>CALSBV010012213.1:6801205-6830335 GCA_943590825.1 Bovichtus diacanthus
ACACACACACACACACACACACACACACACACACACACACACACACAGAATGTAATCCCTTCTCATCATTCACACCCACTCTCCACAGCCTAAAGAAGAAATGCTTGATAATGCTCCATCGTCCTCCTCCCCGCTCATGTTTTTTCTGCTGCTTCTCTTTCATCTGAAGTCATTTGCATATGGTTTACTTGAGATAATAGGCTGCTGTACTGTAGTCACCTACATTGTGGATTGTTTTCCTGCAGGCACAGAGTGTCAGTAATGGTGATATTTACAGTACTGTAAATGTTTTGCGTGGAGGTGAACTGTGTCGGGGTTTGGAGAAATGCTTCCTGGGTTTCTTGGAAATGTGTTTCCATATCTGTTTAATATTTTCCTACGATGGAAATATGGTTGTAAAAAGGTTACAGAGAGCTAAGGTATTCTGTATCTATTATTGGGATTTTTTTCAGTGTGTCTGTGTGCATGTGTCTTCATTTTGCAGTCTTATTGGATCATGCAGGAGTGATATGCCCTCTGAGCCGAGACTGAAATGACTGTGCTGTGTGTCTCTGATGTGCTTGTGCTTTGCCTGCTGAAACAGAGCTATTTCTATCAACCTCTTTTTCTAATTTCCTCCCACCTAGCCTGATATATCGTCAAGAATGGTTGCTCCATTTGCATCCCAGAGCTATCAGTTGTTCCAATAGGTGCCAATCAATTTCCTTCTGGATAAGCCCCTTCTTTGTGATGCTTTTTGAACAGTCTTGTTTGAGTTTGAGATTGAGTAGCAGGATTAAGTTGCATCTCTGCCTTAGGGGCCTCTGATCTCGTCCTCTGCGATCAATTTGCTGTCGAATTGCGACCCTTGATCCAGCGGGGCTTATCTTCTGCTTTTGATTTGTAGCACCTATTCTCTGCTAATGGTTCCACAAGCTGCTCCCTGCAACCATATTGTACCTAGTGTCCGCTCTTCTTCCATACAACTCTCTGCACTTACAATTGTATTTTGATCCCTTTTATCATTCAGTAATGCCTTTGATGTGGCGCTTTAGAGTGAAGATATAACATTTGACCTTCTTCAAGCAAAGAGCCTCTCTAGAGGGCTTAACTTGCAAAGGCAAGCGTGGGCTTTTAATGTCTCCAATAAGAAGGGGAAACTGTGGGAAAAATTAGCATTCCAAAGAATGTCCCGATGGATATCAACAGGACTTCAGTCCATATTCACTTACAATCACTATACATGTTGATAGAAGTACCAGTTCTCTTGAAATATCTTTCAATTTATAAAATGTAAAGAGATGTTTTGAAATTTTGGGAAATACATCCTATTTATTTCCTTGCCGAGAGTTAGAGGATCGCTACCCCTTTCACGAGTGTACGGTAAATGTGAAGGCACAGCCAGCAGCCAGTTAGCATAGGTTAGCATAGGTTAGCATAAAGACAGGAAATGGGGTCCAAAGGTAACAAAACTCAGTAATTAGCATATTGTACTTATTTGAATCAGCATGAAAGTTGTTAAACAACTAAGCTGAACTAAACAAAATGTTTTAGAGAATTCAATTTGAGGTATTTTTTACTTGAAATAAACCTGGGAGAGGTCAGACCGCACTCACCATCTGTCCTCTGCGCTCTGCTTTTGGGAAACGAGACAAACAAACGTCATTGGTTAGTTGACAGACGAGATGCACGCTCAGTTAAATGTCACGAGGAAGAGGCTGGGGAAAGGAAAGGTTGCCCGATGAAAGGACTTTGATCCCCTGAAAATACCCTCCATTCAGTGGCAGATGTCATTAAGCACCTGAAGCTGTCCACACTGCCTCTGAGAGTATAAAGTGACACATAATCAGTTCAGGAAATAAACAAAAACTTTTGTTGGAAGATGTCGGCGTCAGGGAGGGAGCTGCTCAATTGACAGAACAAAGCCTGCGCTCGTAAACAGACTGCTTTGTTTACCGGTATCAGGAGGAGAAAATGTTATTCAGGGGATTATAAAACGAGGTGGATATATTCAATAAATCTGACAACACAGGGGTCTCCGTACTTCCTGTCATGTTTAGGGAACTGCAGGTACATTTGGTTGGAAATGAGCTTCCCTAAACTATGTAGTATGAAAAGTGTACTAATGCGCTTGAAATAAGCTGTTTTATAATGCAAATCTTGCCACTATTGATCTTACCTCCTCAGATTCCCATATGGCAAGTATTGGGGAAATAGATGCAGAATTGCATTGTAGTAAAAGGAACAGCTGTCCTCAAGATTGCTTATTGTTAAAAATGCTCATATGAAACAAAAAAATAAGATTTTAATGTGCAGTGTTTCTACAAGTCAAACAGTTCCCCACTACACTTACTAATGCCATTCTGCTCCAGATACAAAGCAAATATATTGGCATGAAACTAGATCTTTAACCAAACACCATCTCATCAGCGACCCTCAGTACACGGCGACATTAGCATGAATTAATCACTTGTATGCAAATCAGCTGAAGCTTCGAAAGCAGCAATCACACAAGTGTTTTCATTGTGTTAGCCAGGCTGGGAGCATGGCAGACACTGTTTAACATTTCATTATTATATTGTGGAAAGATGTAGTTCTGTTGATTGGCAGCTTTGCCCCTTATGGAAAAATCAAAGCAGGTGAATGTGTTGCAGTTTTGCTGTATCCAAAAATAGAGTAGAAACATGCTTTTCCAAAGCAAAAGGAGAAATACCTTTTGTAAGTCTGAAATAAATAAATAAAGTGGTGGAAACAACAGCAACATCTGAACTAACATTTTTATTTTGCTGGAAAATCTGTCTCTAGAAAAGTTGCAGATTTCAATTAGAAGGTTATTTTTAATGCTGTTTTTTGTCACAGAGTTGTATTGAAATGGATGACACTGCATTTTAAGATCCTAAAGGTGCACTGTTTTAGTACAGCACTTCTATAAAGTTGGGGGATTCATGAGCAGCAGTTTAAAAAGCTTTTTTGTCTCATATGATAGTAAACTGAATATCTTATCTCAACTTTAGATTGTTGGTCGTACAAAACAAGTATATGTCATATGTCATTGTGGGCACTGTGGAATTGTGAGGGGCTTCCCTTTTTTTTTTGTTTTTTGGACATTTTATAAGCAAAACGATAATTGCTTACTAAGTTAAAAAAAGAAAGGTCAGAATCGTAAATTCCAAGATATCCTGTGTTTTAAAGTCCTGGCTCCAAAAACACATAACCCTACATTTCCCATAATGCAACCTTTGAGCGTCTTTCTTTCAACCCTCCCTGGCTCCGACTGTAAATGCAAAACTTCTCTTAAACCCCACACCTCCTGTTTGTAAAACTGAAGTCTCAAACCCAAGCAGAGATCGTCATACATCGAACTTTCTTCATTGAATATGTAAAGATGATGGACCGTATAGTGATATATCTTATTGTTATGTGCACTTGTCGTGTTTTTGCCTGGTGCATTTCTTCTTGGCTTTTACAAAGAGAAAAGAAGAAATTTGTGTGAATGATCAAAAGCTGGTCAGACGGTGGCGTGGACTGCTGTCGGTCGGTTAGGCTGTAAAATGGTCTGAGGCAGATGGGAAATACTCTGTATCCTGGTGGTCCCTCCACAGATTAATACAAAGACCACCATGACTGTAACCATGAAAGACAAACAGAGAAAGAGCAGTGCGTATGAGGAGTGGAAGACGTTTGCAAAAAAGCAGAGAATAGTACAGCAGTTGCAGGTCCTGCCAGGATGCATATGGAGCATGTAATTGAGTGCAGGGAGGAGTTCGCTTTTGGTATGACTCTTCCTCCTTATTGTAATTATTGTAACTCGGCTATGTTCACTTTTTTTTTTGCATTATCAATGGAACAATTGACTAGCTGTGTCGCTCGTAGTGATGAACCCACATAAAATGATCACCATGTTTACTGCAGCTCCTTTCAGCTCTACAGAGTTTATTTTTGATTTTTTTTTTTACGTCTTTCAAGTCATTGTTTTGGTTTTACGGTTGTTTTACTGTTTCTCAACTCTCTCACAGAGTTGTTTTTGGCCATAGCAGGCAGCTGTTTTCAGTTTTAAAAACCCACTGTACGCTACATGCATCAAAACGGGACACAGCCAACATTTACCACTAGCTTGTGGACATAATGGAGCATTTTGCTGGATATTTCCCTCAATAGTTGGTAGAGACCAAAAACAGAGCAAAAAAAAGAGTGAATATTGTCCTTACTTCCACTTGTGAGGTGACCAGAAACACAGCTCCAAATAAAAGCTGCATTTGCATCTGGTGGAGGGAGGCAACTGTTTGCTAACAAGTTGACTTTATCACCTGAAAATATTACCTGTCAATGTTGTGTTCACAGCTTGTTCCTGCTGCCCCTGAGTGGCTCAACACATCTGCTTTTTGCAGGTTTGTGTTTAAGGCGGGGGGACTGCACACACTTTTGTTCGTTCCATCAATCTCTCTTTATTTCAACAACAAAGTGCTGAAACTCAACATTTTGAAGCAACTGTGAAAACTGCAAAATGTTAGGCTCATTTAGGGAAGTTACAGAAATGGAAAAACCATGTTCACTTTGGGATGTCACCTCACAGTAAAAAAAACACAGTTCACCTAAGATGCATGGGCACACCTAAGGCTGTTAACCACAGTTGAATTATTAGCTGTTGGATTTGAAGAGTGGCTCCGAAGGCTCAAACCTGTTTCCATGTAGTCATACTGTAAGTGGAGAGAAGGAAACGGCTCCCATCAGTCTGCCTGGCAAACACTGAATAACACCAATTTAGATATGTATGTTTCAAGTACTTGAAAGGAGTCCATACCAGTTAGAAGAAAAATGAGGCTAATGTATCTGGATGAAGTCTAGACTATGACAAGACGATATCCACCAGAGTTTTGATGCACTGCTGTCCATGTTTCCCTCCTTTCTCCCCCCCTTACAATCCCCGTCTCTTCCGTGTCTGCCCCTTCAGTTTCTTTCTGGTCCAGCAGAGGAAGTGTGTGGGATGTCATGGTGTTAGAGATCAGGTATAAATCAACCGAGTCATCTTATTACAGGAGGCTTGATTTGAACAGCTAGAACATTGGAGCACACAACGCTCTCTGGCTTCAGCACCCCGAACCATATTCCTGCCACTTCACCGGGGAAAAACAGGCTGCATTTGAGAGAGGTGCTTGAGCTCGAATGCTGGAAGGCAATATAATTCCTTTCGGGTGAGTTGTAGCACTAAATGTCTCTTTAAGGACAGAGCTTTTGTTAAAGGGTATGGAAGCAGGTGACCTTTCGCGCAACTTCAGAATCAATTTGGGCCTCACTGGAGGTAATCATTGCTTAACATTTTGAGAATGATATGGCTTAAGAATGCAAAATGTGTTACTAGGAAGTTGGTGTCTGCAGTTAAATACTCCGAAGATGAATCACAGTGCGCTGAAGGAGATAACGGTCCAAACAATCCACACTATGAAGGCTTTGTGTATTCAGATGCATCTTAATTTGTTTACTCATCATGCAGATGAATTTCCCTGTCATAATCTGTTTAGTCTTCCACTGGTCAGCCATAAACATATTCTTGGGCTGTTTGGGATGCTAAGACAATAAATCAGGCTTCAGCAATTCTTCACTGCAGCAGCAAACCTCATTGTAATGTTTGCTCCACTCAATAAGCCACTTCGTCTTGGGCTTTTACAAAGAAAACCAACAGAGACTGCATTAATATTCAATTCATTTCATCATATCAAAAGCATTAGCAAACAGTAACATCGACTGATGGACCATGAGGGCCATTGTTGTGTTTCTGTGCTGAGGCATTGCTAACTAATTGACTGAGCGGCGATTTGATGAACACTTGTTATCGGGGCCTGATAATAGTTCAGACTGAAAAACGCTTCAGCAATTCAACATCCAGTGAAGTAAAAAATGAATAAATGCAGAAATCTTGTCAGAAATTGCCTAAATTGGTAAAAAATATGGAATATGAATTTAAACAAGTATACAAAGCAAAACAAGTTCATTATTCTCTAAATATCTATTAACCGCATGCGCCTGCAGCTGAATCAGCTGAGTTGGATCCTCAGATTTGCTAAACAAAGGCACTTCTGAATAACTACAAGTAATGTTGCCCTCATGAAAACAGAACACGCTTTTGTCAGCCCAACAGATGAGCTCATGTACCCCTTCACAACAATGTTCCAAATGTGTTCTTCTGAATGAATTTCAAACCAGATGTTATTTAACACTTCTAATCATACAAAAATGATATTTTTACAATATCCTCTTTTTTTTTTTTTTTTTTAGCCTCAAACAATTTGTAATCCTCTGTCTATATTTTCTGTTCAAACACAAATATGCATATCTTTCTTTTACCAAATTATTATTTCTATTGTTATCAAATTAGCCACTCGACCATCTTTTATCATACTCTCATACTGGCATCTGCACACGAACCCCCTGTAAGTACCTCTGGTTGGGGATCACTGCCCACAGGTTCCAGCTCCTGACTTTAAATGCAGTTTACATTGATCCCCTGGCCATCTTTACATCCCAAACTGGAGGACTATTACTGTAAGAACCATTCCAACATTTTTCATCGAAACACAATATGAAGCTCAACAATCACATCTTCTTCCATTTTCTGTTATGCTGCTCTTCTTAAAGTAATATTTTTATTAGTTTTGTGTCCGGTCTGATTGGTTACATATACAGTAGAACAGGGAATGGGACTGCGATACACGGATAGATTAGTTGAAAATATGACGTGTCACCATAACGGGAACCTGTTTAATGTTTAAAGGATGTGCTAGCTGATAAATCTGTTGGATCCAGAGAGTCAGAAAGAAAGCCTTGAAAATGTATCCTGAAAGGGGGGGGAAGAAGAAGCGCCTGGAGAGGGAGGGAGGGCAGAGCTTTTAAAAGGGGGAGATTGAAGAAGAAGAGAGGGAGAGACAGGAGAGGAGTAGTCGGAGCAAAGACAGAAGGGGTGAGCGTGGGTGAATGAGAGAGATATAGAGAAACGGGGTGAGAGGGGAAATAGATTAAAGGAGCAGAAGATATATGGAAGTGAAAAGAGAAAAGAAGCCAGAGAGGAAATGAAAATGCAGCGAAAAGTGGAATTTGGGTGAGGAGGTGGAGGTAAATGCATTTGAGGAAACAAATGTTCTTTTTACCTGAATTGGAGAGACTGGTATTCTGTATTTTTTTAGATGGATGCTTTACCTGTTTGACCTCAACATGACAAATGTTTGCTTCAAGACTTGTGAGAAGAGACTCAGAGCAGAGTGTGTCGGTCCACATGAGCGTGGCACTGTGAGGTTCTTTGAATGCTACTTTATCATTATGAGTCTTTTTCTTTTTTACATTTCGATTTATTTTTTATATATCGTTATAGCTCCAAACTGCATATACAAGCCTACATACTCATTTATCTCAGTATTGTTCAATATTCAAAATCGATTTGTAGAGACTTGAAACTATTTTGTGATATACAGTCTGTGATTATCCATCGCAGGGAAATTATTATATTTTTTTTGTCAAAGTCACATAATGCAGTTTATTTTAAAAACTCTCCTCGTTGGTGCATCAAGGAGCATCCAAGCTTTGGAAACCGGCCGGCTAAAAGCATTACACTTAATTCACTGCTTAAATTATATTCAGCTTTTAGTCAGGATTTCAAACCTCGGAAAACAAACTATAAGAAAACATTAATGCCATAAAAAGGATGTGCATGAGGCTTAAGATTTTGGATGTGTGTGTTAAGGAAGACTTTTAAGAACAGTCCCTGCTTGCAACTGGGCACTATGACGACGTGACCGTCTTATAAGAAAATTATTAAATAAAGATGAATAATTGCTTTATGTTTCAAATCTCTGCAGTAATGTGATATGATTTTAGGGGTGGGAAATATGACATTATATAACATGAGATGATAAATGTGTGAGTGGTAGATACATTTAGCTCTACTTATACCACAGTAGCTTTCCTTTTAATTAATCGGGTTTTATTAGTCCATTGTGGGCAATGTTGCAAATCACTGAGCATGGAAATTGATTTTTATATGACTTTCCCATCAGTATGAATAAGTACCTTGATTTGCCAAGTACTAAATTAGTCTACGAAGAGACGTTCCTGACTGTTATTTATTCACTTAAGAGTTTGTCCATTGATGTACTAGAAAGTGTCCCATATAAATATTGATTAATGATATAAATTACATACTCAATCGTCGAGGATTTTATTCATATCACATTTCCATACATATGTAGGCCTATGTCATTTGATGGGCCCCATTGTGGCGGAAGATCTGAGTCATTTCATACTCAGAAGTGGAACTTTTCTGGATTCATGCTCCACTAAGCAACTTTCATAGGAATGAACGGGGTCCCGCCTCAAAGGCTGTATCCAGTTCTCTTTATGGTACACGCATCAAGATATAAATATTCTTTCATTGTGAAGAAAGCCACACAGATATCCAGTGCACCTGATGCTTTCCCTGGAGTCTTTGACAGCACAGCCAGAAAGCCATGACACGTTGTGCATTAAATTACAGAAAAGGAAGTGTGATTATGGATGTGTTGCTGTAGAGCTATTAAACCCTCTGTCCTACTAAGGAGAGTCCTTTAACACTGGTTGTAGATCATGTAGCTTGTAGATCAGTAAAAATATTTTTGCTCTTCAGACATGACTTATATGACTGCCTTGTGCGTAAGGTCCTCAGTCCGTCCATTTGTCAAACTAATCCACCTGAGCTCGCATTGTAATCCAGCTCATTTGTCGTGGCCCTGGGAATGAGACGCCAAATCACGTCCGTGTGTCTGCAACCTTCAGACTGAGTGATAGGCTCTGAAGTGGTGAGATGTCGTGAGGGGGGTGTGGATGGGGGGGGGGGGGGGGGGGTGGAGCTGCCGCGTCCTCCATCACCGATGTGATGTCAGCACAAATCTGTGTTGTCAACGTGCCTGTGACCGCTCACTGCAAGCGGAAAAGAGAAGAGATGGGTGGCTCTGTGTGCTGCTGTCGGAGGAATGTAATGATGACAAAGAGAGAAGAAAGGATGAGGGGTAAACTCAGGAGAAAAGTAAGAAAAAGACCTGGGAGAGAAGAGAGAGAGGATTTGATCAAGGGCAAAAACACATGAATAATAATACTGATAAAATCTGAATTTTTTTAATTTAATTGTTATAGACATTCTGGAAACAAGTGAAGAAGACCAAAGGCAATATGTCTATTACCATGATATGTACAAATTCTACAAAACAAAACAACATCTTTCCAATGTGAACAAAAGTACACATGTATTGTGTCCGATTGTATTACAGTAATTAATAATGAATTGACAATCAAAGAGAATAGAGATAACGGAGGCAAATGATGGATGGAATATACAATAAGATCAGATATTGTCAGTTTGAATGTCAGCCACGCATCCATTGTGTACGTTTGTAAAGTACAGTTATTCCAGGAAAAATTACGCTTTTTAAACTAAAGCAATGTTTATTCAAGGGCACTAGTTCAAGAGTAAAAGCGAAAAGAAACTCTTTATTTTCACAGTCAGTGTTTACTCACAGTCGCCACCACACATGAATGAACTAAGCAGAAATTAATGTTGCAAAAGCAGATTATTTCAAATCCCCATCATCAGATGGACCTTTCTCTTGCTCTACAATCGACTTAATGCAAACCAGCATTCCTGGAGTGCTTTACATGTATACTATGCACTCAGCTTGTTTGTGTTTGAGTGCTTTAACTTGCCTTCTCTATATGGGGTCTTGTCTCTATAATGAGCTACACATGCTTCAAGCCTTACTGATCATATCACATTGGACTTAATGGCCTGCAAAAATGCTGTGGGGACTATGTTTGGAGACGTATGAAGCTAATGGGGAAGGCAGAAAGACATAGTTGTAGAAAGAACCCACACCTCCCGCTGCTGAAAGTCAAATATAGCTTGTAGTTTTGACTTTGAGTAAACTGTCACATTTGCAGAGATGTTAAAATGTGAAACTTGCTGTTTGCGAATGTATCATTGACGGACAGAGTTATTTATAATGTTGAAATGTTCCAGAGATTAATGGCGGCTCAAAAAAAATCTCAAATGCTACCCCAATTCAACCACACAGATACATTTCCAATACCGTACATTTTTCTAAGAACCTAAACCAACACCACATTTAAATGACTTGCCAGTGTCGGTGATTCATACGAGCGTTTTTTTTGAATCTGCACGAATCTTGTCGTAAACCGTTGGAGGTGGCGTTGATGATTGATGATAAGCGTTTTATTTCATTTTATTTTTACCTTTGAACAGAGCCTGGCTAGCTGTTTCCCCTCGTGTCCAGTCTTTATGTTAACCTCGTTACAGTTTTGGAGTGCAGGTAGCAGAAGAAGGAGCCAACAAGGATACAGATGAGGAGGCAGCAGGAATAATTCAACGCTTTATTTGAAATGGCATGCATGGAGTCCAGAAGGCAGGCAGGTAAACAAAAACAGGCAAGGTTGTGGGCAAACAGGTCACAAAAAAAAAACAAAAGGAACTGAGCTTGTATAAATAGTGAATGACTAATGGGGGGTAAACAAAGTATCTTTATTTATCCGTGGGTAAACGAGGGACAGCCGAAAACTCATCAGGGAGCTGCAGAAAACACACACACACACACACACACATGCAGGAAGTTAAGTGATCTGGAATGAGAGGAGAGGTGGGTCGCAAAATAAAACAGGAAACACTAACATGAATGACTGAACGGACAAACAAAAAGGAAAAAAATGGAAAAACAAAAGGCCAATGCTTTTTTTTGTCTAGTGTGGACACTTTTACCTGTCAGCCTTGATTCTCCCTGTACCCAACAATACAGAGTTAGTGATATCTAGGAAATCTCTCAATTGCCAGCTCATTTAAAGTCAGTTGTGCCAATTGGCCTGATTTGTCTCTACTGTTGTTTTACTTGTAGTAACACGTCTCTATCAGAATATTCCATTTTTGGACACATCCACATGCTCATGCACACCCAGAGGTGATTAGCTGATAATTGACTGGTGTGAATTCTCTGCTCTGGCCTGATGATTGTTTTTATAGATCGTCTCTTCCTAGAGGCCATTTTGGGATCCATTCTTCCCCACCTCTACCTTCTGTTATCGCTTTGTCTTTGAATAGTGTTGTTGTGTGGTCCTTTGTGTTGCTTCTCTACTTCTTTTCAAAGCAGAGAATTGGAGCAGAGTATTTACCGGGTCCTTGACTGAGCCTTGCAGCATGTTGGATCCACATGCGTTATAGTCTTTTGTTATTCTTGAAATATTTTTAGCATTGGGTTGAAAATGGCTGAATAGACAAAGAATCAGATTCAATCTGCGGTTTGAGATTTACAGTGATAGGCACTGAAATTGAAAATAAAAAAGCAAGTTTTTTTAGAGTTGAAACAATGTAGTCTATCTGTCCATACATCTGTATAGGAAAATGCCAAACAACCAAGGTGATGTCTTCAGATTGATTTTGTCCTACAAACAATATATAAAAAGGAAATAAAGGGTTCTCCGGTCCGAGATCTTGACTTAATTTTTGGCAGCTCCAGTTCCAGGTTTATTTGTCATCCTAATGCTTAGTATTCTACCATCAGTGGGCGTCTGAAAGCCAAAACAAATAGGCCTACTAACCTTTCACAGTGACATATAGGACTTGCTCATGCATGTCTATCTGCTAAAAAGCCTGCCCCCTGTGCCGCTGCGGGTGTGGACACCCTGTAGGTCGTCCTAACTGTTTAAACTGCGGAGTGATGGGCTTCCAACAGAGACTCTGTGAGCCAAAGCAAAGAGGAGTGAAGTGAATTTTAATCTCACATGCACTCGGTTACTAAACTGGCAGATCTGCTGCCGCCGTCCTGCAGGAGTGGAGGCTCTGCACAACATGATTAATGACCATCAACTATTTTTGTCTGACTGTGTTTCTGTCTTTTTCCTTCCTCTTTTGCTCGCACAATATAACGTTGCTCTTTCATGTTGTTTCACGTATTGACGGGGACACTTGCTCTCCATCTCTCAGACGCAAACATGCACCGCACAACATGAAATGCCATAAACTCCGTTTCAGATTAATGATTGCTGATGCCGTTTCCTGCTGAGAGGCCACAATCCTGATAGAAACAGCCATCTGTTTGTTCAGTCACTTTCATGGTGGACAACTTGTTTTCGGGATAGTTGTGACTTGCCGTTCTTTTGTCTCTCTCTCTAGGGCTTGGCCTGTGAGAGGAAGATATGAAGTCAGCGGGCTCCCTTTGGATCCTTTGGTTTCTCCTTGTGGTAAGCTCTCATTTTTTTTAATTCAAGGAATGCTGTAAGAAAAACATACTCTTCTCTTTTTGCCAATTGTGTACGCTGCACACGTGTGTTTAAACATAGGATTCAATTTTCATTAAATGGACATATAATGTGTTGTGGTCTGGTGGTTTTCTTTTTACCAGCAAAAAAAATCGGATTAATTTTTCACTTGGCATTTATAATTGATAATCATAGTTTATAGTTAGCTCAGCTTGTTCATTACAAACTTGAATGACCCAAAAAAGAAGAATAAGTGAATCATGACTGCACGTGTCTGTGTGTTGTTATAACTGAGCCTTTTATAACACACTGTCGACGTCTTGCATTTTAAATGTATTTAAACTTGTTTTGGATATAAACACAAAATGAAGCTGTTATATCTGTAAACCTCATTGTGCATTTGTAGTGGGTCTATAACTCTGAATTGTGTTGTATTGTGGTCAACACTTACTGGGACTGTCTTTCAGCAATTATTGGCAAGGTATCAGACATGGCAACAGCATAACCTCCCTGCACCCGGAAAAAGGAACAAATGCTCTCTGTGCCTGTTAATACTATTAATAGAGTTGCAAAATGCCCCACAAGGCCAACATGGTCACAACAGTGCACTGTAGTGATGGATGCTGAAAGAAAACCCTCCTACACACACACACACAAAATGTATATTCTAACTTCACACTTGTTTAAAGTATTTTAGCGCCATATATATCGAGGAAATAAAATCCAAAAGAAACTTTCCTAGAGATAAGTCCAGAGCAGAGCAGGAGATAGCAGAAGTGCAATGCATAAAATCCATAAAATAAAACAAAAAATAAATGACATATCTACTCCCATAAAATTATATCCAAAAATGTAAAATGTTCAAAATAGAAATTGGAAATGTAACACCACACACACGTGTTCATCTGTAGCCTTCAAGAAAAAAGTCTCTGCCGAGTCCACGTCAGGGTTTTTTACTATGCCCGTTCATCATTTATAACTAAAACATATACAGTTCTTCACATTCCTCGGATAATATGCCACAATCCCACACATAAAGCATAAAGCATACGACTTTCCTGAATTTATTCTCTGGCAGTTGAGGGTTGGAGTGGGCATTTGTGGTTTGTGCCAACCAAATGTGCAGTCTTAATCCGAGGCGCCCTCATCTCATTTCAAATCAGCTTTTAGGGTTGAGTCATTTTCACACTGTGCTCGAGTGTTTGAGAAAGGACATCAATCGCCTTAATGGGGGTGTTGCAATCATCAGTCAAAGATGTTAAGACAAATGTGATAGCTCACATTTTGGCACTATATTTAAAAATATACTGATTTGCCTAATGAAGGGAAGTTATAGTTAAACAAATCAAACTTCAAAATGTCCTTTTGATGGACTTGCGGTTACTCCTCACAAATTACAGCACACCAACTGGCTTAACGTTGGTTATATGATCAATAGATATGGTAGTTTCAACGCCATGGCTCTAAACATTGGAAAGCTCAGAGAAAACATTCATCTTGTTTTAGACAGGTTGAAGCTTTTACTGCAGAAAAATAAAGGTCTTTCATGAGTCATTGTCCACTACTTCAGTGTCGGTGTGAAATGGAAGTTTCCATTTCCTTTGCTGTTTTGCATCAAGCTTGACATTGAGGTCCAGAATAGTATGACTGCCAAATGTTTTTTATGCCTGATGTACATACGCTGTTCTCCTCTATGTTTCTGTACTTTCTCTCTTGAGTGGTCTTGTCGTGTTGATTTAAGAAGATGAATGAATTGTAATAGGCGAGGAAAGGCCTTGACATCTTTTATGCCGCCTGTTGATATTGGTGGTGGCCTGGTGGTCGTATGTATGACGTCATTTACTTCAATGTTTGGAGTGACATCATATGTACGGCTGCTAAACTGCTACATGGGACATCGCCGTTCTCACAAAAGTCACTCTTTGAGTGTTTTGCCTTTTACAAGCCTTTATCAGACAGGTAAGAATATATTTTGGTCTAATGAGAATGAATTTAGCCTCCACAAAGACGCAGGGTTACGAGGTTTGCATCTTAATTGTGATAAGACACGTGGAGACAATATCCCAGGCAAAGTCTTAAAAATCCTTAAATAATTCAGAAAATGCAAGTGCATGAGCCTGGTACTCTGAGAGGCTTAATTTTCAGCCTCCAGAAAATGTGGGAGATAAATCACGGCAAATTGGGTTTTTTATCCTTCAGTAAGCAGCATTATCAAAATCAGCATTTCACACTCCAGGATTCTTCATTTTTAAAGCTACGTCCAAATACAGACAATAGAGCAGAGATAAGATTCATTTGGAGGAAATCAGATGCTTAACCTCTTTTGTGATCTCCCAAACACACTTTAATGAGTTACATGCATAGTGAGTAGATAAAGCCTCATCAGATCCGCTTTGAAGATGCTTCAAAAACTTTGCATGCTTATTCTCATTTACATTTTTTGCATGATAAAACTGAAGTTTTACATATTTAGCTAACATCATCATCCAAAATATTATTTATGCTTTATCTTTGACAGTCAAGGGACTGCAGATCAGAGCAGCAACCAGACACCAAACACTAACAGCTCCCTATCTACACTCCATACTGTGTTCCAAGTCAAACATGTTTTCTCCCCCGTTCCTCTCACCCCTTGTGTCGTGTTGTCTCCACAGCGCAGGATAGCGGGAGGCGCTGAGTCAATCTCAGAACCATCACTCAGGCCTGGACATAGCATGACAGATGGACAGGGCCAGGCGGTGAGCCAGGGTCAATATAAATGTCTTAAGCTGTCCAACAAAGACCACCAAGAAAACAGAACCGGTGAGAGGCCCAAATCATTTTAAGACCTCTTGAGGCCAAATCGATTACCTGTGGGAGAGCATCGCAGGTGTAATGGTGTTGTAAGGTGGTGGATTGGAGCAGATCACACTTGTTATTCTTGTTCAAGGTAGTGGTAGTGTTGCCAGCAGGGGTACAACTGAAGGCTTTTGGAGTGGAAGCTGTAGAGAACTTATGTTACAACTAAAGAAGCAGAACATGTGTGTTGGTAATAACCCAGAATTATTACACTTTTTTATTTTTCCTTTTTCCGTTCAAGGTGCGTTCTGTGGGCGTATGTGGGATGGCTTTTTGTGCTGGGATGAGACTCCGGCTGGGACGTCGGTAACACAAAACTGTCCAGATCACCTTGACCTGGATCCGACTGGTAAGAAAGATGTGTAATTCTTACACCAATAGACAACAGCAAGATCCTTGATCCTTTGAATTCCAGTTCAGCAGGCAACACAGAAAACAATTCAATCTTTTGTGGGATTGAGGTCATGGGGTTGATTGTGTGACTAAAGCTCCACAGGCCAGGATGGGGCTTCGGGAAGCTTGGAAGATTGTATTCTTTATTGTATGTGTGCCAGTCAGGGGACAGTAGGTGCATTATTAGGCTGTGATCTGAGTTTTGAACTCATAATGCAAGAACTGCAAGTATTGTAGTTCACAGTACAATAATATCATATTATGATTTTAAAATGGAAGTAAATTACTCACTGGCATCAGCTGTTTTATACTTGCTTCGCAATCACTGGCTCATTTGTCAGTTGTGTGGCTAACAGCTGACTAGGAACATCCAATGAAATTGTTTCTATATTACTCCCTATATTTTTGGTATTGTTTATTTAACTAACATTTAATGTCCACATGTTTATTAAGGAGGCTTTAGCTCTTCAAGCTGAACTCTTGTTACTGCTCAGAGTCTTTAGATACTCTCTGCTCCCTCCAACAGCAGAGTCCTTTCCACCAACTCTAACCACATTATCAAGTGTCTCTGACTAAAGTGCATAATGTATTTGCAATGTATGCATCATGTCCAACGCAGATATAATTCATGTTGAGCGGTAAGTAGATCGTTCATTTAAAGGATGATTTGGTGATAAATCATTACAGAAAGTGGTAACCTGCTAAATTATCTGTATTTATTAACAACTGTATTTTTTCAAGTTTCTCTTTCTCAAGTTACATTTGAACACATCATGATAACATTATAATGTACCTTTGCCTAATACACATTTTTACTGAATACTTCTCGTGACACCCCTGATGCTTCATATGCTGAGAACAGATCATGTTAAACATTACTGCAATATCGGCATGTTAGCATTATCTTTCAGCATGTTAGCAATCTAACGTTAGCATTTAGCTCAAAGGACTGCTGTGCCTATAATTACAACCTTGCAGAGGCGCTAGCATGGCTGTACACTCTATTCTTCTAACAAAGAAATCAAATCAATTGCTTCTGTATGTTTCATTGGAGGAAGACAAAACTCACACAACAGTGGGTGCAATGGACAGCTTGTATAATATATTGATGAACTGGATACAAGATAAATCATTTGCCTTGCATTGTGTTTTATCAATCTGAAGACAAAACTGAAGTAAAACAGACTTTTATTTATTTTGAAATTGACAGCGGGAATAAATGACGTAAGCACTCTTAATGTTCGGGATGCACTATACTACAGCATGAGTAATCTTTACATTGTGAGGAATGCATGGCTCAATAATGTCTAGTTGAAGAAATCCAGAGTGGAGTCATGTCTGACTTAGGAGATGCAATGTGATGGAAGGGGGTGGGCGCTTGGGGGTGAGGAAGAGGACAGAGAGGACTGAAGGGTATATGGAGAGAAAAAGAGACGCCAAGAAAAGAAGGATTACAAAAAAGGACAGAGTCAGAGAGATGGATGTGGGAAAGATAATGTGAATGAGAAGAGAGAGAAGGTGTTTTTGTAGGCTCATAAAGGATCTTCCAAAAATGCCTGCGACGTTAAGTGTCGCCTTATGGCTCCCTATTTGAAAGCAGATGCTGCTGATATGAAGCTTCAGGGGGAGACGTACAGTTGGAAGTGGAGGCTGAACAGTTGATGAGCTGTCGGAGAAGACTAGCAGTCAGGCTACGGTTGTTGTTGTCAGGACCAATGTGATCTCATTCTTAGCCCAGTCATGGAGCTACAGTACATGTGGTTTTAAGCCCGGCCCGACATTTGAGAATGTGCCAGAAAAAGAGCGAATTTTCTGTTTGACATAACGTTTGATGATGCCTGCCAAGTTAAATTAATCGTAGTTGTTCAGTAATGTCAAGATTCGGAGTCAAATTTATGTTTTTGGCTTTATGCTGGAAAAAAAAAGAACATAAGAGATTCTCTGCTGGACATGAACCTCAGAACAGAAGCAATAATGTGCCTATTAGTAATTTGATACGGTATAAGCTTTCAGGATAATAAATGATGGATTATTCTGTTGTCAAGCTGCTGTCAAGTCATTACACGTTTGTTTTTCTTTACAGAAAAAGTGACCAAATATTGTGCTGAATTGGGAAACTGGGTCCAGACTGCCTTCACTTGTCAACCGACTTCAAAGAACGAATTAGAGGTATTTGTAAGTAATGGAAGGATGAGATGAAGATATCTTTAGCTGCTCTTTGCACTCATTTTCCCACCGATCTACATATATTTTATTTTCTTAGAAGGAAGTTCACCATTTTTTAAGGGATGCTGTTGGAGAGCCGACCACAGAGTCCACAGGGGTTAACACAGCAAGAGGTGGTGTTGTGGAAAAAATGATCCTCGCGAACGAAAGGAAATGCTCAGAGAAAATGAAGCAAGATCCGCCTTATAATGAATCAGGTAGCGGTAATGTGTAACTGTGGTCTACCAACAAATTATTTTTTCATCAATCAACATGATTTGTACATGACGGGATTTCACTTTGGACAAACGTATGAAGAAGTGGCCTGTAAACTCTTCTTTGTTGGTGTTGCAGGGCTGCACTGCAGTCGTAACTGGGATGGCTGGCTGTGCTGGGACAACACTCCAGCGGGAACTTACACCTCTCAAAACTGCCCTAATTATTTTGGCGACTTTGACCCCACGGGTGAGCCTTTGATATTCTGCTGATATCTTGTTCCCCTCACATGACGAATACACCTATAATCCTCCGTTGACTGTATTCAAGAAGTTGGACTTAATCACATATTTGTTCTTTCCAGTAAAGGTAACAAAGTACTGTGCAGAGGATGGTCAGTGGTCTCACCATCCAGAGTCCAGTAGGATTAGGACCAACTATACACTCTGTACAACCACCCATGAAAAAAGACTGAGGGTAAAGTATTGCTGATGAAATAAACTATTGTGTATTCATTGTACAGATTATGCGCACAGCTTCAATACTGCTGGGTCTTCCTGCAAGTTCAGGACATGTGGACACCTTCTGATATGCATAGAGATTATTGGTAAATAAGTTTGGAACAAAATCCTAAAAATGCAGTATATATATATATATATATATATATATATCATAGCCTAGTTATTTTACAGGGTCAACCATACATAGAGGTATTAACGATGTGAAATCCAGAGCCTGAAAGGAAGATGTGCAAATACTACTCAGAGCTCAATAATAATAATAATAATAATAAGTAAAATACTGCATTGTTTTTTTTTTTTTTTTGTGTGGAAAAAATAAGGACATTTGTATTGTCTTTGTCAGTGGAGCTTAATATGATTTTTCATTGGGTGGTTTCCTTATTAATGCAGTCTGTCACTAAAATAAAGGCAGCCGCCCAGCTCTCGGGGGAAACTGAGGTGCTGCCTGCTGATGAGGCGACCGTCAGCCCCATGGTTAACCCAGAAGAACAGGAAATTATGAGAAAGAAAATCCTTGACAGCCAGTACAAATGCTTCGAGAAAATGAATCGAGATGTATCTTATAACAAATCAGGTAGAGATATGATTTACTGAGACTCATCATGGCTACTTTATCCTCTCTGGGTGTTTCACTCTCTCTGTTGCTACGTCGGTGTTGCAGGGCTGCACTGCAGTCGTAACTGGGATGGCTGGCTGTGCTGGGACGACACTCCGGCGGGAACCATCGCCTCGCAGAACTGCCCAGATTATATGTTTGACTTTGACTCCACAGGTGAGCAGTGTGTCTCAAGAATGTGTCCCTCTTCTGAAGATATTGTCCACATATAAAGAAGATAGACTATAAAGTCCCTTAAGGATTCATTAGTAAATCTAATGGGACCAAGGTTTATGGACACAGCTGCACAGAGTTATGGAGGAGTGGAACTTTTTGAGGATGTGTAACATACAGTATATTTATCACATAATTGTTCATTTTAGAAAAGGCAACTCGGTACTGTGGAGAAGACGGGCAGTGGTTTCACCATCCAGAGAGCAATAACACTTGGACCAATTATACACTCTGTACTGTCAACACTAAGGAGAGGTTGAAGGTAATGTATCCTGATTTACTGTAATAAGCGTTATTGTACAGATTATGCATAGAGATTCTTCGTATATAAGTTTTGACAAAAATCATAAAAATGCAGTATATATATATATATATATATCATAGCCTAGTTATCTTACAGGGTCAACCAGACATAGAGGTATTAACGATGTGAAATCCAGAGCCTCAAAGGAAGATGTGCAAATACTACTCAGAGCTCAATAATAATAAGTAAAATACTGCATTGTTTTGTTTTGTGTGGAAAAAATAAGGACATTTTTATTGTCTTTGTCAGTGAAACTTAATATGATTTTTCATTGGGTGATTTCCTTAATAATGCAGAGATTGACAAGCAAAATGAACAGTTTTAGTATAATATGTTTCGCTAGGCTGTAGGGGTGTAAGAAAAATATCGATACACTTGAGTGTTGCGATATTATGTTTTGTGATACTGTATCAATTCTGAAGTCAGTATCCCAATATATGGCCTTGCTCTTTCTTTCTTTCTTTCTTTCTTAACAAAAGACATACAGGACAAGCATATTCTTGCACTTAAAAGTAAAATTTCTTCAATTGTGTGTCATGCTTTCTTCCCCGTAGCCTCACAGCTTATTGCTCAGTCCTGATTGATCATGACTCTGTGTGTGTGTGTGTGTGTGTGTGTGTGTGTGTGTGTGTCTGTCACTAAAATAAAGGCAGCCGCCCAGCTCTCGGGGGAAACTGAGGTGCTGCCTGCTGATGAGGCGACCGTCAGCCCCATGGTTAACCCAGAAGAACAGGAAATTATGACAAAGAAAATCCTTGACAGCCAGTACAAATGCTTCGAGAAAATGAATCGAGATGTATCTTATAACAAATCAGGTAGAGATATGATTTACTGAGACTCATCATGGCTACTTTATCCTCTCTGGGTGTTTCACTCTCTCTGTTGCTACGTCGGTGTTGCAGGGCTGCACTGCAGTCGTAACTGGGATGGCTGGCTGTGCTGGGACGACACTCCGGCGGGAACTTACACCTCTCAAAACTGCCCCAATTATTTTGTTGATTTTGACACAACAGGTGAGCCGCAAGACTCAACAGAGTCACTCCTTTAAAGGTCCTCTAATGCATGATGAAGTCACCTCTGACGCTCTGTTGACTGTTTTTTAAGAACTGTAAAATATTGATTGCTATGAGGATGAATTATTCACCAAGGCTAACAGAACCTGAATTTATGGACACAACGAGAACATGCATTTATTACTTAATTGTTACTTTCAGAAAAGGCAACTAAGTACTGTGGGGAGGATGGGCACTGGTTTCGCCACCCGGATACCAACAGGACTTGGTCTAACTACACACTCTGCAACGAAAACACTAAGGCAAAGTTGAAGGTAATTAATTTAAGATAGTCTGCTGTCATAGATCTACTGCATAGAGTTCACAGTGTGATGGGTCAGCATAATATTTTCTTCTTTTTTTTTGTTGCATGGAGTCTTCTGGTATTTAGAGTGTGGGCAGATAATATATAGTCTGACGTAGTTGACCATAAATATTGTACCAGACACCAATATTAACAGGCATTTTATTTCCAAAAGACATTACTCTCGTATACTGAGCTCCAGAGAAATATTTAGAGATGAAAAGTAACATGCAAGCCCTCCGTCCCTCAGGCTTAACAGTTGTCATAAAGCAGAGGTGTCTCCCTACAAACAATCACATATTAACAACCTTCTCATCACCAACAGCACGAGGCTGCTGTACTAAGCCACTAACAATGTTTCCCACATGGAAACCTGATCAGGAAACCACAGAGCTCATTCCAGTATTCTGCTAAAAAGGACATCAGAGACACATTCATGGACCACACGCATTTAATCACATGCCTTTTAATCAGCGCTGCAATTCATTTATACAGTCACAGATGTGATATACAGCTCAATCAATATTATCCCTGCTATAACTCATGGTATGGGATTACAGAAAATGGTCATACAACGAGGTTGGTTTGCTCACTCAGTCATCATGGTATTATAAGTTAGTTAATAGTTGTTTTAGTCGAACAATTTAAAGGTATTTATAATATATATATATATATATATATATAATTGTTTCTAATTATAAGTGAAGCTATAGTTTATGTTATTTTAACAGTTTATTGTTGCCCATATTTATTATTTTTTATACTATATTAAGTATGTGTTAATGATTTGAAAGCCGTTAAGAAATTGTTAAACAGCAATAACAAAAGAGCTTGTGTTTATAATACTTTGTAAATCATCTCTACAGATTAGGCATCTCTAAAGTACCAGTAAGATTTAATGAGCTTTATAAACCACTTATTCATTGTAGTAATTATTATAAGCATTGGTTCCATTCAGCTTCTAAATATTTGTCTACAAGTTTTAATTAAACAAGTGGACGACCACACTGTGCCAAATTTCATTTCAGGCCAAATCTTGCACAACAAATGCCCTCTAACACATTTTTTCCAGTTACATTTCCTGGCTTTCCCTTTGCAATCATTTTTTATGCTTATGATTAGCCACCCTCTATCTCATTGACAACAAGTTTGTCGAAAAAGAAAATTCACCCGACAAATATCCAGGGAAATATAAAAAGTAAAAAAAAAAATCTTTTCTGCTTCTTTAAAAGAAAATAAATTATCAATATAATAATAACGGCATCTTGTAAATCAAAACAACAGCAAGAACCTCCGTCTTGTCTCTATCCAGGCAGTGTACAACGCAGCTGTCCTGGGAAACCTGGGAGAAAGACTCAAAATCTGCCGATCGATCAGAACCGCTCCATCTGTTACCACAGAAACCTGATCTTTGCTGGCTCGGCCTCCCAGCTTTAGGAAACGTCTCTGAACAAACAGCCTCAGCAGTGCGATCCCAAAGAGAAATAAGGCAAAATAAACGTTCAACGATTTTCTGATAAGATTATTTGATGCCAACTTAAGCTCTTAATCTTTAACAAGCAGAGGACCACACCGTCAACTGAGATGTGAGCACAGTGGTGTAGTTTTATCCCTTGCAACACTCTGCCACAATTCTCTGAAATGTGTTGACCCCGAGCCTTCATAATCATCAGCAGATCATCGTCGTTTATTTATTTCGTCTCTGTTGATAATTGTGCCCACCTTAAAATGTAAAATGTAACATTGATGTCAATTTATTTATTGCCAAGTGAAACAAGTTGAATTGTGTGTGAAAATGCAGCCTGTGCACAACCTTTCACAGACCACAACACGGGACACTTCATGGACTTCACATCTCTCCTGTGAACGCTCGTTTTCTCTATCCTCTTGTCTTTTTTTTCAGTCAGCGTACATCCTGTTTTACATGGCTATTGTGGGTCACGCTTTATCCATAGCCTCCCTGCTGATCTCTCTGGCCATCTTCTTCTACTTCAGGTAAACGTTTCAACGATTATTTATGCGCTCACCGGTTTGATGATGCTTATGGTAATGTGAGCGAACGTTCAGGATGGCTTTACTACGATGAAAGCGGATACAGTTTTGTCGTACGTCTTGGATGATTCATCGAATGTAGCTTCGCCCTTAAAGGTTCAATCATCACAGTCACTATAATCAGTGGATCTGACAGGCACACAGATGGTTTTGAGCTTTTACTACATTCTCATGCAACCAGTTCATTACTCATCATGGACAGTAATTTGGTGACTTATATGCTGTCAGTTAAATCTCCGTTCTGCCTTTGTCCGCACCAGCAGAGTGGATTTTACAGTTTTCAAACACTTGCCCCAGAGTCACACAGAAGATCTCTCCGTGTTAATGAGTTTTGATGCCACATGTTATAATATAATCAAACGGGCTGATTGTTTATTCACTCATAGAGATTCTCTGGGGCAAGTAATATCTAAAAGATCATAAGATCTAAAAGTGTTAAAAAACAAATGAGCACAGTGTTAAATTAAAACTAAAGACTAATTATAAAAAGTATTACTATCTCAGCTGCTGCCACACATTAATGCAAACTATTGACCTGAAAATACGTCTGCTGCTTCACTGAGTGTAAATTATACGCAACTTAACTTGGTTTCCTTGTTCTGCACATTTATTTCATGGATATTTAGGATTCAAAACTGGAGAGCTGTGACATCCGTTGAATGTGTTGCCGCTGTCTGCTATTACAAACATGTGCATTGCTCATTAAGGTTGTTCGTCCCGATGAACTGCTTAATCCTAGAGGGGAAAAGTGCACAAGTAAAGGAGATACCGCTGCTTAAATTCAACTAGAGAAGAGTTCAAAATGACCGAAAGCGGATCAAGCGAAGGGAGGCATAGTATTCAGTTAATGCATGGGACATTTGGAGGTGATGAAGTCTGAGAGAAAGGTAGCAGACTGCACATTGTTGAAACTTTATCATTTATCTTTAGGAAGGAAGGAACTTAATCAGCATTATTTTTGAATGACGCAGAAAGGTTTATAGTTCCACAGATATCTGTGAAGAAAGCTGATTACGCAGCTAGAGGGAAAATTGACTTTATGTTCTGTAGCAATATTTGGAAACGATTATTTGTTGGCCCCGTTGATCATGAATGATGCAGTTGTAAGATTTGTTGCAGGGTCTTGACGTCCTAAACGCAGCTGTTATCCAGAACAGATCTTGTCCCCTCAGTTTGCTGCAAAGTTTAATACACACTCGTAAATCCAGCGGCCATGTTTAGGGCAGGTGCATCGTTGCAAAACTCCATGACCCGCTGAGAGTCAAACTCTTAATTCAGCCGCACAGAAACAATTAATATCTCAACAAAGTAACAAAGATATTGTCTTCGAAAATATTTTGTCTTTAACCAAGACTTACACTATTTATAGCCACTTTAAATATTGGAGGCTTAACGTTGTATTAGATCCAGATGTGAAGCTTACAGTGGTATGCAATAGTGTACAGCTGCACTCTTCTTCTGTTATTTACAACTTTACATCAACACTGTCAGGATTCCCAGATAAAAATAGTCGCGTTTGCCGGGGAAAAAACAAACGGCCGACCCTGAAGATGTGAAGATTTGTGACAGTGCGAACGACGTTGCCATAAGATTCAGCCCCGTGTGTTGACGTCCCCCTTCTATATGAGCATTCAGCAGCTTCTGCACTTCCTTTTATGTCTGCAGTCGAAGCGAGACTGAAGCGAGACTGTTTTTGTGTCGGAGATAGCCACGGCCTCCAGAATAGAAAATGTGCAGTTGTATATGCTGTTTTGTCCGGGCTTCAGGAAATGTAGCGCTCTTCTTGATTTTCATGAGTCTCTGGGGGTTTTATGGCTCAACAAAGATACAATTGTCCATGTCCAATAAAAGGATATCACTTCTTCAACTGTAGAGGACATTTTTATAGGAGGCTATAATCTGCGAAATATATTTGGTGTATGGTTTCATTCAGCTTTGAACACTCTATGAGCTGCAGTACATTTAATAGTTGCCCTGAAATAAAACAGTACTTAACCATTACCAACAATAAACCTACTGGATATAAATGAATTGTAATGATTTTGATTATAATAGATAGTTGTACTTTGCCTGGCAAGCATTTCATTATGCTATTAATTCTAAGTGGCTAGCAAAGGTAATGAGGACCACCCTTGGGATCCATTATGCATTATTTAATAGTGTTTATAGTATTTACAGTGCAGAGCATTTAGAAGCAATCCAGCTCATTCATCCCAGAATTTGTTTAACCAACCACAAAGAATTCTAAGATGAAAGATCCCAATTGTTTGATATTTTACAGACCGTAGCAACATCTTACAACAAATTAAACTATTAGCCTGCCAGTGGGTTTTTTCTCCTTTTTACTTCATCAATTGTAGCAAGTGTGTTGTCTTCTTTAATATTATGTTTCTTGTGTGTCAGAAGAGACTGTATTCCCAATTTGTACATGGTATTTAAAATTCCCTCATCATGTACGGGTATGTTCGGCCGCACAGTAAATCATGGCGTCCTTCTTCACGCAGGAGTCTGAGCTGCCAGAGGATCACCCTGCACAAGAACCTCTTCTGCTCGTATGTGCTCAATTCAGCCCTCACCATCATCTACCTCGTAGCAGTGGTCAATAACTCTGAAGTGGTGGGCAGAAACCCGGTGAGTACGGCCTCTGTCACCGACAGGACCACCACCTCTTCCTGTTAGCACCGCCCTACATCCATAGTGAGGATGGAAACTAACACATTGTGTGTGTCACTGTCTGTTAGACTAGCTGAATGCTAACATGTTCGCGACATCAATGCTAACAAAGTACAGGTAAGGCTGATGGGAATCATTAGTTTTGGAGGAAGCTATTTGGTCATAAACCAAAGTATTGAACCTGATAATGACACTAGAGGAGAAGTTATTGGAACATCAAAAGTATTACCATAATGGTGCAATTAACTTTTTTTGTCCACCAGCAAAATGACTAATGAATCTTCAACATTTATTTTCTAATTTTCTGTCGGATTGCAATTTATCATTACCAAAACCTATAGTTCAATATCTGTCAGTCTGGACCAAAGTGGTGGACCGAGCCAGATTCGAGCAAGCCATTTAGCAGAATACAGTTTGAGGAGGAGGATTAGTTCCACTGTCTTAAAAAGAGATACAAATGCATTCACAATTTATGCTAAACCAGATAAAAATGCAAGGAAGTACTTCCATGAACCTTAAAAAAATGTATTTGCATATGCGAGGCCAGGCAAGCTAAATTCAAATGGAGTTGCTCTATACTTAAAATATTTAAAAGTTTGTACAACAGACTTTTAAGTACATACTAATTAGTATTTAATCTCTCTGTGCCATATCTTGGCAGTGTTACACGTTTTTGCTCTTTTCAACATTCTCCTGTCAAGAGTTTTGGAGCCACACTGAATGCATTATGTGAATTCTTTGAAACCCCGAGCTCTGCTTTGGGAGAGATGATAAATCTGTCTTGTAGGAATGCCTCACTATCAGGCCTGAACATAGACTTATGTGTTACTTTTCAAGAAACACTCCTTTTGGATATAAAAATAAAGAAAACCTGCTAACTCGGTCCTTGCTGTTTCTTAAAAGTTCTTATTGCGGAGTTTTTACAACTCCAAAAAATATCATATTTTTCCTTTTATGTAGAAGTGAATACAGTTAAACACATTCAAAGTGCCATAGAGAAACAACCGATAGGATTGTAGAAGTTGGCTCACAGTGCATACAATCCCATTAGAACCTAGCCAGCTTTCAGCTGCAGCATCTCTGGCCCGACAGCGTACTAGAAACCACCAGGAGACAGCGGAGGACTTAACTGGGTTTGGGTTTGATTCTTTGTCCTGCTGCTGCTCCTTTTTTATGCATTCTCCAAATCTGTCTGGCTCATCCTGAGTGCAGTCTTTTATTCACATCTCATCGCTGAATGTATCCAAGAAGCAGCCAGGCATGACTGCCATTATCATCAATGTCAAGAAATAAATGTATTTTTGTGCAATGGCTAGCTTTCAAAGCTCTCTTCCTCGCTATTTGTCAAGAAGGTTTGTGTCGAATCTGCTACTTTCCGACGTAGAACTGTCAAGTCGTGCTAACTCGCTGCAGCATGAGCAGAGCACAATTAGTCACCGTGGCCCCGTTTTTCAAGAGGGTGCAGAAAAAGGAATCTCAAGCGCCATTGGTTGGAATTCACGAGTGTCTGTTTGGAAACATTTTGAAATTTACGAGCCTGTTTCCTGCACTGGTTATATAGGAAAGGTGGATTGTGGTGGAGATTTGCTCTCACAGAGAATACAAGCTCTTATAATTCTCTCTCGTGTGGCGATACATAGTCTGGTTTAGACTGCCAGCAGTGTGGGGGAGTGAATCCCCAAAGCTTATGTCAAACCAGGGAGGAGGCTGAAAACATTCGAAACATCTACAGGATGTGTAGCAGCTTAATTTGTTAACCAGAAAATTGTCGGTAACTTCAGACCAACCTCTGTTAGCTGCAATGCAAAACAGTTGTGCATTAGTGAAAAGTGAGTGACCCAACTCTCTGCATACGAGTGCATGTCTGTTAGAGTGAAATGTCCTCGAGTGAAAAGGGAATTGAAGAAAGTGAAGGAGAGACATATGGCTAAAAGTTTAGGAATGAATGACTGTTGTGTGTTTTGAAGAAGACCCCTGAGAGCAGGAGTTCATAGCAATGCCAGCAACTTGAATTATACTGTGGCTGCACGCATGCTCTTTTAACACAGGCCTACCATCCAGAAATCCTGATGTGAATTATTTTTTTCTTGAAAGGTATTTGTACAAAGGCTTCTTCCATCTATGTTCTCCATATACAGTATTTGTTTCTGGGGAAACAATTTAGTACTTGTTTCTTTTTTTTTTTTTCAGAATAAGAACCACGTTAATAATTTATTTTAATAGGTTTTTATTCAGGAAGTGATCTGTTCTGCGAGAGAGACCTGAGAACAAATATTCAAGATTACAACGTGATCATTTAATCAGACAAAAAAAAACCGACATACACGGGCCACACTAATTAAAACAATCGTTAAACACATATCAGCAAGCAGAACTTTAAAGTCCCTCAGTGAAAACTTTGATTTGTTTTGTAGTTCATTTCAGTAGTAAGGAGCATATTACATGAAACAAGTGTTCCCAAATTGAGTTGCCATGATGAGCGTTTAATTGAAATCTATACTGAGATTCGGTGTCATGGTTCGTCACTTCACACTAAACTAAGGATTTTAATCTCAACAATTTACATAGTAAAGTCTTATAGTTGAAAGGAGAAATAAACTCTAACATGTGAGAATCCAATTAGAATTTTTTGTTTTTTGATGTCAAGTGTTCAACGTGAGTTTTTTTAGGACAATCTGTTGTCTAACCATATTCTTCAAACTGTTTAATGCTGAGCTGCATCGATTATATTTCCACTGATAGCATGCATCAGAGAAGGAGCATCAAGAGTTTGTGCTCATGTGAAATGTGTACATTTTCTCTATTGTGGAGTTTAAAACAAGCTTTAAATTAATGAGAGAGGCACATAAAATAAGTCTGGTTTGGGACACAGTCAATGGCATACACAATGCAATCATCAGCATAAAAAAGGACATTACAATGTACAGTTGGAAATTTGAGTATAAAGTAAATACCACGTGGCTAATATTGATCTTTGTGAGACATTTTATCAACAGTTTGGGAATTTGATTTGAAACAATCTGTAACAACAACAACCAGCTGTAAACAGAATCAGCAAAACATGGAAATAAGTTTAATTAGCAAAATGTTGTCAACCATGGTATCAAAAGAGACTTAATATTTCAATATTATATTGTATGATTTAGTGCTTTACGGTATGACATTGTACTTTTGGAATAGTAACCATAGACTGAAGAGAAACATCGATTTGTTACATTACGCACAAGTTTCTACATAGATTTTTGATTTATTTTGCCACTTGCAGCCATCTTGGATTTTATTGGAGCAACATAATCCAAATGTGAGGAAGCCATTTGAGAAGGGATAAGCAAGCAGCAGCCAACAACTAAGCAGTCCAAATACATGTCTCCTTAACAAATCTCCTAGGCAATGAAACAATAAGTCTAAAAAATCCTAGAGGTACACATAAATAATGTGAAATGAACTTACTATTAACTTTTGCGGAAGTATTCAAAAATTCC
>CALSBV010012213.1:6830735-6841204 GCA_943590825.1 Bovichtus diacanthus
AGGTAGAACTTTCTACCAGCACCCTCTAAAGCTTATTAATTAATACGTTATAACTTGTTTCTTTAATTAGTGATTTAGAGGTTCTGGTAGCACATGCATCCTCTCATGTAATTCTCAGCAATAATGTGATCTCAATATGTTGAGCAATTCCTTTAAGAAAATTGCATTGCTGGAAAAGTTAAATATTTGGTGTCATGTGTGATAAAATAACTTGGTAGTTTTGACAGAGCCATAGCCCTTTCATAAAGATCAACCTGCACATGTAACGGTGAGCTGTTCTGCCTCGGAGCAATATGACCGCTCATTGCTTATGGCATTAAGTATGAGCCATCAGACTCCATCAGGCAAAACATTTCATATTTTGTTTTTCCAGGTCAGATCTCAGCATTGCAAGAAGTGACCCTAACACAGACGTCATAGTTGGGTTTTGGCATTGAATAGTCGAGTACATTTTTTGTAACTTCACATTGATGCCACATCTGTCATTAGTCAAATTGCAACAGGTTATAAAGCATAGTGCTGCTTGTCTCTTCAGGGACCAATCTAGTGCTGCGCCAGAAAAAGCTGAAGGGTCATGTCAGGTGAAGAGTAAGACACAGTTTATAAATGACTGTGTGGTTTCCAAGCCCAGCTGGAAATTGACTCTCTTTTCAAGTCCTCCTCAGCTTTTTTAAGTCTGTCAGCAGCTGTCTGACAGCGAGCATCCTTAACTTGGTTCAAACACAAACGAATGAGCTAGATTTACATTAAATCCCAGATCTGGGGTTAACAGTGTTGTGGAGACCTTTTGGCTCACCAGACTCATTGTGTGAAAGATGCTTTCAAACTCAAGGTCTCCGCTAAACAAAGCACATTTATTTTTTTAGCAGTATAGAATATGGACATAGTCTCTGTGACGTCACCCATAGGTTTCCGAAGAGACGTTGTGAAGTTCCAGCCATTGCCATCTTGGCACCGTCTAACTCCCGGCTAATGTACAAATGGGCATTAGTAGTGAAATACTGTCAGAGCAGAAAGCAAGCGGTTAGCGACGGAGACGGCACCCACCTTTCACTCTAAGCGGCCATGCCACTAATAATGCATAACTTTAAATCGTAATATAATTTATACGGATGAGTTATATGAAATTTAACCCCCTCTACAGTTGTCATGAAGGGGAATACTAGCTATAGAGACCAAAACTGTTTTGTGTACCAGGCTCTTAACATGTTTATTTCTGCTGTAAAGTTGGGCATTTTAACATGGAGACTGTTCCCTTTTGGAGTCAGCCTCAAGTGGCCATTCGCGGAACTGCTTTTGGCACTTCAGCGTGGCACGGACAGATCAGGCAGTTACAGACTATTTCTGTGAAGGTGAAATAACAAGTGAAATTCTCTGTTATTCATAACAATGAGGTTGTTAAGAGGTATTTTTTCGCATGAGAAGAAAACTTGGCAGACATGGATGGACTGGCACAGCAGCAGATTTAAATATGTGACACGAGGTGTCTGGATTGTAACAGAAGAGCTAGCAATCTATTGTGGGGTTCAGCCTGGAAAATAGGTCAGGTATATTAGCTCATACATGAGCAGCCAGAACGCAGCAACGTCTTCTTAAACAATGCCAACAATGTTTGACGTATAAACAATATGTAGAGCATGTACTTTTCATACACGTTCAGGGTGATATGGGGTCGACTGACGCTAACTACCACAAGGGAATGAAAGAGTTTGAATCCTTCGGGCGCATAAGGACCAATTCAGCTCCCTTAATCAGCACACAGGTTTCTGGGGCCGGTTTCAATTCTGTTCTTTGATTTAAAGTCCAAACTGCACAGACCTGCCTTGTTTCAGCAATGGCCCCATTGTGACGTCGGGTCAGTGAGACAAACAGCTTTGATGCTGTTTTTGTGACATCAAGCAAGACGTTCTACATGCGAGCTGTAAGCCCTTGTCTGCTCTTTCGTCACATTGTAACAATTACTGTCATAATTGAAATCATCAGATCATCAATATACACGCAACGATTACAGTAGTGTTTGGGTGTCACAGGATTAAATGATTAGCGTTGCACTGCTAGAGGATGGTGGCTGTGGTTTCTGTTTTGGAGGAACTCACACAGTTCTTGAATCAATCAATCAATATGTATACAGCGCTGAATTGATTAATTGTTCAACAGAAAATGAGTCAACAACTCACTTGATAATCAGTTAATCGTTGATCAAGGAAGAATGGAAAACAGTCACACAGTTACAGCTTCTCAAATGTGAGGATTTGCTGCTTTTCTTCGTTTAATATAACTTTGGGAACTTGGGATTATATAACGTTTTTATTGACAAAAACCAAACAAAATAACACATTAATTATTGATTAAACCAAGCCCCACATCCATCTAACAACAATGCACCAGCTTGCAGACAGGGCCGTAAGTAACCTGCTCATGGTCCTTCAGGCAAAATTTAAAACCAACCAGTGTTTCTTTTGTTAGAATATTACACTGTCCCAAGTCTTCTGTACGTCAGCTTGTGATCGTTTTGTTAAAGAAAAACGTGTCTTTACGATATACCACATAAAAGCATAATATCAACCAAAAAATTAAAGTTTTTAATATTTTTTAGGCAGGCCCCTCTATAAGACAGGAAAGAAAAACTAAAATGTCACCTTATGGCCTTTATCATTAACATTTTTAAATGTGCTTTATATGCGCATATATAACAAAAAAATGTATTGCATTACAGCTGCAGGTTTAAAACATGTCACCACTAAAAAGATGCTGGTTATTGCTCATTTCTTTCCGAAATCTATGAAAGGTTTCTGTCGATAAACGTAGGTGTGTCGGATTTGAAGAAAAGAAGGACACGTGTAATAAATTAGAATAATGTAATCTTTGGCATTTCTTTAGTTATTGAATGCTCAGCAGGTAGCCAAGGGGAGTTGCTTTCCTTTTGTTCAACTTTTTGGCAAGGTAGATGAACTGAGGGAGGGAGTGTAAAAACTGGAACATCGAGTTCTCTGAGGCATTTAGGCTTCTGGAGGGTGAAAAGTTGAAGTTTGTTGTTGTCTATCTGAAGTTCACTAAACCTCTGAACCATCTTATAGGGGAATTAAGAAATAGAGTGGTTTGTCCATATTTAAGATATTTCTTTATTTTCTGATTTAGAAAGAATCACGCAAGCATAGGGGAACATTTCAAGTCCAAGTCCATTCGAATGCTGCAGATAAAATGCTAATATTAGTCTTGATACTTCGAATGGCTGGCGTTCCTCGTACACTTTATGAGCAGCTGTAGATGACAGATGCAGGGGAGAATAGACATGTAAGTATGGCAACACACCATCATCAATAAATGGGTAATTGATACAACAATTATTAATCATCATTGAATTCTTAACGTTTAATTAACTAGCAATTTAATTATGGTTGTTATGAAGCGTTACCGCAATCACATGATTGGTTCTTTTAACTTATAGCTCAATACAGATTGCATCTTTCTTCCCTCTTATAACATGATGACCTGGCCACGTGCACAACTTGGCCACGTTCCAAGAAATGCGACTTGAAGTTTCTACTGGTGTTTACATTTTCTGACTTGCATCTGTTAACGTGATTGAAATGTGAGTGATCCACATATGTTGCAGCAATTATGCTCAGATCAGTTAAGATCACCGTCGGGCGGATTAATATCGTCGCAAGATGGTGTTTACATGGGCTCTGCCTCACTCACACTGCACTCTAACCGCGCTTTGATTTGCATGTTAATTCGTCTGGTGGAATCATTTCGTGGTCAAAGTCAGAGAAGCAAAACAGAAAAAAAAAATAGTTTGGAGAAATGTTTCTGATGTGTAACTTTGACAACTAAAAAAAAAACAAAACACAGCTGACGAGACGTGGAGGAGTATGCGAAGACAAAAAACGGTTCCACGGTTATATGAGAGTCCCGCCAAGGAAATGTAGTCCCATGAGCAGACAACAACACCTTGTCGAAGACGCTGACCGTGATAATAAACCATCTTTTCCCGCTGTGTTTGTGTGTCCAGGTGCAGGCAGCTCTAAAGAGACAGTGGATGCAGTATAAAACCCAGTGGGGTCAGAGGCGAAAGGACCACTGCTCCATGCGCTCCACGTCCTACACAGCCACCTCCATCACCGAGGTGCCCGCTTTCATGTACCACCATGACTCTAACAGCGAACACTTGAACGGGCGCCACGCCGAGGACTCTGAACTGGTGGCGCTAAAATCCGGAGAGACGTACGCTTGAGCCACACCGGAGGATAGAGAGTGTAGCGGTGGGAACAGCCCAAGAAGAGCAACTGAGCAACGGAGATGTAGAGTAAGAAAAGGAAAATCTGGTTTGCCCGTCATATCTCAGTGATTCAATCTCAGAGGCTGATGCTGGTTTATTCAGCCCGGGACAATGCGGTACGGGACAGGGGATGGGAAATGAGGAGCTCATAGGGACGGAGATGGATTAGCTACAAGGCTGACACTTCAATTTACTTTACATTGCTGTCGCGGCTGCTTTCTGAGAAATCTGATGTCAAGAACTTGTGGCATGAGACAAGAGCTGCTTTTGACATGTGTCACTTCCTAAAGCTGCTAAAACTGTGTGCGCGCTCTCACAGTGACGGAGACCTGTGCTGGTGTGGAGACAGAAATAACTGTGACTGTGATGAAGGTGAGCGAATTTTGTGTTTGAGACGATGTTCGCTGAATGTGAAAGTGATCGACACGAGGTGAATAGTGTTTTTGATGGTGTCATGAAGAGGATTTTTAAGGTGAAGTAGAAGAACTGATCCTTCCTGACCTCACCTAGACCTAATGGAGGGGCGTACCATATCCAGCTGAGCACAGGTGGTGGTACCCTGATCCTAAAGACACACACACACAAACACACACAGCAACACACTTCACAAACCTGATCGTATGTGCCATGATAGAGGTCAAATTTGAAGAAAAAAAAAAAAAAACTCTGTGCTTGAAGCTCTGGAATTGTGTACATAATGTATGTTCACCATGTTTCACATGAAAAAAAGTGTTCAAATGTTTAAAAAAGGATTTTATTTTTGTTTTCTATTAATATTTTATTCTTGCCAATTCCTAAGTACATGCTAAGTGTGCGTGTGTCCTGTGAGGCTGCACTCGAAACTGCTTTATTGTTTTTGCAGTGTCTGTATTTGTGCCAATGCCGAACATCACAGGGTGAAGCAAAAATAAGTTGAATGCACAAAAAAAAAAAAATCTATGAATAAAAATCTTTATTTTAAGGTTGAACAGACACAAGAGTTGTTTCACTGTGTTTGAGTCGAGTATGCTATCAATTATTCTGACGAACAAGCAGATTCTCTTCAGTGGGGGAGCTGCACTGTCCTATTTTACTCACTATGATTATTTGTCATGCTCACAATGCCTTTAATCGATCTCCTGTTTTGTTCCTGTGTTTTTAAAAAGTGATATTCTGTCCTCTGTGCATAATTATTCATGAATTTTGTAGCATTTTGTATGAACGTGCATCCAGGTCAAAGAAGTCTTGCTAAAGTTGAAATGATGAGTCAACAAATCCACATCTTAAAGGCACGTTCACGTCTTGCGAAGGCAGCAAACATGAATAATCGACTCTTTGTCCTAAATACGTTCATATTACGCTATTGTCGTTTTTATTGTTGCTTTGTCATAATTGTGCCATAGGATTTTAAGAGACTTGATGCCATAGTAAATCTAAGAGTGAACACAAAGAACACAGTTTGCTTTGTATCAGTAGCCACCGTTTAAAAAAAGTCACCAGTTCTGTTGGACCTTGGATGGATTCAGTGTCTTGCATTTGACGATAAAAGTTACTCAGAAGCCCAATGAGCTTCTAAACTGCATCTCTAATGGCAGACATTTAAATTCAGCCAGGGACAATATCATCATCCTAAAGAAAGCGTTTAGCTGGTCAGAGAACTAAAACCTTTGTTAAAGACACGGAGAAGGAGCATCTTTAAGTATAAAGGCTAAGAACATTCTGTATCTCTGTTATTGTCAACAAAGCCCATGAGAAAAAAAGAAAACAAGAATGCAGTCAGCATCAAGCCCATACAACCCTAATGAAGACGTAAATCTTTAAAAACATTTACAAAAAAAAATTATTGTTTTAATAAGTCATTTTCCTAAACAGCTGGGCACTGTAGTTTCTAGCAAACGTTACTGAAACAGGAGTAAATAGTGTGTTTATTGGGGACTATTTTCCCCCGTGCATTAATACACATGTGGTGCTCTAGCGAGTGTTTACAGCAGCAGCACAGCGTATGTAGGATATAATCAAAATAAACTACAGTGCCCATGTTCATGGTAACGAAGGAAAATATCACCAAGATTAACTGTGTGGCTCATTGATGTGTTTTTGTGGACAACAATGGAGCTCTACGGCACAGAGGAATAAGCTGCATCGGACCTTGGATAAGCAGACAAGACTTCATTGTTGATTTTGGTCTTTTCTTGGGATTTGCTGACAAAAACACAAATATGATTATCACGAGACTTTTGGAATAATTTTAACCTCATTTGTCTATCTGAGATGCCATGTTTTGTCTACACGGGTGCTACTGTGTTATTATCTGTTGAATGTCTGGTCAATACGTGATGGTTTTTAGTCATCGTCATTGTCAACTGGAATAACAAGATTTGTGTGAAACATATGAGATCTTAGAAGGTTATAATGAAGTTCAAGAGTTTGAAATGTATTTTTCCATGGATCTATAATGTGAAGCTAAGACAACATTTGCACATTTAGTCACGCAGAATAAGGCTCTGAAGTTGATCTTTACAGAATGTAAGTAAATTCACATTGTAATAATTGGCTTATTAATAAGCATTCATATACAATAAAATGTCAAACATAAATTGTGCTTTCTTCTATGACAATATAACTAGATAAATTGGGCCATAGAAAAAAAACACCTTCAGATATTTAATATTTAGATGTTTATCTGGGAAGAAATGTAAACACTGCAAGTTAATAACATTATTCTAATTAGGTTATCAAATCATACCAATTATGTTATTAAAGTCAAGGATGCAGCTCTTAACTAGCTGTAAGGTTACAGTTTAGCCAACAGAAAATACATTAGCAGTGAGTCCTATTTGATCCTTCTCTTAAAAAAATCCCCTTAATTCTCCTTGAATAAAACATTTGGATCTATTGCGATAGAATATTTTAAGACTTATGGAGTATAAGGAAGAAACGGAGAGAGACAATCAATCACCACGCTATGATGGCAGAGTAGGTTTCACTGCTAATTTTAAAGTATTTTATTTATTTTAGTATGAATCTCATCTAAATATGTGTCTTTATAAAGGTGATTCGTCACACTATTAATCTTCTGTCTTTGGGGAACACAGATTCTGTATATTTTGTATGTTCGTGCCCATGTAAATAAGAGACACTGTGTATATGACAGATTTTTTTTTTTTTACACTGTGAAATACTCTGACAGCTATTTTTGTTATGCTCCTGTCATTAATTTTGGCTTGTGTTTGTCTGTTTCTCCCTCTCAGCTCGGAGTGACATCATGTTAAAGCTGATATAAAAAAAAAAACTAAAAAAAACTGCATTTTGTAAAAGATAAATTGATTGATGTTTTTTTTTTTTTACTTTTTTGCACAAGTATAGAGACATAAAAGACTATGTGATGTTGCTCTTTATTTCCTGAGCAAAAAGCAATCAGAGAAACAAGCTGCAACAGGAGAAACAAGATGAAATAATTAAAATGAACAACAGACAATTTGCAACTTTGTCGATAACAGGTACTTTTCATTCCGTTTCTTAATGATTTGATACGATTACGGACTCTAAATGTGTCCTTTCTCCAGCCACACCGAGACAAACTCTGTTTTCAAGATTTTCGTCAACATTCTGTGATGATTCAGCCACATTTTCCTCGCCAACACTATTCTTGTCAATGTTTCAAGGTTGAGAGATTTTGTATAATGAGTGTGCAGGGAAAACAAAGGAAGTCTTACTCCATTTTTGGTGTCTTTGTTATCCCTTGGGCTTGGCAATGTCATCCAGTCCCTTTTAATTCTAAGAGTTCAGCTCAAATTATAAACCAGCACCAGATGTGTGGAACAAGACAAAATTGACTGACACAATTCGTCTCCAAGATGGATGGCCGCTCACGCCCTACGTCAAATTAAGGTTTAATCAAACTAACAAGGTCGAGTTCTCCCCATCATGTGAAGATTTTTCAGCCTTTTCTATAGGCAGCTACTGTATAATATATATAATATGCAATTTCAGGCTCTGCTGAATCCTAATGGTACAACCAAGAAGAAGACGTACTGTCCTCCTGCGAGTCTGTGAGATAATAATAATATGATGATGAACTTAGACGTGTATGGAGCCGATCTGTTATTCTTCTGATAAATATTTTCCCCTGCCAAAAGCATAACACCAAATTCATCAAAAGGGAATCTTTAAATGAAAATATTCAAAGCAAAGTCTGAAATTGTACACAAACTGTGTTGCATATGAAGGCAGAGATTGAAGAGTTATGCAATAATAATGATACAATGAGGGTGAAATCTCCATAATTGTCATAAATCCTCCTGTTATGGAGATTCAATGGAACAATAAAGCAGAAAGTTAGAGGAAAGAGCTGTAAATTGCTTTGAACAGCCTCCATCTTGGGAGAATGTCATCCTGGGAAACTTCAGGAAAATGTCAGCGGCTGGCTATTTCAGGCATTTAAAAAAAGTTCCATGACAGCGACAATCAATCTCACAGGACACTGGACGAATCCAAGAATGTGTCATGTGTGCTCAGAGATGGGCTGTGAAAGTATTTGTGTGTGTGGTTTTACTCAGTAGTGTTAAAACAAGAGACGACTGCTCCAAATCTTCATCTGTGCGTTACAGATGTTTCCAGGTCACTTGAAACCACCACGCTTCCAGCGTGTGACCGTGACTGCTCAGATCACTGTTGTCGTGGATGCTTCCTCACCTTACCGCCTCTGTGCCCCGCGGCGCCCACACAAACTTTCCATTGAAAATCTTGGCACAGCGAAAACAAAAAAAAAAACTGAATTTCAGGAATTCTATGATAATGTTGTAGTATATAGGCTGGTTGAAAACTACGTCAATATGAGAGTAAAGGAATTGCATACTGATGCACTATTTTACAGTTAATGTTACTAATGATCTGATGTGCATAGACTAACACCAGTACAGTTAACATTTTGAGTTCTAATCTTTTAATCTGGTATGGACATGTGTTGGGCGATTCATTGTTCTTCAAATAGGCTAGTTGTCAGGAATAAAATATTTACTGGGAACAAGCTTACAAACACCACACACAGGCCCCCCTGGCCATGTCCATCATTACCCCTCAAGTGTACCACTTGGAGTGTTTTCAGCTGTGGTAGCCAGAAATCCATTACAATCGAGCCTCGCGGAACAAGGACAATGGAGAAAGGTCGAGTTTTGCTCAGTGAATGTTCTTCCTCTGTTTGGTTACCTACGAAGACTCTGCTTTACATTTTATTCATCCAGGTGTGGGAAAAGCTCATCTGGTTTTCTACTTGGCAACAGTGCCCCGCAGCTCTCGCACACACCAACACTCAGCCCACGGTCACGGCCCGTGAGCAAACATACCTAGAGCGCTGTGAGACCAAAGATTGTGGCCAGAGATGCTCGTGTTTGACCAGCAAGCCAAATACAGAACCCAGTGACTCTCATTGGCAGGAGAATATAATATAAACTCGAGATCTCGTGATGAGATCACAGCAGCGGTGACGCAAAACCGGGCTAGGAGCGTGAAGAGGAGGTGGGGGGGGGGGGGGGGCTTCGCCATTCATTTTGATTTCAACTTCACATCTTAAGTTTGGTGATTGCAACTCGCACGGGTGTCCACGGTCGTCACAAAAATCACACATACTGACACACAGACTCACAGGGTGGAAACAATATCAGCGTCGCTCATTCTGGTAAGAATTGGTCATTTGTGCACACATTTTTATCTGAGCATGACTTCATTAATTAGTGCACAAATGATTGTTTAAACTCTAGTTTCCTCTATGAATTCACAGAAATTTAAGTGAAACACATTTTTGACATTTAATGTATGTTTAAGAGATGTCAAAAATAACAAAAACTGATATATCTACATATATCTATCCAAAATTAAAACCTACTGTGTTAACCCAAAGTAACTAATTATCAGCTCTTGACAGTGACGCTGGTATTGTTTTCACCTTGTGAGTGTGTGTGTGTGTGTGTGTGTGTCATCATGGCAAAATGTGCTCCTGGAGACACCTACTGTAGCGTGAACCACCGCTGAGGAGGTTTTGAGTTTTTGAGGAAAGGCGTTAATATTTATGTCTGTGGGTGATTTTGTCACCGCAAATAGTGTCTCAACCGTGCAGGCTGAAGGCTGCGTGAGAAGATGGGTGTGGTCCAAGCAAGGGCTCCGGGAAATGGGGGGTGGGGGGAGGGTGGGGAAGGGCCATTGGACCCCC
>CALSBV010012213.1:6841214-6865608 GCA_943590825.1 Bovichtus diacanthus
ACAGACAGACAGACGAACAGACAGACAGACAGACAGACAGACAGACAGACAGACAGACAGACTCGTGACTTACACGGTTCAGACACTATTTATGGTTACAAAACCTGTCCACAGATAAAAATATAAACACCACACACTCACGCTACAGTAGCTGTCTCCAGGAGCACGTTTTTGCCATGATCACACACACACACACACACACACACACACACACACACACACACGCACACAGACTCACAAGGTGAAAACAACAGCAGCGTTGCTGGTAACAACGGCAGACAAAGGTGTGGTTGTTGAAAAAAGATCAAATGTATCACAACTTTGTAAAGAAAGGAGAAGACAATTCCATCATGCAATGACTCCAATAACCTAATACTATTGAATGTGTGTGTGCTGTGTACGAATGTAAGGATGCATATGGCTGTATGTGTGTACCAGCTATAGTATTTGGAGGATAATGCGAGAGAAGGAACCCCTACTGTGTTCAGTCCTGCTGCGTCAAAGAAAAAGAAATCAAACCATCAAAATCTGTTCTCACTCAGCAGCTAATCTGCACCATCATCCCTATCTGCTCTTGAGAGATAGGACAGCTGAGTCGTGATGGGATTTAACAGTCGTGGCTGCATACTAGCATTGGAAATTGCAGCACTTTTGCAGCGGGGCGGAACATTGCATGAAAGAAAAGATGAGGAGGGACATAAAAGAAAAACTTTTCATGATAATTTTGCAGGAGTAAAAATCAGTTTCTTCTACTTATTAGTTCATGATCATCCTCAGAAGCATTAACTGACTCATTAGAGAAAAGCATCACGTCATCTGTGCTGTGTTTTCAACATGTTGCGCTCTACTGCCACATTCCACATTTTTAAGGCCAAGTCAATTTATTCACAAAGCCCAGAACAATCAAGATTTTTATTGGATTTTTAAATTGCACTTGATAGTGTTTGCCGCTTCAGGAAATTACCATCCCCCATAAGCCCATAAGAGAGAGGAGTAGAGATTACCTAATGAAATAACTCCTCCTTCAGGATTACAATGCAACACTCATAAATTATAATCTTAAATGAGCTTTGTGTTTTCAAACCCTTTGATGTATTGTTGGAGGACAATGTTCGCTGTGTGATAATGATCTAGGCCCTCTTGATTCAAACCCTTTGATATTAAGAACATAAGTGCCAAAGCAATGCCCTAAAGCAGATCACACATCCACTTGTGTGATGATATTTACTTCCACATTCATCTTAGTATCTTATTATATATGGACGCAGAGGCGTTGAAGTGGCCATGATTTGTAGGGTTGCAGAAATGAGAAAGTAGGGAGAAGGGAGCGTTTGCTGCAAAATATGTTTTTCTAACCTTCGAGGGATGAAGTAGGATCATCTGCGTGGGCTGAAGACTGCTGCGCGTCGTGCCACTTCGCATTATCGCGCTTAACAAAATGATTCATGGTGTCTCAAAAGGAAAATGAAAGAAACTAGTGGATATCTGTTCAATCACAGTAGAAAGGCCAACGCGACCTGTTGTACCTGTTTCCTTTCTTGTTTGTCCTAAAAGCAGGGGCGAGCCTGTCAGCCTGCCCAGGGCTCATAATACGTCTTAGACGATAACCGCATAAGTCATGTCTCACTAATACCGCTTGTTCCCTCATTATACACTAATGAGATTTGTGAGGCAAATTGTTAATTTCCCGGGCCCTTGATAGAATACATGCTGCGGCGGTGGAGAGGGTTTTCCATGAAACAACAACGTGCTGTATTTCTGCGAAGGTTCATTTCTCACAGATATCTCAGCACTCGCCAGCGGAAATGCATTTAATCACAGTGTCAAACGATGCAATATTCTAGATCCTAGGGAGGCAGAACACGTCAGTACACTCGGACTTGTTTGTCTGCTTGTGTTGAACATGTTAACAAATGTATTGCTCACCATTACTGAAAAGTCTGATATCTCTATCGTATTTTAGTCTATGCTTAAATGGTCTTAAAATGCAAGAGGTGTTACTCAGTGATGTGGAACGCTTGTTCAATTCAAACATTCAGTATATTTACACAAACTAGGAGCACAGCTTTTTATGATGTTTTTTTTTTTTTTTAAAAACAGGAGCCTGTAAAGTGAGGCTTTCAAGGCTTCAGAACAATTTGATGTAAAATTAAATTGAAGTTCATTGTTCACTATAATCACACCTCCTGTTGAGTGTAATAACAAAGGTCATAGACAATATTGCCAACCAAATTCTATCACAATACGACCCACGGAAGCACATTACGCACCGATGTGTAACATGTAGCCAGACTGAATATCTGCGCTGGAAAAAGTTCACTAAGTTGGTGTTTCAGTCAGCCTACAAAAATCTCTGATCCCTCGCGGCTAAAATGCAAGCATCCATTACCTTAGAGCCACAAATTTCAACATCTACTGTGCAGAAATTCGGATGTTCACCAGTGTTGTAATTCTTTTACACAGCCGAAAAACCAAAGTGCTTAAAGTTAAGGGACCACGGAGCCTCGTTAAATGCCGGGTTAGCGGCCAAAGCTTCCCTTCCATCCAAAGGCTGCGTGCTCGGATTTTCCACGGTGCTCAAACGTTTTATGAGGGGTCCCAGCACAGCAGGAGAAGCACTAACTTATTTCAGTTTTATTACCCCTGCTGTGTGAACTCATGTGAGGTTTGAAGAGATACAGCTTTGACTGGAAATCAAAGACAGAATATTGGTATTCTTACAAATGTTGTAAGATGTTACATACACACACGTGACACAAAAAACTAAAACACAAAGGACTTTTTAAAACCCGGGTTAAACATGCTTCACAGGTACAAATGAACTGAACGAAATGAAATTGAGAAGAATTGAATAAATTGATTGATTGATTGAAGGAAGTCTTAAAAAGAAGACTTGATTTCAGGATGAATTCAAATGCTAAACTAATTCAGTCAAAAGTTCAGCTAAAGCTAATATGAATCCTAAGCAATCTCGGTTTAGCCAAAGCTAGTGGTTGTCTTTTTCCAAACAGTCAGATATAAGTTCTATTGCCGGTGTTTTGTTCCTACATGGGAGCGCTAGGAAGTAGTCGTAGCCCTTTATCATGACACAGCACGGAAATACTGTCTGAGGGAATTTTCTAATACAATTACTGTAACTTAACCTGGAAAACTGACTGCTGAAGCCTCATATTAGCTCATAATTACATTCTTACACTGTAGTCACACAATGATTTTTATCAACAGCGAAAAAAAGTCATGTCCTGTACTCAGGCTGTGTGTCACACACTTTAAAGAAAGTGTGGTAATATACCGCAGAAAGCTCAGATCAAGCCCAGACAGCAACAATATGTCTCACTCCAAATGTCTTAAAAGAGGAAGAGGAAGATTATAGATTGACATCAGCGAATAAGAACTATATAAGAATGAGAAATATCTCTATTTCTACTAAACAGAGAAATGATAGAGCCAATCATCCTGAAGCATGTCGACATCTGAGATATTATTCTGTTCAGAGGAAGCAAACGGAGAATAAGTTGCGCAGGATCCGATTTTCATGTGTATTTGTCAACTACTTCTCTCGGGTTTTTCCTTAATATTGTGTGCACTTCATGAAAGCAATTGCGTTTTTCTAGGAGGAAATAAACACGGCTGATTTTTTTTTCTGCCCTCAAAAGGTAGAAAAAGGCTGCCACCAGTGAGAATGTTTGAATAATTGGGAAGAATTCAAGCACATGTACACAAGACAGATGCCGAATGCATCCGCTTTAGTGAGTTCACGATGCATACCTCAAGTTAATCCTGCGCTTGATTTGAATATGTAAATAAAAATGGCTGAGGCCCAAGGGGGATTGGATGATTTATTTTTTTCTTTGCAGCAGGTCTGTGAGCCCTCGGTCTGCACTTTCTATCATCCTCGGGGTATCCACCGGGGGATCTACAAAAACCTGCCTGAGCTCAGTTAGCGAGCATTGAGCTCTGTCTGCAAATAAGTCTCATTCCCCTGAGCACAAACCTAAACCCTGAGGAATAACAACATCAAGATCAAAAATGATCAATCCCGAACGCCACATAAAACAGGCAATCAAGAGGGCTGATGGTCATCTTGTTCAAAGTGCTTCAAGGCAGGTGTAAGTGTGAGAGAAGAGGATGACGGGAATCTGCACATGACTTCATCGCCTCCATATCTATCCAGAACTGTCAGGATGTTGTTTTTATGCCAAAAGCAATGTCCACAGACGGCACTCAGAAAGTCAGATTGTGAGTATCTCCGGTTGTGCTGCTGGGATTGTTTCCACTATAACCTTTCCGTACTTTCTGTTATTAATTAAGGTTGATTGCATTTTTGTTTACGGCTCGGATCTCATTTTCATAGTTGAGGTTCATCGATGAACTTCGAAACAGCATTTAAACCTCAAAGTCAACACAGATGAGAACTTCGAGATTAATGGAAACTTTGAAAATCTACAGTCCCTTGACAATTTAGAAAAACTCAATTTAGCCAGAAATAATTGCATCGACAAATTGGGAGATTTTTGAATCCTCTTTTAATGGTCTCATCCACGTGTTCAACAGTAAAACAACTTGAGCAGTTAGAGCAAATATTTAGAAGTGGCTGAAAGGGCTCTGCTGTTGAGGGAGCTCTCAATGAATCCGAGCAGCTATGAGATTACTGAATGGAGAACTAATCCCCTCTTAGTAAACACACATCAACATTAAATCTTAATTAAAGCTGGAGCGCCGAACTTGCCGGAGCAGCAGCTAGGAGTATGGTGGAAAATCTTAAGGAAGCGTCCAAGAAAAGTTCTTGAGTGGATGCTCCAGATAAAAAAAAAGAAACTCTGCATTCAGAGTAGGATTTAAGTAAAACCATTTGCACGAGAAGAGGGGGGCGGGGGAGCTGAGGTGAGGTAACCTTCAAGCATACGTGCGCCCGTGCAGGAAAGTTGCCACAGATGCCAGACGCCACAACTCTGCTACACTGCGAAATACAGAGTGCTTTCCCCGGCGGTGATAATCAGCCTTGTGTGAACTTGTTTGGCAAGGGCTTGATGTAACAGACGTTCATGTTCATGCAAAAGTCCCGCACTCCAGCTTTAAATCAACAATGTGAAAAATATAGCACATGAGGAGGTTGACGTGGCGGAGCTGCAGCAGCAAACGACATTGGGATGAGCTTATCAGTAATGATGAGAAGCCACTCTGCCACGCTTTACCGTAAACCTTCATTTCATATACTCGTATTATAGAATGTATCACTAGTGTATAATATGTATTTATACCTCTCCCTCACACACACACACACACACACGCACACACACTGTCAGCATGGGAACGAAGCAAAGACAGTGCGTAATTGCCGTTAAAAGAAAAGCTGTCACGGTTTGAGGTTAGCTCAGGACCTGTTAAACCTTCTTTTCCCGTCGCCTTCACTCTGACTTCTTTAAACTCCCTGATCAGTAGGCCATGGCTTTCCTCTCAGTAATGAGAAACAGGGAAAGCCAAGAAGCATGCTGGGGCCTTATGATAAGCAAGTGATTGAAATGGAAGGTACAGTATACAGATTGCATTACTAAAAGCAATGCGGGGGAGCTTTTGACAAATTGGTGGGTGAAATATTGGTCTATATGGTAATGGTGGCTGTGAAACACATTTTCAACAGAAGACAGAGAGGATCTACCGATGATGATGAATCGCTTTTATTCTTTTGCCATCAAGTAAAATCTGAAAATACTGTAATCATTTCTGGGGTCGTTTGTTTGGAGGGTCTCCTGTGTTGAGTGTAAAAGTGTAAAAAGCAAGTGGCATTTGTGATAATGTTTGATTTTTCTTTTAATGCACTGGAAGTTGTAGACATGATTTGCCAACTATTTCTGCCATTCACATCATGTTGTCAAAAAAAAAGATCCCGTAAAATACAATATTTAAAGTATAGAGATCTGATTCAGTACACAATTAGCGACCTTTCGCAGTGGCATTACAGTAGGCTGTGCTCCGTTCTGTCAGTATTAGTCTTCCCTGAAGGGCAAAAGGTGATTCCAGTGCCGAGATAAAAATTCTTGTCATATCTTTGACTCCTGAGCTCAAGATCAATAGGTACAATGTTAATGGATTTTAAACGTCCAGTAATGGCGAGTCGGTCTGTTTCCACCTTAAGGTCAAACATGTTTCTTAATCACACGCAGCAGATTGTTTGTCTGCATTATGATGAATACGGTGAACCCTGCAGATTGTAAATATTGACCCATGTTGTATATTGAATTCTCCTCACGGTACAAACATGTAAAGTATTCCGCCGACGGTGCTCAGTGGCTTCTTGAACAGGAAGTGCAAAGATAACACTGCCCTTTTTTTTTTACGTAGCAAGTGGGATTAGCTAAAAGATTATAGTTGAGCTCATGGACCAGATATGTACAGAAGATATGCTCCAGGCTAATGTGTATGAATACCAGTGACAAGGACACACCGGTAATAATCAAACATACACACAAAAGGCAACAATCGGCTCTTTTAGATTCTTAGTTTCCAGAGCTCAAATTTCTTTGGGGGGGAAAAACAAAAAGTTCATGTCCAGGTTGAGTTCAGTGTAATTCATTCCTAGCACACACTGTGGAACAGAGTGGTTGGTTCAGTTATAAACCAGGGTTTAGATTCAAGGGTATCTCGGCGTTAAAGCAAGTTTGAAGGTATCCAGGTAGTCCGGGCAAAACTTGAATTAGAAAATTTTTAATTATTACCTCTCAAAGGTTTTTCCTTTGTTGTACAACATTACAAATTCTCATGAACCTTATTGTAAAACGTCAAAAGTATAGCTCCGGTTAAAGACAGCTTTTAGTCAAGGTTACGCAACAACAAATAATATAATCCAATAATAAAAACACTTGCAAACATTTGCATATTTTGAGGCCATGAACACACCGCAAACACAATCAGATCTGTGAGACACTGTAGCTGATGAAATACAAAGACTCTCATTTGTCATCTCTCTCATCACTACTCAAATCCCTCTGTTTGCAGCGCAGACAAGACAGGGCGAGACCCATGAAATTATGTGGAATAATCTTTTTGTTTGTTTGCCGGGATAAATATGCAAATATTAGTGTGATTCACACTCTTCTACTGTATGACTATGGACCTCATTCATGGCTCACTTATTAGGAGCAGTGGATATGAGTCATTCGTTATCAGGGATGTGAAATTATGCCTATGCAAAGTATTAAAACCCAATGAATATTCCGTGTGGCCTTGGGGCGCTGATGTTTTCAGCTTCTTGAAGGGAAAGGCCATTAAACAAATGCATGAAAAATGAAGGATAACAAGGACACACACTGACGCGAGGCTGGACCTGCTGTTCCAGTCTAACATACTGTGCTATTCTTCAATGTCCTCTCAATGAAAATGTCACTAGTCATCAGCTCACTAGTCGTCAAGAAGCCATTGGCTCAGGACTGAGATGATGAAACAAAGACATGCACAGAAAAGTTATTCTTGCCGCAAGCAAACTGACCCGAAACATATTTTTCATCAAAATCACATCTTTGCTCCCCTGTGGAAAACCAAACCTCCACCTGTTTGAAATGAGATGTCTAAGATACATCGTCCCCTTTTATAAACTGTGTGGTCATTCACACCAACACATAAATACAGGAGAAAATTCAATAGCCATTCCTCGAAGACGGGAGTATTGACTTTTTGTTTTGTGTGAACATGAATATGCTGCTGATATGATGTATACTATTATCTGATGTGAACTGGAACAAACACTTTTTTCTTTTCTCAGCATACAGAACTGCCCTCAAATCTCTTTCCATTCTAATAAACTTGAACTTTGAATTGACAACCCGACCTCTGCTGTCAGCGGAGCCCTACGGTATCTTGAAAGGTATTCCTGCCGTGCTCATATCTACGACCAGTCACAACATTTGTACATTTGTACAAGCACAGCCAGTCAAGCAACAAATAATTCTGAATACAGAATTCTCAGAGGGCCGTCGTGAAAGTTCATGCAGTGGAGTCTGACATCCAATTAGCTGCTTTAATCCGTAACACAAGTCATTACGAAGAGAACATACTGCCATTATGTTTATTAAATAGTGGAAAATAACTATGTTTATTGGATCACTGAGGCGTTTGAATGAATAAATGATCATTTCATGCATTCTGCAAGATATCTAAAACTATTTCATAACGCTGAAAAAGCCCATTTTTTCAAATTGGCTCGATGTCATTTTATTTGGGTCTATAGCAAGCTGAAAGATTTTGTTAGCATTACTAATGTGCACGGTGAGACAAATAGCATACTCATTTTGAACCACATGTGATGAGCATTTCTGGAGCACAGTACGGTTTGTTTAGTGATAGGGCTAAATCAATAAGACCACTTTAATGAAAAGCTCTGAGAATGCACCGTGCTGTCATTATGAGAGCGCGAATGAACCGTGCACAGGTCCCTTGTTACAGATTTCGATTTTCTGCTCTCGCAGAGTGCGACACTGAGATTAAAAGGTCTTTGTGTGTGTATGTGGATGCCAGTTAGCCTGACACCTTAAATGTGTTTTCTACCCCTATATCTCTTGAGGTGAACCCTCTAGCTTTTCCCCTCTTCTCTGTCAAAAAAAGTGACAGCCGAGTCCGAGACAGTCCTTAAAACCTTTTTCTTTTACTCTTATGTGTTTACATCAGAAGAAATTTGAACAAAATGATCGTGTCACGATTAAAAAAAATAAAAGAGCTAACAAATACCTTGTACCTTTGAGAAGAGGTGGAACTAGAATATTGTACTCAAGTAAAAGTAGTTTCTTTAAAGACGTTTGAAAGCCTGTACATACAACTGAATATCAATTATACATATACAACTACCTTCCTCTGTGTAGTCTCACTAGAATTAACCAGAGTTAAAGGAGACAAAATTACAATTAAACATGTCAGGCCGATAATAAATAAGAAAGTCTATGGACACCGCGGTGGGTGCAACAAGCTATAGGAGCAGCATAACGTAATTGGCCCGACACTTCAACAGTAGAACTTGATGAACTTGTATGGTTGCTAAAACTTTATAAATTGGATAAAGTTTAATAGATAAAGCCTGAGTTAATAAAGTAGAATCATGTATACAGACTGGCAAACACAGCTTGAGTGTTACAGTACATTAGCATTAAACTAGCATTTGCCAGCTGGCAATAATGCTCATTGTTTGTGCGCAGGTTATACAGACTGTTAATAATGGGTTGGGTAAAAAAACAAAACTCGGATTTCCAAAAGTCTCTCTGTGGTGCTAGTTTGTGTGCATTTAAAATAAACATTAGCAAAATACACCAAGAAGTGCATCAAAACGTTTTTAAATAAAAACATTTAAATTTTCTTTATGGGGGTTGAAATGGTAGAATCATCCCTGGGTTGAGGCCACAAGACGTTTGGATCATGTCTGAAACTTGCTCCTCTCTTCTTTGTGTGACTATGAGGGTCTGTACGGACCACGCTTGACCTACTATGTTAGTTTTGTTGCGCTTGATATGTCACGGCAAGTTACAGCTTTAATCCTTTTGTATAAATGGAGTTTAATGTCCTCTGCAAATTCCCTGCATACCAGTGAAAAAGGCCGAAAAAAGAATTCCTCCTTTAGTAAGTAATTTGAATGAAATAAAAAAAGGAAAAGTTTCAGAATAGTTCAAGAGATTTTAATCAGTGTTTCAAAGCTCAAGATTTCAACGATAAGTGATTATCAAAGACTTTCCCGTGCCCTAATCTAAATCTGCACTTAATCTGGCGATCACCTACAAATATCACATTCCTCCTTCATGTAAAACCAGCATGTCTCATGAGGCTGCTACATTTACTGTTACTCTCTCCAACGTCTGCTGTCACATCTTGTCTTGTCAATCATCATGCAAAGAAAACATCACTAATAGGCTCTGCCAGCAATTGTTCTTAGTTACATGTGTATGAATAGATAATGAATAAAGGCTTTGTGAATGCAGACAGTGAGGGAATAGAGGCCATGTAGGTCAGTGGTAGTGTTTTCTATGAGCTTTGCTCATGAAATTTGGCAGAGGGGCAAAATAACCCGGAGGAAAGCACGCCTGGTCTTTTATCTGAAAGGGTAACTGGGCCAAAGGCAGCGCAGCGGTGTCGGGTAGGTCATTTGAGGATGGGAGGGGGAGGAACGCACTGCAAGGAAAGGCGGCACACAAGTGTTGAATTGTCAAATACCACCACACAAACTGCAAACACACAGAAAATGAAGGTCAAACTTTTACCATATTAACTATCCATATTAAAGATCAGACTATCAGACTAGATCGACACTGGAACCCAGATCTGTTCTGTCAGAGTTTATCTGATGATAAAACTAGAATTACCGCCTCACAGTTGCACGCCCTCGCCAAACCAGTGAAGTTAGTTGACATTCATGTTTGTCCAAAATGTCATCACTTCATCGTTTTATCCCTTTAGACATGAATGTGAAATTGTCATAATTAGCATATTCCTGAGTTATAGCCAAAAACGTGAGGACCTTTGTATTTTCTGAGGACCTTTGTCCACCATATTCTATTCAGTTCATCCTTGAGTCCAAGTGGAGGTTTGTGCCAAATTTGAAGAAATGTTCTTCAGGTGTTCCTGAGATATCACGTTCACTAGAATGGTACGGGCGCACGGACGACCCCAAGACATAATGCCTCTGGCCATGCTGCACCAGGCGTAAAAAATTGGTACATGATAAATTTGTTTATTTTACTCTTTCCCTGATGGATGTGAAGTGGACGATACTGTTTATACGAGGAAACAGACCTAATGTATGCATGCATCAAGGCAGTAATGATGTGCTAGTGTAATGCGGCACTCTGTATGTAAAGTAACTATTAGGCCAAGTCATACAAGTCATCTGTATGTTTATATTTGACAGTTTATGTGTAGATGATTGTCCACTCAAGGAAGAATATAGGTTCAGCTATATACATACATAGTTGATGGAAGAGTCAACAGTATAGTAAGAAAACAGTGGGTCATTAAAGTTATAATGAGTCTTTCGCAGCTTTCATTTCAACCTGATCAGCTGCTGCTAAACAGGAAGGCTGAGTAAATGTAACCACGCAGGAAGCCGCGTTAATTAATCTGACGGCGTCCTGCTCCTGGCTGAGCAAAGCATCATTAGGATGGACAGCCACGATGACAAATACTCTATTAAAACTTCTGCAGCACAGAGATTTTAACGGTTGGATTTGATTTATAGATTATGCAGTTGATTCATGGCACTGTAGGGATAAAGCAGGTCAGAACAACAGAGTCCATTGTTAGTGTGTTTATTACAATTGAATCATTTTGGTTCAATCTACAGTTCAAACACCGATTACTGATTTTCACTATAGTGCACTTGACCCTTAACATAATTTGACAATGCTTAAATATTTGCATTAGCTTCTGTTGATAAGTTACAAGATACTGAGAGGTGATAAATGACAAGCACACCGCCAGCAATTTCATATAAAAACCCAAACAAGACACAAAGCAAGAAATAAATACAGACATTGTTCAAAACATTCACATTTACAGTATTGTTCTTGGAATAGTTGCACACAATATTTGAAGCCATATCAAAAACTGTTACTCCACCCCCCCCCCCCTCCTCCCTTTTGACAGTAAATCAACCTGCCCACTCAGCAGGTCTGGTCAAGTTAAACTAATGGAGACGACTGGAGTGGGGGAGGCTTACAGGAAAGCTTCGGAGGAAAGCTCTTGTAGTTGACGCAGTTAAACTACTAACTCATGAGAACTCACATAATTAGTACTTGACTGCACAAAACCTACAAAACAAGACGGCCGGAGACAGAATTCCAAGCTAGTGTAGATAAACTCTATGTGAACGCTAACTACAGGAATTTATATTATTTTTAGAATCATTATATTAGATTTATGCAATTCATTGACAAAAGAAACGAAACAAAGAGGCAGAGCATCCAATCAGGCAAAACAAATACCCTAAAGTGAAATAAAAAATACAGCGAACATAAGGGCTGGAATAACTTATATAATGAATGATTAAAGTGAACAATAACGCAGATCTACTTTATCTCCATCAATCATGTGACAAAGCTTTACATCAGAAAGAGGAGGTTTATAACTACTACACACTCTTCTTGGATCTGTAATTGGGATGTATTCACCACAACACTTTACAACATTATGTGACTGAATTTACCCCGCTATACTCTCAGGATCGGAGTTGTATCAGAAATTGAGCACATTCTGTGAAAACGTCATGGTTACGTTAGATCCTGTATTTGTACTAGTTTATCTGCTCCTTATGGTCATTGAAGATATTGAATTTGTTGTGGTTGCAGACAATTCGCAGAAAAACTTCACAAACGGCATGTTTTTTAAAAAATTTTTATGAAAATGTGAGGGGGGGGCCATGCATTATGGTACATCTACTGTATGCATAGAGTAACTGCAGCATGCTTGGGAGTGAAAGTGTAAGTATCTATGTTCATGTGTTTCTGAGCACACATGTTTTTGAGTTCATTAACAGATGATTAGCATTTGGCTACAGTAGCTCTATTTCTCTATGTGCTCTACAGCTCGTCGAACACACACACCAACATGTGCGCTCGAAACTGAAAACAAAGACGCTCTGCGCTGAGCTGCGCTGTGCTGCGGGAGTTCCTCTGGTGGAAGTGTCCGTCTCTGTGGCGGCTTTATACGTTCCGGGTCTGCTCCGTTCATCATCCTATCTCTTGGGTCTGTCAATGTCATCGATGGCCGCCAGGAGTTTCTGACGAGCCTTCTTGTTTATATGTGAACCCAGACAAACGTTCACCAAGTTGGCGAGCTGCTTCATGGAGTACTCCTGCATGAAACAGCACAAAGACCGAGTCAGCAAAACAGGCACGCTGCCTCTCAGCATGAGGCTTTCAAGAGAAACGCAGGTGTTGACGTGTAGGAAAATAAAACCACTACTAAAATTCAATTATATTTAGCTAAATGATATTACTTTATATTTAGTGTTGCATAGAAGCTAACGCTACAATCTTCCCTCCTCACCCTGTGATTCTTGATAAACTGCTCCATGTCATTCTCCGTCAGGTAATAGGCCTTGATGTAGGTCTCAACAAACTCTTTATCAGGAATGGGCCGCAGGTCGGTCAGCTTTTCCAGCTTCATGAGGAACTGTTGGAAGTCCAGCTGCATCAGGGCCCGGCCCTCATTGCTGCATTTCTTCACATTAGCATATCTACGGCGGAGGATGAGAAGAGGAAATGAGCACTGAAGTATTCAGGTAGAGGTAGGCAATGACTGGAAATAAGGTTCATTCTGTGTCATTTTTCTTTCGATTCATAAAAGTCATCACAGTTGGTCATATGTGTCTGCCCTGAGGGAATTTTTTTCTTTTCACATTTTCCACCCTTGAATGAACTTATGCCTTGCTAGCCAGCCAAATCTGTCAGCACACTTGTCTGTCTCTGTATATTAAGAAGAGAGCCAAGTTGCAATGTTTTCAAATTCTTTCACTTTAGCTACCTACTGTGAATTTGTTATGCATGAAAAAAAGTGTGTGGCACATGTGTTCCAGCTCGTCATATGCCAATTTCTATCGACATTTGAATCAAAATGGGAAAAAACTGTCAAAGCTCCAGAAGCGAAGTAAGCAAAGAAATGCGTAGAAATTTAAGTTATGGTGAGACTCAGAATCCATTAGAGCCAATAATAAAATCTGCATGTCACACATTTCATTTAAGTCTGAAATGCAGCACAGACAGAGCAGTCTACATTGTCTTTTTTTGTTTTTATTCTGTCATGCTTCAATTTTATGCACAATAGCTTCTTTGTGTTACATGTTATTCATAGTTTGTTTCATTTTCCATCTTTTTGTCCTTGCATGTGTTGGATTGAATCTGTGCATTTTGGGTTTGTTGTCTTCTTTTCCGAATATTTGGACAAGAGTTTTTTGTTTTTTTTCAATGACAGAATAAACTCAAAGTCAAATTAAAAAGGTAAAAAATAATAATATAGCTCATTATCAACATAAATGTGCAGTGTGTCTGTATAGAAAAGAACAGCGATAAGTCCTTATGTGAGTGTCTGCATATGTCGATAAAGTTGTTCCAGACAGCTGTCTGTGTCCTGTCAGTATAAGTGTGTGTGGGGGCTAGACGTACACATGTATTTCAGGGTGTGTGTGTGTGTTTTTCTGTTGGCGCTTTAGGTGTTTGGCAGCAGAGACTGTTGTCCTCTGGCAGGTCAGTGCCTGTGACATCTACAGTACATTAACACACCACACAGACAGGTCTGCTCTCTCTCTCTCTCTTTCTCACACTTTTCTCTCTTCTGTTTCCATCTTGTGCCTCACCCTCTCTCTCTTTCATCACCTCTCGCTGTCATCCTCCCTCCCTCTCTCTCTCTCTCTCTCGCTCTCCCTCTCTTGCTTGTCAGCCCTGCCAGAGTTTGCCTCTGAGTGTTTGAGTCTCGCCTCAGAATGCTAACAGAGCCATTTCTGCGAGTCTAAAGGGAGACGAGCGGTGCACAGAGAAATTGAATAACAGGCTGAGCGAGGCAGAGTACAGACAAACAAATAATACCACCACTCCGCCTTGGTGTGCCAGAGGGATGGGTGATATGTATTTGCGGAGGGAGTGTACTTGGAGAACCAGGCAGACGGCAGGAGTCTGCAAAAGCAGCTTAAATTTGCCAAGCATCGCATTTGTAATGGGCCATTTGTTCATTGGAAAGGGTACAAAAGTTGTCTTATGCAATGGGAAGAAAAGTGCTCAGTGAATGTGTTGCGATGTAAATATGTTCCCTTCTCTCAGTGTGAGGGCAAGCCTTCCACTGATGCTTCTCTCTCCTTCTTTAAACACTTTGCAGGCACTAAACCACTTAACAGGCATTCGTTTTTAACCTAAACCATTTTCTGTGCCTGCTATTACAACCCCACAAACACTTCCACTGTACCTGAACACATTAGCAACAGACTGACTTTGGCCTCGACATCAGCCAATTCATGTTCCCAATAAAATGTGTGTAACCTCATGATAATCGTCAGCGACTCGCTTCGTCACCATCGAGCCGCTCTGACTCAGTGTTGCTGTGTATCCAGTCAGAGGGGGTGTTATCACACCTTCAATCTAAAAACCTACTTTACACATTCACTCAACACACACACACACACACACTCGGAGTAAAGCGATGGCAGGGATGCAGGTGCTGAGGAAAAACACTCTGAGGTTCCGTCACCTGTCACAATCCATATGTCTCACTTAAAAAGGGAGTGGTGAAATGCATTACAAGAGATTTGTCAAGAGCGTTTTACGGTTTGTCTGAGGGGCCTGTGTCATGCGATTCCCCGATGGAGCGACGTGACTGGCACAGAGGGCTGCCAGCCTGAAGAGGGAAGGAGGCGGTGGGAATTTAGAGTGGTTTTCTTTGTGGGACTACTCCAACAGAACCTGGCAACCTAGGCTCTAGGTTTCTTATGTACTGTACGTAATTTCCCCTGGTCTTCATGGCGCTTGACGCTTGTTTTGGAAATACTTTTTCTTTCTTTTTTAATTTATGATGTGCAGATGTTCAAACCGAGGGATAAACAAAGAAAGACTTGAAGAGGAGAGAAAAATTCCACTTCTCCTCGATCATTATCTCTGTAGATGCAGTGAGTCAAAAATGGTGCTTGATAAGTGTACAGCTTGGGAACCTGAGAGACCTTTTCAAGCACAAACAATTGTCATAACAAGACAAGGCAATATATTTAAAATCCCCCTGGTTGTAAGAAAAAAAAACACCACAATTCTATGGGTCTGCACTATATTTAGCTTGGTTACATTACCGCTCTGAATTATTCATAATGCTAAAATGTGGATTCACTCTTCGTGTTTTGTGCACATTTCTTTCCTCCCTGCAGTATCCATACAACATGAATAGCATTGAATCGCTTCTTAAACAGCTGCTGAGATTTCCTAAATAAATATTCAAAACACAAACACCTGACTGAGGCTCGTACTAGACTGACAAACTATCAATCATCTTTCAATTAAATGCTTTTCATAATGCTCACTTTTTTTTTCTTCCCATTACCTAATATATTCCTGAAGCACTGCATTCATTCAGGTAGGCATTGCTCTCGAAGCGGCATCATTTCCACAAAGTGCCACAGTTAAAAGACACTTTGGCAGGAATAAGATAAAAGAGCATTCATAGCACGTAGGGTGTTTATAGTACATCTGACCTTTGGCTGCTTAAATGTGTCGGAGAAATAAAGAGATGGATGTTACTTGTGTGGGAAAGCCTGCCGTGACAAAATCAAGCAACAAACCTCAGTCTTGACTGTGTGCTCTTACTCTTCAAGGGCTCTTCAAAGGAATACATAGAAAAAGTCCTCAGCTAAAGTTAAAGGAACTGAAATCAGACTTGTCTCAACTCCCTCTGCCTCTAAATGGGTCATTCTTTGACAGGTTATAAAGACTATCAAGACAGATGAGCAGCCTGTTGTCTAATTTCTCTTCATCAGATATTGATGCACATATGGCGCTTTATCAAAACTTAAATGAATTATTGTTTTGTCTGAAATAGACGACCTTGAACATTTCTACAGTGCTAGGACTATGTGATGCTGTTTGACACAGGGGGAAAATATTATGCACGATAAAAAAAACTGTGTTTTTCTACAGAGGACTTAACAATAATTCATAGTGACGAAAAAAAAATGCTTTGGCCCGCAACTCCACCAGATTGACGCCAGACTGCACACATCCCCTTGACGCTGAAGAGGCGTTTTATGACTTTCTTACCCTTCTACTAGAGTCCTGTTGGCCAGGCGGATGCAGTGCTCCCACAGGACGTTGGACACAGGCAGCGGGATGCGCACATGTCTGGAAACATCCTCCAGCCGCTTGTTAAATTGCTCAAACTCCTGGGAAGGTAGAGGAGAAATCACACAGGAACACATTCAATGGGTAACTAGATAGAAACTTCTGTGATGTAATCAGACACATTCAACTTGTGTTATAAATACCCAATGGATATTATGAAGATCCACAATGTCTAAAAGGTAAAATATTTATTAGCTTGCGTAAGGTATATTAAACAAACACAAACCTACTGTACTATATAAAGACATTTATAAAGAAAACAAGCCACGATGGGACTAATACAAATTTGGTTTCCTAACTGGAACTCATAAACATAATAAAAGTCTTCATGAACAACGACATGCATGTATTTCCTCTGACTCGCTCTCTGCGTTCCTGGATGACATCCAGCACCAGCTTGCCCAGACCTTACATGGAGAAGCCGAACAGCGTTATAAAACTACCTCAAGCTGTGAATTTCACAACCCAGTTATTTACAGTGTGCAAAGAATAACTAGGGATTTGAATCAATCTCTCTTTTTTTTTTTTTTTTATAAATAAGGCCACTTTTTATACACTCTAACATACAGTGAATAATCTAAATAGTGGTACAACTACATCAAATCAATCAAGGCTAAATGTGTTTGTCCCCAGCCGACAGTGCATCTGGGTTATTGTACCGCAACTCTACTTTTACTAAGCTGATTTAATGATTTTGCAGTCTGGACTGATGAACACAACATCCTGAAGTACTGAGCAAACATGGGCAGGAAGTATAAATCTACCAAGCCACAAATCACGCACTAAAACAAATCATTTGTGCGCTGCTGAACACTGCTCAGGTTTGAGAGCATCCCAACTGGATTCATTCATTAACCTTTCGATGTGCGTGCGGCCTCTTACAGTCAGCCTTTGGGCTCTTTTAATTTCTATCTTTTGATGGACACTTGACATTACATTTGAGACATGTACTGTAGTTACATCTTCTCAGCATGTATCTCACCAATTCTTGCTACTAAATAGAATGTTCAAGCCCAAGGACAAACAAACAAAGGACATGAGGGAGTTGTTACAACTGGCCTTCGAAGGTTCTCTCTTTAATGTTTTAAGAAAAAAGAGGAAACATCTCAGAGGAAGGTGCCGGCTGCAGGACACAAAGATGCACTACACAGTTTTGGTCATAAGTGGCCCACAGCTACATCTTTTGATGCTTCTTTTTTTTTTTTGTAGCTATAAACACGCACAGAAAGTTTTTTTTCTTTTCGCAATGCCAAACACTTCCTGTGTACTCACTGCACTCTGCAATGTTCAATTATGGATGATATTATACAATTATGATATTACGTTGCCGTTTACAGGGAACAAATTGCAGTACATGAGAACTGTACATAAATTTGCAAATATATGTCTGCCAACTTTAATTCAAACGGCGTCATATAAAAATATGAAGCTGAATTTTAAAGGCATACACAATCACCATTAATTTCGCAGCCCAGAATGAAATGTTATTCATTCACAAACAGTCCAACAATAGTTTCTGACTTACAGTAAGCTGCTTGTCAATGAGTCATTTGAGGCTGCTGCATTTCCTTGCCACTTTATATGCAAATCAATGCCACTGTTGAATGCCAGTGATCAACCTGAATTCATGAATAAAATATTCTCCTGTGTGCAGCACAACAAAATGTCTCTTTCCAATCAACCCACATGCATTATGAGTGTCTGACAAGTTGGCAGAGAGGGCTATTAGCACCTGATGAGGAAAAGCACACGTGGGTTGTAATATGTTCTTTGTCAGTCCATCAGCTGGACCATTTTGACACAGCCCGGGCATTTAAACCAGGCTAGTGAGACAGAGATTTTCCCCTCAGGTAATTTAGCTCATAAGCTTAATTAGTTAGACTTAACTGCAGAGCTGCCAGCGCTGGACAAAGATGAGCCGTTCAGGAATACAAAAGGTGAGTTTGAGATCTTTTTTCGTAAGCAGACAACCTTTAACTGGAGACTGGATGCGTGTATATTTATTTAACATATCGTGCTTTCGACTGTGATTCGATTACATTCCAAGACGTGCAGCTGCATACAGTATATGGAGATTTGGCTGGATTTGTATGATTCTTTTGGTGCTGGTCTGCTCAGGATTTCCCACCACAGCGAGCCCTTCAGACCTTTCCGTCTCTGAACGTCAGAGGTGAGAAAACGAGTGTCGTGTGTCCTTCCATCCCATGTAAAATTTATAGGGATAAGTGGCCAGAATGCATAAAGACACACATTTAGTGGAAAACTTCCAATTCCAAAAATACGTCAGGGACCGGTGAGCTTTAATGTCTTTAGCAAAGCTGAAACTTCAGGAGAGATCTGCATTCAACTCTCAACAGCTCACCCACCCTATACTAAATTATTCACCCCATTCCAAATAATTAATATTAAAGGTCCTCGAATGAATATAAAACTCAAGAGGGACAACAGTGAACTAAAAAGATCTTGACTTTAAGTGGAATAAAGGCTAATACTTTATGTAAATGACACAGAAGTTAAAAGGATAAACCCAGATTGAATTTCTCAAGAACAAAAACATTATGTGAGGAATATCCCCGCTAGATAAAAGCAAATCTATTACAGCTGCCTTTGGTTGTGTGCTGTATTTTTTCTTTTGTGGGTATTTTTCTTTTATGACTCCATTCCCATCCTTTTCATTTCTAACCTACATTACAGCACATCAACAGTCACCTATGCATTTCGTATACAACATTACCTTTAAGAGAACGTCCACATAAACATTATGCTGCGACATTATCTCCCTAATGTCCCATTTAACTCCGGCCATCAGGAGCAACATTTGTTCATAGTCGATGGCCTTGGCTGCAACAATCCAGTATATTGGTTTCCGAAGTTCACTGGCTGTAGACACCGTCTGAGAGAAGGAAGGGAGAATACATGCGTGCGAGTTACATGGATATGTTTTTGAATGTTGTATATGCAGTAAACACTTTATGGAGGCAGACATAAAGTCAAGGTCGCTTCAAACGTCATCAATTGCACAATATTTCCAAGAGTAAAATCATATGACATGACATTCATTCGATGTTTGGGGTAAATAGACCTGTCTGTGTACCTGAACATTTCAAATGTCAAGTGGACAAAAAAAGAAAAAAAGGAACGAGTGAGAAAGGATCTGCCGCCGTGGTTATGGGTAACAGACAATTTTCTCCTTTGTTGATCGAGAATAGCACTGAATGCTGGGTTGCAGTTACATGGTCATTTGTCTCCAAGAAGAAATGGGCTTTTAAAGAAAACAAAGCTTGCGAAAGTAATCATACATTGGTCATTATATTCATTTGGACAGTAATGTGTTTATTTTTTTCATACAGCCTCGAGCAGTAGTTCTCAACCTTTTTTGGGCCAGCGCCCCCCTATTCCATTACCCAGGTCCCTTACTGCCCCCCAGCAAATAAAACAGGCTAATTGTCTCCCCTGAATTTCAATGTTGATTATTATTCAGTTTGTATAATTATTATGATTATTATTCTTAGTATTTATTATTTATATTACATATTGATTATATTCATTTTGTATTTAAATTCTTATATTATTTCTTATTATTAGGCTTCTATATTATGTTATTATAAAAACTCTAATTATCTGGGATTGAAGTTACATAACATTTCTAAATAATAAAACATATTAAAATAATTGTTTGTTGTTTTTACCTTCAATTGCCCTAATACGCCTAATGTACCCAGGGAGCAAAAAAAGCCATGTAAATAGACATTTTATTCAGGAGTGTTAAACAAATGCAACGGTAAGAAGTTTGAGATTCAAACTTTAATTGGTGTTAAACACAGCAGCCAGTCAGAAATGCGAAACAATTTATAGTCTTAAGTGTTCCAACGGAAAACGAGCAGCGTATAAAGGAACAAGTGTGAGCAAGGATTCCTCTTTACTTTAAAAAGAAAAAAGCTAACTTGCTTTCAGTTCGTGTGAATCACTTAGTGTTTTAATGCTTGCATTCATGCTTTCGAGGGGGGCGACGCTGGTTTTTTTTTTTTTTAAAGCAGCACTTTATCGCTCAGCAAAATAAAAATAAAAGTCTAAAAACACCCAAAGTTGGCTGAATGAATTCAGAATTTGGTTTATTGCCAAGTAAATTTACACATACAAGGACTTTGCCTCGCTCTTTTTTTCAAATCTCAGATTTAACAACATAGCATAGCCTATAAAACAGGGGTTCTCAAACTTTTTCAGACCAAGGACCACTTAACCAATAAAAAAACGGACCACCTAACTCCCCAAATATCCAAAAACAATAGGCCTGCTTACCACTCCAACAGTATATTACACATTACAGGCTAATATTGAGCTTTATGTGACTGATATTTCATGAAATATTTTTTCACATCCAAGCTTTTTTCATGAAAATTAAGGTTTTTTTCCATATCCAAGCTTTTTTTTATGAAATATTTTTGTATTTTTTCACATTCAAGATTTTTTCAAGAAAATGAAAACATTTTTTTACATTCAAGCTTTTTCCATGAAAATTAAGTTTTTTTTCACAGTCAAGCTTTTTTCAGGAAAATTCATTTTTTTAAAAAAATTAATTTCTTTTCCATGAAAATTAAGTATTTTGACATCCAAGCTTTTTACATCAGGGTTTCTCAAACGCACAAAATCACTTGTCGCTGCGGCTGAACCACTTGTAGCTGCTGAACCACCTGCATCAGGACGATGCACCTTGACATCTATAAACGCCGCCCTTTCAAAAATATTGCTTCCAGCGCCCCCGTTGAGAACCCCTGGCCTAAGGCTCACACATAAGTGCTGGTTCGGTACCGCCGTAGTCAGTTGTTTGGTACAATCCCAACTGACAGTGATGTCATGATTTACATAACATACCCTACATTTATTTAGTTATTTACATACCCTAATTACACAGACTTTAGAGAGCAGGTGCAAGTATACCTGTGAATAAAACTGTTGCAGGAAGGGCTTCTTGGCTGCAGGCATCATTGTGTCCAGGTGGGACTGGAGGGATTCAAACTGTTCGGCCAGAAACACACTGAAAAAAAACAAACAAACAGAAGCAGCCATTTAATTTGCCGCAGCGGTGGAATAATATGGTCTGGAAAATATTCTGGCGTGGCACATAAAGACAAAATTACTATGTGTTGTTTTTGTATTACTCAAGAGTGAGAGATCTATCAACTAAAGATAATTTAAAAAAAAAAAAAATGTCTCTCTCCCAAATCCTTTTTCTTTAGTTTTCTGCAGACATGGCAAAGTCATTACATCAAATGCAGGACATGCAAAAGGTCTGTAATAGGAAAAGAACAAAAGGAACCACCTCATCTTGGTCATGGTCACGCACCCACTATTAATAATAAATTATAAATAAATAATAATTATAAAACGTATTAACTCATTTAAAAAAAGCAAACAAAATAAAATGAAGCATAAAGCGGAACGAGAGGATGAGGAAATCAACACATTTAATAAATGCGAATAACGACAACAAATAACTAATTGTTATTTAAGCAGATATTTATTTTTAATTGCATTTTGGTTTGACGACCTAACGATCAGATCTGTTAATATGAGAATGTGAATAGATGAGAAATGCTCATCTGCACAAGATAGATTCATTTCTGTACAAACGTTACCTCTGCTTGCCTTTGCTGATGTCAACTCTTTTTCTATGAATTGCAGATGTTGCACTTCACCTAAAAGTCTTCCTTCAACATAATTACTTGTTGTACTGTTCAAACTACACCGTTCCCCACTGTTGCTGCAGTTTTTATTTTTTTTTGTTGCAATGATCGAATTTCAATTATCCTTGAAAAATACCGAGACAAAATAAAGTAGCAGAAAACTAAATACAAGGCAAAACTAAATCAATGCGGACAGAACTAATACCACTGTTCCACTGGGACTAAATAAAGACCTTTGTGCTCGCGCTCATCAATGGCTTTGGAGTTTCACCGTACGCTAAATAAATATCAGAGGGAGCTCGGGAGTTCAGGAGTTTGAAGAGCACGACTGCTACAGTAGAGCGCGGCTCACATAGTGATTTCTTCAGAGTTCCAGTTCAAAAACAACACGACTGATTGAACAGAACAATAAAAAAAAAAAAAGAAAGAAAGAAAAGAAAACAACTCAACAAGACTCGAGTCCAAATTCTGTTTTGAATTCACTCAGCAACCAAGTGAACAGCCATGTCCTGCTCAGAGTCCTACACTACTGTCACTTTTTTATGAGTTAAAGTTGTGGCTAAATCATTACTTTAAACATTCTGGTGGATAACCACATTTCTGTCTTCACTTTTTATGAAACAAATTTTGGATGCATGGGGACTTGAAAGCTTGGAAGTTTGCTAACAAAAGAAGTGTCAACGTTAGGCTGATTTATCCAATAACTCCAAAGTTTAACATCTGGCCACGCTGATGCTACATAAAGAGACTGCAAGACAGTGAATACTGCTAATGCCAACATGCCAATCTTTATATTAAAAACAATAGTTAATATTGATAAGTGCTGTCTGGTTATTGCTAAATCTGAAAGCAGCATCCCATACATGAGCACAGTGGACATTTATTCTTTTTAAGGTGCAGAGAAAATCCCATTAAGGTTACATGGAACAGCTTGTGTTTACCTGGGAAAGCAAAAGCCCACCCTGCAGTTCACACTTATCTGATGGTGCTTATAAAAAATATGACACCTGAAAAACAGCTAAAAAAGGTGAACAACAGCGAGAAGGGGCTCCTTACACAGCTCTTATCTTTCTGCTCAGAGGTCTATCTTGGTTGGTCCGTGGTTTAAAACGGCATATGCTTAAGGTGATCACAGTACACACTAAGGTTAGCTGCCTTTTCCAATAACACCTTTCCAGACAGAATACTCCTTTTTAGGCAGTTCTGCCCAGAATAAGTCTGACTCCTCCCCCCCTCCGCCCCCCCTTCCCGGGGCTCTTTCCCTTTCAAACTTTACCCAAGAAATATCTTCACCTCTGCACTTTAGCTTTTTTACTTTCATTATTCTTCTGAGCTTGTTGGCTGCCCCAGATGCATTAAATAATTTTGTGTGAGAGAATGTAAGCCTATTCAGCATTTTTGCAGCGGTGTCATCTGGGCCCCTTCGGTTTACAGACTTTCATTATAAAGCACTTGTGCGCTGCAGACTTCTCAAGGTCCAAGAGTTGTCGCACTGATTATGGTTTAACTTAGTTATGTATGAGGGCACTTTTGTGTAGTGTGTGTGGATATAATGGATAAAGAAGAAAAATAATAACAACACAGGCGCCGCTAGAGGGAGGAAACATGTATTAAGTGAGCCACTGATTGCAACACAAATAGTAAATTATAGGGAGATTTAACAAGCTTTATACACACACACACACACACACACAGACACACACAGACACACACACACACACACACACACACACACACACAGACACAGACACAGACACAGACACAGACACACACAGACACACAGACACAGACACAGACACAGACACACAGACACACAGACACACAGACACACAGACACAGACACAGACACAGACACACACACACACACACACA
>CALSBV010012213.1:6865708-6928707 GCA_943590825.1 Bovichtus diacanthus
ACACACACACACACACACAGACACAGACACACAGACACAGACACACAGACACACAGACACACACACACACACACACACACACACAGCCTCTTTAACTTGGTAAGAGGGGAAATGCATTAATGTACAAAACTACGATAATAATGCTGTGTGCTGTCTTTACATTGTGTGCTTTAAGGTTTATGTTAACTGGAGTGTTTTGCAGGGAGTACTTACAGAGACTCAGTAGCCACCACTCTCTGTGCTAGCCCATAAAGAGTCCCGCTGTTAGTGAGGACCACCAGTTGGCTGAGATGGGGGCTGGGCACCTTCTCCTTCCTGTCCTCTGCTGTGCCATGGACTCCTGCATTCTCCCCCACTGCCTCCTGGAAGACACACAGGTGGACAGGCAAGTTACCACACAGACTCAAAAAATGTCAAAATTGTCATTTCAGTTTCCAGAGACTTGAGGGACACTTTATAATTAGTGCATGAGGCACTCATTTGTTATTTTATCCCACAGCTTCTTAAACATCAAATTCAAGGACTTTTCAAGGGCTTTCTAGGCCCAACTCCCCCAACTCAAGGACCAAACACGGCATAGTTGGAGATCAAGGTTAATTACTGTTACAACACTGAGAATAACAGAAAAGAAATATCAGAACAAGAAGGTTTTCCCCGTGGGAACCTTGTATTATAATTAGAAGCTGCACATAGACATAACCAGGGAACAGAGTGATTAAGTGTCTTGGTTAAAATGCAGAGGAATAATCTAAATTGTTTGTAACTATCAGTGTTAATCTGTTATAGTTTCTGAGGAGGTGCTGCAGTGGAAGAGTATGTCCTGCTGTTACTCTAACAGTTAACCTGACATAACAGATGTTTCACTTGCAAAAAAATGAAGACTGGTAGGTAAGCATAATCTGAAATTCAATCAACCTTGTGGAACTCAGTTACATCCAAAGCACACACACTCTAAAATTCTGCTGACCAAACACTCCTCAACAGCAGGCATTTATCTTCCTTTTGATATATTCTACTTCACCTCTCCATCCAGCAACCCTTTTATCCCTTCATTGTAAAAACAATTGAAATAGAAGAAAAAAAAAATTAATATTTCAACTTAAATCCCTTCCCATCAATCACGGGAATCTATTTCTGCATACAAAGCCAGTGAGATTCCATACAGGAGGGGAGATCGTATTATTTTCTATAAAGGAATGATGAATCACATTGGCACGTAGGGCTTGGCACCTTGCGGCCGCAGAGCCCCCTGAAACAGCCTCTGGGAGATCAATAGCAATCACACAGGTAAGGAAATAATGGAAGTTATCAATGCTGTAGCAAATCAATCACTTACATACTGTACTCCTATTACAATCTGGGTCCGATATTGTGCACGAGCACTATTACTCCAGACGACCACTGGGACTTCACCAAGTACAGGCAAACTATTTTAGAATAAGGAAGTGTGTAAATCAAAACATAATGTACAAAACCTGTGCGATAGCGGGCCGGCTTGTCACTCGTTTATTATCACTGAAAGCTAGAAAGAAAGCAGAAAGTAGGTAAAATGTCTGTGCTGAAGACAAAGCATTGTGGCGATACAGGCAGCGATGTGCACAGATTTAAGAAGATGACGTCTTACGCAATCTATTCACCAAAATAAGATATATAAACAGCCCAGCATACAGGACAAAAATGCTGAGTATGCAGCTCCGTAGACAATTTATGGTTCTTCTGGACCAAGACCTACGATGTGAAAACTGCAACCTTTCCACAACCTCGGAGTTATCTCCCTGCATTCAATCAAACCGTCAGTGCTGCAAAAACCATTATCCGTCTGAAATAAAATGTTATCACATTCCGAAGATTAACAATTCAATTTATATTACTTTTACATTTACAGCTAAGGGTATCTAACGGCTTCCCTATGGAGGGTGCAATATATCTCCCCCAAGAGCAACGCTGCAAATTGAAACGCTGTTATTATTTAAAGGCCAGAAACGTGAATACAAATAATGACAAGTAACAAGTGAATTATGAATAAGTTACTCATGACATTACATTATTGTTAAGGATATTTCTCAAGTCTTTAAACCGGAATGCACATCTGATTACAATTTTAAGGATTCATCCCTGAATCACTAGCAGCACACTTCTGACGTATAAGCAACCAGAGTAGAAAGGACAGGACATAAAGTGCACAGCATATATCTTTTGTCCGCCGCAGACTTTCGGTTCTTTGGCAAGAGGCTGCAGAGCATTCACAGCACGACCTCTCGTCCACACTAAAGCATCCACGCCCTGGCCTTCAACTTGCTGAAGGTTTAGTTATTCTGAACTCAAAGCAAAGGGAGAAACAACTGAAGCTCCACATTAAAGATGCACTTTAATACAAAAAAAAAAAAAAGTATTTATTTAATCACTGAAGAGTACAGATGTTTAATTTAGTACTTTTTTTTATTTATTTAGGATTTGCACATGCGGCTCATGTTCTAGAGTATGCATTACGCATTTTAAGAAGTTTGGGCTGGTTGGCTTATGTTGCCAAAAAAAAAAAAGTCCTCCAGTCATACTTAATAAATTTGTTAACATCTGGGAATTGAACACATTTGAAGTTAAAACAATGTCAGCTAGTTCTCTGTGAAGGGTTAAAGAAGGACAGCCCTCAACATTTGACAGCACATAAACATGACATGTGGTTATGGAGTTAATCCAGAAAAGTCATTAGTAGGCACTTTATGCACAAATGATTTAAGATTTGGGCTGTGATAAAAAGCTGTTGAGCAGCAGCGGCTGGTGGCCATTTGTATGAATGACGTGGCGGATTAACAGATAACGTGAAAACACAATCTATTTTAAACACGCGCAGATAAATGAATAAACGATTGCTGCTGTTCTTCTTTTTGTCGTTCTTAAATAGTTTGGTCACGCAACATTCGACATATCAGAAGAGCTGCACTGTGGCCAAAACATGCACCTGCACGCATACTGCAAATGTATCGCTTTCCTCTTTCTGCAGGTTTACAACCTTTGGAATTAAAAATACATGTCTTTGACTATTTTCTTCTTTAAGATCTGCTTCTGTTGGGGACACTGACACGATGCACTTCAGGTAAAGGGAGCCAAAACTATGAGTTTTAAAATGATTTCTATGCACATGGTTCCTTCATGTGTGTTGCATTTTAACACAGGTTGCAAGTTTTGTAACACACATCTTCAGGTTTTAAAAAAAAAGTTCTCACCCTCAATCTCCCTTTAATTCTGCTTTATTAACCTGACTTCTATCATTTAGTTGCATTAGGAAAGTCACGCTGGCAGTATATTCTCCTTTAAATCAATCAAATACATTTTGGTTGCATTAGTCTGACATTACAGCAAAGTCTAGTTTGGTCTATTTTAAATCTCTGGACAGGAGGCATGACCTTTTATTGACTGCCCCCCTGCAGCATAAACGCTTTTGCAAAAGAGGAAAAGAAGGCTTCTGAAAGACTGTCAGGAGAAATGTCTGGTTTCTTTTCAAACTGCATATTAACTCTGTGGGGATTCTGCAGGTAAAAGCAATGGCTGGACTGAATACAAAAGGTGTTTTAAAAAACAAAAAGGATAAACAAAACAAAACAACATCCATGACATTCGGGATTTTATGCTTCTGCTTTTCCAATTCTGAAGCGAGAAACACATTTTAAAGGGGCTCCAATCCTCGGCAGCTTGTGGCAACCTAAACAGGGTTTTATCCTTTCACCTCTTTTGTGTGCACACTGAATGTGATACACATCCGCCCTGAGTGCCTACTTCATGATAATTCGTTTTCTATTATCATCTTAGGCTCAAAATGGTAAAAACATGATTTGATGTAATTAATAATTTCCCATTGTTGTCGCCCTTTGGTATCCCTGACTATCTAAATTATTTTATCGAGATACACATGCAAATCTTTTTTGAGACATCTAGCCTGTTAATCTAATAGATACAAATACTTGCATACAATTTGAATGTGTCTGCCTGTTTTAGTCTGCAAATAATCGTAAATGATGCTGAGATGAGGAAGCTTGTTTCTTCTCATAAATTAATTCCTACAAATTGGAGATTAAACTTCTCTGTTTAATTGTCTTCTTAATCCTTTTTTGCAATTGATACTCAGTTATCTTTGTGGTTGTTGGCAGACATGCACACAAATGCATTTGCTGAAATCCTCAGATTTACCAGAAAACAATAAAAAAAAAAAAAAAAAAAAATTAGAATTTTAAATGATAAAATGTGTTTTCGGTTTGATATCCTTAAAGACACGACTGTGCAAAAAATAATGATTTCACCTTCATGAAGACACTCAAAATGACAAATGACTTCAGTGAAAAAAAAGTAAACCAGCTCAATGTGCATGCTGCATTGCTAAGTACATGCAAAAGAATGCCATATTGGACAAATTTAACATCAGGGATAGATTTTTCAAAGGACCTGAAGAACTGGGGATGAGGCATACCTTTCCATATAGCATGACTTATAGTGAAGAGGTTGATTTACACCCTGCAGCTGCTGAAGACATTTAGGAGGAGTTTTAACCTCAACAGCAGTTTCTCTGCTGTCACTCTGAGATGAATAGTGAAATTACTTTTCCATTGTGGAGTGTAACATAGTGTTACATTACAAAAGCAGACTGATGATTATTGGTCCCTGGCGATTTTCAATATTTGCTAATGAACAATTTTTGGGATGTTGATGGCATACAAAATGTTTAAAATGTCTCTACGTATGTACAGTATCTATCTGCTGCCATAGTGTGTAGTAGTACTGTATACAAATATTCTAGTAAATCACAGAAAATTGCATTCACATGGCATATTAGAGCTAAAACTTGTAGTTGATTCAACTACAGATGGACAGAAAAAATAATAAGAAACTATTTTGACAAAACTATTTTTATTGTCATTTTTCAGGCAAAAATGCTCTGGTTTCACCAAAAACGATCATTAAAAAAAGAAGAAAAAGAAAAGAAAAAGCTGATTAATTCATAACGTAGTTAATCGATTGTTGCAGTCCTTGGAAATGGGTACGGGTAATTGCCTTAAATCCCACTCATAGTTTAATATCGACAAGTTGAAATTCCAGTCATTAGCATGTGACATTAAATCCCTTACCGAGTCGATTCATTGTTATTGTCTCAAAGTCAGAGCCAAAGGCTGAGCCCACACTCTTCACTCAGCAGATAATCACACAACTTTTCAGAGGGAATTTTACAAATAGCCTAAACAACTGACACCAATTTGGAGAGTGAACCCTCTCCTAAAGAAACGCACTCGACCTTTCTGAAGTAAACAACTAAAGACCTGTCTCTCTTCTTCAATTTCTTTCCAAAATACTTGAGCTTACGGTCTTCAATCAACTCTCGTCTTAACCTAACCAGAACAACCTTCTTGATCCGCACCAATCTGGTTTCAAGGCAGGCCACTCAACTGAGATTGCCCTCCTCGCTGTCACTGAGTAACTTCACACTGCTGGAGCAGCCTCCCTCTCCTCGGATGTCGTCCTTCTGGACCTTTATACTGCGTTTGACACAGTGAACCACCAGATCCTCCCCTACACCCTCCAAGAACTGGGAGTCTCAGGCTCTGCTCTCTACCTGCTCCAATCCTACCTAAAGGACAGCACCTACAGGGTAACTTGGAGCGGATCTCTGTCGGACCCATGTCAACTCACCACTGGGGTTCCTCAGAGCTCCGTCCTTAGTCCCCTTCTCTTTTCTCTCTACACCAATTCACTTGGCTCAGTCATTCACTCTCATGGCTTCTCCTACCACAACTATGCAGATGACACTGAACTGATTCTGTCTTCACCCAGGTCTGAAACCCAGGTGGAGGCACAAATCTCTGCTTGTCTGTCTGACATTTCTCAGTGGATGTCTGCCAACAGTTTCACTCAACCTCAACAAGGACTACCTACATGTGCCATCCGAACTCTACAGCTCATCCAGAATGCAGCAGCCCGACTGGTCTTTACCCTACCCAAGTTCTCCTAAACTACACCATTCCTCTGCTCCCTTCACTGGTTACCAGTAGCTGCCCGAATCTGCTTCAAGACACTGGTGCTGGCCTACTGTGTGGTGAATGGATCAGCCCCTTCCTACATCCAGCCCATGGTCAAACCAGACACCCCAGCTCGCTCACTTCGCTCTGCATTGGCCAATCGGCTCGCTACTCCCTCACTGCAAGTGGGACCCAGATACCCCTCAAATAAAACCCGCCTGTCTGCTATCCTGGCTCCAAAATGGTGGAACGAGCTCCCCATTGATGTCAGGTCAGCAGAAAGTCTTCACACCTTCCATCGCAGACTGAAAACCCACCTGTTTAGACAGCACCTTGGCCAATATCAAATAAATGAAATAAAATAAAAAAATCTTATTTCTGTTTGTAGCACTTAAAATGAATACACGTATTTGAAGCTAATGTACTTGCAGGATTCTTGCTGTTTGGAGTTGTATCCTTATGATTGTTTGCACTTATTGCAAGTCGCTTTGGACAAAAGCGTCAGCTAAATGACATTCACCTCAGTGTAAATTTAAGTTTTCTAAACGACATGATGCATTCGATTCCATTTGATGAAAAACATGTTTTTAATTGAGGATATTCTGAAAAAGACCAACAGCCACACAAGCTAGTGAGACCAAAAGTAAATGTCAAGCCCTGCAGGTAATAAACAAGGTTGGCATCCTCTGAGGTGGATGCACTGCAGGGTACAATTTGTTCAACGCTGGTACAAAGGGACAGAAAGCAGTCTGCTGATAAAAGACCCTGAATCGAGTTACTGATACACAAGAACAAAGCAGGAGGCCCCATTGAAACCTGCTACAATGTAAGTGGTGCTTGAACAATATCCAATAGAGCATATTCTTAAAAAAAATTCTCTTGGTTGCAATTCTATCCACATTTTCCTCTGATTGCTAAAATACACTTAATCAATTTGCTTTCTACAAGCTCCATTAAATTAACCTACTGTACGGGAGAAGACTGACTTTTAATTAGTGCATTTTAAGTAATGTCATCTAACAGTTTGAGAGTTATCAACACATTTACGGAAATTATTTAATCAGGGCGGAGGTAGTGGGAGGTCTTCACTGATGACACAATAATTAAGATTTCCCCTACAGCAAATCTGTCAATTGTTTGTTTGAGACAAAAATAAAGATAAAAAGATAAAATTCAGTGTCACAAAAATAGCAAATAACAACTTACAACAACATTGGTTATGATGCGTTTTGATATAATACACTAATATAACATTTACTTTGAGATTTACTTTTCTACATTATTGTGGCATTTTTGTATTTTAGCTAGTGCAGCTACCCAGACTGGCCTCAAATATTAATAATCTAAGTGCAGAGTGTCTTTAAAGATGAACATTTACTAGTCTCCTTCTAAAAAAACAAATGAATGTCATTTTTTGCTAGAAGAGCTTGTCACAGACGCAGCATGATACATTTTTCATTAACTAAATACAGCTTTTTACTCTGCCTGCTATGCTAGCCATTAGCCCTTTGCGAGCATGGTCAAGCAGCAGCTAAAGACCCTGCGCAGGACAAGGTAAGGACTTTGGAGCATTGCAAGCAAGTCCACATCAAAGCATTTCCATCTATAGCCAACATCCTCTTTGGATACTTCACATAAAAAATAATCAAAGTTCAGTTGGAACAAAAACTACTTCTGCCCATTGTATTGGACAAAAGGAAATATGTGTGTAGGTGTCTGAATTCTCAGTATAATGTACATTTGGGGGCCAAAAAAGAACTGGAGGAACAATTATTTTCTTTGTGAGCTCACCGTGTTTTAATCATCTGTCTGGCACTGTGCTCAGACAGAGAGGGTCCGTGAGTTAATGAACCATTTTAAGACCTTCGGTAAAGACGATGAGTAGAGAAGAGGGCTAAAATGTCCCTGTGACAGACAGATCATTTTAGTCTTTTGTCATTTTATTTTAATAGGGCCTGTGCCCCTGGATAGCATTTAAGAAACGTAACGCCCTGAGAAAACTTAAGTAATTCAAACCTTTGACTTACACAATGTTAATAATCATCTGTCACAGATATAACTAAAGGCCACTTTAATTACTTCAGTTACACTTCAGTGTACCAAGCTGAAGAAGAAGACTTTTGATACTTATCATGTGAGATATAAACACACTAACAATCCTACACTGAATCACAATGCTCTGCTGCTGACAAAATTATGCTTTGAGGAGATTAAAGACATTGTTAATGAACTCTCTTTGTTTTTAAGTGACAGCAGAAATGCTACAGTTAGGATTCACACCATGTTTCAAATGTTGAAAAAAAGAAAAACGCTAACCTAAGGAAACTCTATATTACAAGGAAATGGGTAAATTAATGGGAAATACATGAATCACATCAACAGATCCAGTATTTTCTTGCTTTATCACTTTTTTTGGACTTATGCTCATATATTATTTGAGAATAAAACTCCTGATACACACTCAATACTTGACAAAACTTTGGCCTACAATGTTATTAATACTGGCAAGAGTCTTTGAGAAGTTTATTGGTACCTCTGGTCTTCTGTGTGGTCTCCGTTTCATTTCTGACCAAAAACATCTTCCGTTCTTTCTGCATCCGCAAAAGCTCCAGTTAAGGTCAAACAATTATTTTGCCGTCTTTGTTCCCTTGTCATTTTTTTTCACTCTGTCATGCCGTAGCGTCTGTGTCTTTACTGTCAGGCACTGATATCACTTCATCAATGATCAATAATTAATGTAAATGGTACAAAACAGAAGAGCAAGTCAGCATGTGGAAGTAATGGCACCTTTCAGCGAGAGTTTATATGAAAAGATATTCCTGGTGTTTATAGAAAATAAACACGTATATGCCAAAAAGACAAAAAACAAATGGGACTATAAGCGCTTCAAGAGACATTTCACTGCAACTGCATTTATTCAAAGCCAAACCATAATTTGATTAGGAATTTTGGAGAGCAGCACCACCCCAAAGCCTTCGGGAGGAATTTCTTTACTAAATTCTGTCAGCTTTGCTAACATCCAGTAGTTGAGAAAGAACAGCTTGCCTAACAGTGCACACTTAAGGGCATTTGTATAGTGCGGACAGGCGGGAAGGGAAAACTAGTTTTTGTTTGTCTGTGTGGTATTTATTCCGAAATGGTTTCCCCATGTGGACCAACAGCATTGTTAAGACATCAAGTATCAAAGCCAGGGAGCTTATGTACCCTTGTGCAATGATTAGAAATTAAGCCCTGGAATTACCAATGAAAAGAAAACATAAAAATAAACGTCCAAGGAGGGATTATAAACTAGATACAAGACATAGAAACAGGGATATAACCACAGCTTGATGTCTATCAATCCCTGCTGTTTTTCATCCAACAGATCAAAGACGAGAGGCTGAGATATTTAGCTGAAAATGATTCCTAATGAGGATAGAGGGTAAAACAGATGAATGTGTGTGGGTGTATGTACAATAAGTGTGTGTGGTAGGACTCGAGTATAATGAGATCCTGCTACACTTTATGGTATTCATATGGGACATGTAATCTCCTTCCCATAATGCCTTAGGGATAAAGTGGCACTAAAGTTTTGTATTGATCTGAGTGAAGAGTGCAGGATTGCAGGTCCACAGGGAAAACCCACCGAACCTCTGTAGCATTCTAAAGATTATATATAGGCCATACTTTTCAACTTAACATAACGTCCTTGCCATTTTATGAGCACAAAACCACCCAAAAGGCTTGGTTCCCATTCATCGCTACTGCAAGTGTGCAAGGGAAGCAAACCATAGCGATTGGCTCCCCCGTTACACTTAAGAAGCTACAGTTTGCATTGCAGGCCATGGGTTTATCTTGGCTCTGAAAAATTCCCCTAAAGTGTTGACCCGCCTAGGCCCACCTCTGCCCTGCATCTATTTTATTATTGGGTTTTCTCTGCACATCGACCTAGCGATTTGAGGAACAGCCTGAAGTTTTGAGGTGGGTATGAGAGGCCCCATCATTCAGCAGCAGCAGACACCTGAGAAGTCTGCTGGATCTATCATTTAAACTGTGTGAAGTTAAGTTATATACACCTGGAAGATGGACAAGAAATAGTCCTCAACATAAACGACTGGTGTGAGAAAAGATATGCAAATTCAATGAGATACTTAAAAAGTCCTGAAAACCTATTTTCTCAATCAGCTTCAATATGAACATAATATTCTATTAAAGTTAATTTCTTAAAATAAGCCACATTCAAGCATCAGTATTCACCAAAAGCTAAAAAGAATTAGCTGAATAATCGATTGATTATATTGATCATTTTAGACTTTTCTTTTTTAAGCAAATTGTTCTAGCTTCTCAAGAGCTTGCTAATTTTCTTCTTAATGCTACATTGAGTGGTTTTGCATTGTGAAAGCATGAATCAAGGCCAGTACAGTACAGTGAAAACAAACCTGGCTCCTGCACCTTTGAAACGATAACGAGGGAGCTCTGACCTGGTAACCCTAAGAATTGAGGCCTGCGGCTGAAGGAAAAAACGCAAAACAACTTTCAAGGTTCAGTTAACTCTAAGACTTTGATAATTCTGTAATCGCTCTGTAAGCTTCCAGCTGGGGAGTTGAAAAGTGATCTCTCAATTGAAGCGTCTCACTCTATTGTGATTGACTGCGTACTCCTCTCCGATCCATTCCGTAGAGATTTATGGGCAAGTCTAGTGGACTGCCTGCCAGGCAATTACTGTCAAGTGGATCCTATTGCACCTCTTGGTCAATCTTATACTAGAAATGTGGTTCTCATTAGATGAATGTCAAATGGAATTAGGGCCTTCATTTATTTTTGTGCGACACCGCCTGGCACCTCTATGCCCGTCTCAAGGCAACTTCTTTTCTCACAGCGGCTGGTCCACTCACCTGTTTTTGGCATGACAACAGCCATGATACAAGAAGAAAATAACTTGCTTGAAATGCTTAACACGAACATGAATGAACCAAACCGAAGGGTAATGAGAAAGCAGAATGAAAAGATTTGTATTAAAAGTACGTCATTCTGTTTATCACCATGTCTGTCACCCTGGGAGATGTGAGACAGGAAGCTGAGTTACTGTATCGAGGGGGATCAACTTCCTCCTCGACACAGCTGAGGAGCGTGACCTACAGCTGGGCCCATCAATGAAGTGTGCTTGTGCGTTCCACTGAAACCCTGACAAAATGTCAATACTTGTGATATCCTCACAACTACAGTATAAACAGTCACATCATGGAGCTTAATTATGATCTATAATCCCTGTCAAATGGCAATCCCCTCTGGTGGGTTGCACCATTGACAGAGAGACAGCAGGCCACAACAGAGAGGCCAGTCTGGACAGTGATGTGCCCTCGTGAGACACAGAACTAATGACTGGATTCAGAGTGTGTGTGTGTGTGTGTGTGACATTAGCCAGTGCCTCTCAGGCAGCGTGTCCGTGTGTGTTAGCTGTGCCAAGACAGTGCAGCAAACCACAACCACAACACATGCTTAAGGATTATCACTCTGCCGCTAACAGGAAGAGAGCCTGAAAAGCGCCTTGGACAGCGAGTGCGCAATGTCGTGGTGACCTACAGTGAGACTACGAACTTGTATGTGTGCTAATTTGTCTCTTAAAGTTCCCGTTTTCTTTGTATATATGTGTTTTCTTGTCTGTTAGTGTGTGTGTGTGTGTGTGTGTGTGTGCATCTCTGCAACCAAGCTCAGTGCCAGATGACTGCTGCCAACACAGAAATTACCCGGCTTCTCATTCCTGTTTCAGTGCCAGGCATTAAAAAGTCCCACTCTAAAACAAAAAGCTAAAACTGAGTAACCAGAAGTGGACATATTCACACACAAACACACGTCTAGTCAACTCAAAACACGTTGTGGATTGACTTCAGAAATTGAAGGACTCACATCAAACAGGACAACAACAAAAAAAAAAAGCACATAATTACCAGCTGTATGATCTTATCGACTTGCCTCGGCCAACGGTGAAATAAATAAATAAATATGCATACCAACACGCCTTTGACAAGAAGACTTAGGAGGCATGTAATCACTGGCACACAGCTGCTAAAGGGGAGACGATCGGACAAACAGATAAAAACGGAAGGAGGAAAAGTAAAGTAAGAGGTGAGAGAGGAAGAGTTGGAAAAACCAGCTGATTGAAAAAGTAAATACTGGTGGTTTGGGTATTGAGATGAGTAAAAAGATGGTGAACCAGAGGTGGCCTTCTTTGCAAATGCTACCCTGAGGCAGCTCTCTTTTACAATGCTGCGTAGAGCAACGGCTCTCAACAGCTGCCACAGTTGAACTTTCTGGAAGCAACAATATGGCCGCAGATGGGATTCATGGCACCAGTCTAATACGGCACTGTCATCTAACCTGCCCCAAGCAATATCCCCGAAGGATTTGAATTGTTCTTAAAGGATTGCAAGTAAATCTTTATTTTCTGCGACAGCTGATTTTTTTCAGGTGAAACAACTCAGTTCGGAGCTTCACATTCAGGTAAAGAAGACACATTTGAACTACATGCCGTGTGGCTGACAGCGTGTGCGATTAAACATTATGTAACAAGTGAACAAGGCAATTACGTCTCTGCCACTCTCAGAAGTTTCTCCCTAACCTCACAACCTTCCAAACACTCGCAATGAAATATTCAAAGTCAAAAGGGAGTGAACTTGAAATGAAACCTGACAAACCCAGAGAAGCGCCCGGGTTTCGAAGAGATAATCAGGAATAACGGAGGCAGCGAAAGAGAACGTAAACGAGGGGACGATCTTTTACTTTCCCCTCGTGGAGCTCCTAATTTAGGTTGAAGCCACGCTGTACCTGAGACGAGATGAGATGGAATCTCGCTGCCGTTCACATGGGACTCGAAGTCATTACCATCACATTGGTTTTGGAATCAAACTGTTGCGACGGCAAACCAGGGGAACAAAACCGTAAGGATTCGGCTGCTCAATTGAAATGCAGTGTGCAATTAACTTTATAATCTGTTTACAAATGAGGTCTACCCTGCTGCAATCTCTGGAGTGTGTGGGTGTGTGTATTTGTATGCAGGAGGAGTTTGTTCGTGTACTCAACGTGAATACATTCTCACTTTGGAGTGAAGACACCTATATAAAAAAATTAGGGATTAATAATCCATATGGAAACTGGACATAAAGCGCTATAAATGACAATGTTAATTAGCTGTGGGAATGACTGCGCGAGACAAAGTGTGTGTCCGTGAGATTTATGTGTGCAGATCATGATGTGAAACAGAAAGCAGAGAGAGAGAGAGAGTGAGACGGGGATAAAAAGGGAGAAAGGGAGTGCTGTGTAAATTTGGAAAATAGGGCATTTTTCCAACATTGAATGATTTATTAAAATGAGCTAAAATAGTTTTGCATATGAGAAAGGACAGACAAAAAGCATTTGCCAATACATTAGAGAGAGAATGGGTGTAATTACAAAGCCAGAGTGTCAGTGTCCTCCCTCTGAAGCGTTTTTAAATAGATCTAACATCACTCAGCCTGTGGTGGCCACAACCTCATATGATTATGCTCATCTGAATGTGCATGCAGGCGTTAAAAGTTTAACATAGTTTTGTCTCTTGAGAGACTCACTCACTCTCAAAAAAAAAAAAAACCCCACACGTCTGTTCTTTCTCCACCCAGTCTGTCCATTTGTCCGTCTGTGTTCATGTGAACAGTTTAGATGATAAACATTCTTCACAGCTGAGCACCGAGCTCGTCCGACATTTGAAAATGGCTCACAATTTAGCCAGAAAATAAATAGGGTGTAAATAGTTGCTATAGTGCCCCCTGAGGGAAGAGAAAATGTTTGCAGCAGCGCACTGCATAATACAATTTAAAGTTTTGATAATGAATCATTCTTTTCTGACTTTTATTGGATTTCTTCCCTCTGTTGCTGTTTTAGTTTGCTTTAGTTTGCGTCACAGCAAAGTAGACAGCGAAATGCCATTATTCTGCAGTATCAAGTAAATGCTTTGTTTTGAAAAGGTGCTTTGAATGCTGTGTGCTCCCTCCTGTGAAAAACTGCTGATTATAGCTGCATGCAAAAGTGATGCCGGTTGGAAAACAATTCTTTTCGTTCGCCTTACTGATTGGTGTTGAGGGTTGCCATGGCTGCTTGTTATTAGATTGTTATTGGCATTGACAGTCACCTGACAACTAATCACAGTCCAAATCAGTGGCAGCTGTTTACTTAAACTTTAAAAAACGTTCCAGGACCAAAAACAACACTAAGTGGCCACATTTAATTGTTTGTCCTGGAGCACGGGATGTGGTGTTACGTGAATGCACAGATGATATTAGAAAGGATATTTGTGAGAGACAGATAGCCCCAGGAGGTTCTCAGAAAATGAAAAATAAAACAATATTATACAAGATCTCACCATGGGGAAATAATACATTTTCTTCTTCATTTTCAGAACTGATGGAGTATTGTGAGTCACACTGTGACATGTGATAAAAATCCAATTTGACTATGCATGAGCAATGTGGGCCTCGTTATTTTACGATACATTTAATTAAGCTCTGGGCTTAATTAAAAGCATATATAATGTCCTCTGGTTTCTAGAGCTTCTGAACTGAGTAATGATGTACATAAAAGACATATGTAAATAATAATAAATGAATAAAAGCTGAGTATGAGTATCCAGATTTGAATTCAAGGCATAATAACGGAGATATGAATTCAGTGAGCCATTCACTCACACTTTTAGCGTAATTAAAGTCATGGGACTCGACTCCTTGTTTTGTCATAGTGCCTGCTGGGGAGCAACACTTCAGTGGTATTGCAGATTAGGGCCAGACTAAAGTCTACTTGCTTCATCATGTAACCAGTGTCAGAAATGAAGGGGAGAAATGGGCAAAATTGCCCCAAGACCTCTCAGAATGGCACTACGAACAGTGATTGAAGTGCAACAATTGACCCTGAGATTTCTTTCTTTTTTTTATTATTATTTATTTTCCAGTTTAGGTCAATATTTGTATATCATTTAATTTTATGCTCTACTTACCATTTTTGCTCCCAACATTTTGCATATTCCCCCAATTTCTTTAGACAAAGTTTTTTTTGTTTTTTTCCCCCTACACAGCATGTAACAGAGGAGATGGACTGCAGAAAGTTACACTGTCAGACAAAAGTGTAGAGAGTGTAGTCTGCTCCAGACTAATTGTCACTATGTAGTTTTGCAGAGGGGAGTAGTGATTGAGAGCCCTAATGGAATAACACACACATCCACCCTGGCGTAGCCACTTAAACAGAGGGAGATGTGTGTATGTGTGAGTGACCACTGGCCAGATAATGATGACCCATAATGCATTTTGTGGCGATACGAGCCGCGAGATCAGGCCTATGGTCGGGGTGGATAGAGTAGATGGCAAAAAAAAAAAATAATACGGGGAGAGGCATAAAGAGGAGAGCAGCAAGGAAAGGGGAGTGGAGAGAGCATGTTTGTGTCAGAAAATGAGACAGGCGATGAGCTAACGAGCGATGGTAAAAAGAGAAAAAAAGAGAGAGAGAGAGAGTAGAAGGGAAAGTTTTTACCATGTCAATGAGGCTCTCCTGGATCCGGTTCAGTGTGGTTCTCAGTCTGCTGCTGATAAGGCCCAGACCCGATGACTCATACTGTAGAATACACACACATGTACACACAGTTAATTTCTGCACGGTGCACAAACACCTTCCACTATAAGTACACACACTTCAGCAGAGTGTGAAAGCACGAACACGCATACACACGGCAAGGCAACATCTGCTTTCATCTCATGTAGTCGGAGACAAAGGAATCTTTACTCTCCGCTTCTAGTCGAGTCCAATCCAAAAAAAAAAGGGAGGAGTTACTGGGAGGAACAGACTTCAAAATCACACAATCACACCGGCTACAGTAGATGACAGACGGGAGGTCAACGAGGAGCGTGGAGAGGGAGAAAGCACAGCAAACTCAATATCTAAACGCTTCTGAAATCACTTTCCGGTGTGTTTGATGTCACTTAAGAAAGCAAATCACGCACACCTTAATGGCTTCAAATCAACCACACCATAAGTGTTTGACTAGAATTTTGGGATGGCAAAGGCGGGCACAACCTTGTGTGTCAGTCATAAAGCTTCCAGATATCTATTCTTACCAAACAAGCAGGGCCAACCACCCTGGCAGGGCCCGCATCTCTGCCACCATGATTTGGCAAAGACGGGCTTGGGACAGGCTATGGATGACGAATGGGCAGCAGAAAGGAAAAACAAGAAGCAAAATCTCAACATTTTTTAAGGAGACATTGTGGAGAACAGAACAGGGGGAAATGCATAAAGAAAGAAGCAAACAAAGAAACACAATTAGATTAATGGAAGTAACGTGTGGAATTACTCTTGTACACATCAACAACTCCGTTCTAACGGACACTCTTGATCCAATCCTGATGCGCCTTTCACATCTCTCAGAGGTTACACAAAGCGTGGTGATGGTTGAGAACTCACAGCCACTCGTATAATGTCTTCTGCGTCTTTCCAAGGTAGGACAAAAATAACCGTAAAGATCAGAGATCACCCTGATGGTGTCCTCAGGTTATCTCGCCGTGGGCTTAAGACTGAAAATGTTTCAGTCAGAAGGCTTGTATTAAAAACTTGTGGAGTTTGAAAAAGGTGGGAGAGTCTAATAAAGGGTGCCACTGAGTAGCATTACGGGCAATGTAGGATCAAACGGTTTTGGAGCATTTTGATCCATACTAAAGACTAAAAGTCAGGATATCTCAACCTCTGCTCCAATCTGTTTCTTTAACTGCGTCACAGGAGCCTCTAATGGTGTAAACACTTGGACTTGCACATGTGAATGAAAGATGAGTACCATGCATTGTGAGGAACTGTCTGTGGGAGTCAGTAGTCGCGAATGAAAAATAACTATTTCTTGCGTTATTGCTAATTTTTCAGAAAAGCCATCTATTCAGATACTTTCCTGACACTCTCTCTCTCTCTCTCTCTCTCTCTCTCTCTCTCTCTCTCTCTGCTATCATGTGGCAAAACAGAGCGACACGGTACAGTCATCCATCTCTATCTTCCCTAAGTCTTTCTTCTGTCTTTTCTTAGAATAGACAGGTGAAATATCAAGGTTTTCCTATGGGGCAAACGTTCCGTAATTATGAAACATTAATCACTTTTCCGTTTCAAAACACTGCTTGTAACTCTGCCTCTCCCAGTCCCAGCAGTTGAAAGTCCGGCTATTAATAGCGATGGAGAATCTGTAAAGCATGGCACATAATGCATCTTTATCATATGTGTGACAGAGTCAATGGTGCAGCTTGACAGGGTTAATATACACAGATAATGGGGTATTTACCCTTTTGAATATTAATGTGACCCATTACTCTTCAAGTGGAGGAGTCATGCTGCTCCATCTTGATTCCAGCAGTGTAAAGAGAGCAAAGCCTAGGTCAAAATACCAGCATATGTGCATAGCAATTTTCCATAAGCTTTTTAAAGATTTATAGGGGCATTAGCATTTTACTGTATGTGCTTCTTTGAGTAAGAATATTAATGATATGGATCAGTTCATGGTATGTTTAAGTTTAAGACAAGGTGATAGTGATTTGATAGAAACACACTCGCAGACTGTACCATTAACCACTGGTCAGATGAAGACACATGAGAACAGCAACCTCTTGACAAAATATCAATTCACAACAAGTGTGTCCCATTCCCTCATCTCCCCATGACATGCACAGACACATAAACGCGTCAATAATGTGTAGCGGAGCGGCCCCTGCGGAGCGTTCATCCTCTTTATCTCTTCTACCTCGCTAGGACAGAAGTCATTTTGTTGCCATCATTAGCACTTTACCCGGGGGTGATACTGACACAAATGCTGTTTTCTTTCTTTGTGAGGCACAGTATAAATCATATGATGGTCTTTAGATGGCGTGGAGGAAAGCGGGCATGCAGATTGTAACCTATCGTTCAACTTAAATTGGTACTGAGACAGAGAGCAATGAGAAAAGACGGAAAACAGTGGTTATTGTCTCACTGTATATCATCTAATAAACATGGAAAATTCAAATATCTATCTTAAGAAAAAAATGCACTCTCTCAAAGCTCCATAGCACTGGTGCAGCAGAAGTAATATTATGTGCCTGCAGGCATTGCAAAAGCAAAAACTCCTGATTATTTGTGGTAGCTCACGAGCTAACGTTTCTTTATTTTTAGAAGCACTGTAGGGGATGGATGTTGCGGTTCATTGTTGGAACCTTAAACCTCGAGGCCACCAAAGCACCCCAACTGTTTCTGATGTAAGCCCGAACCACGACAGCATCTTGACGCACATAAACGCATCAGGATACACCACTATCCTCGTTCCCATCGTCAATTAGGGCAGCACGATATTGGAAAAAGTTAATAAATAAATGTGTATGATTTATATTGGATATGAAAAAAATGCAGAAATGTAAACCAGACTAAGACAAAGTACCTGTAACATCTTCCTTACTGTAGCCCACATATTTTCATACAACTTTGCCACCGAATCTTCGTGGTTTTTTGTTTTTGTTTCCTATTCCTTGCTCATTTTCAGGTTGTGGTCGACGACTAGCTGGGTCTGCTTTGGCTCTTTGATAAATTGATGTTTGGTGGTTTGCTGTGAATGCAGAGCATGCATGTCCCTCACTAGCAACAAACTCTGTGCATCCGAGAACCCCATAAATCGGAGTACGTTACATATCAGACGGACTGCTCTTGTAGATTAGACAAGGAAAATGATAACGGAGCAAGTTCTGCATTAGTATCCAGCAGCAGAAAAGTTTTAGCATGACATATTTGAGATCATTTTGATTGTGATTATTGCACTTGCGCACATTGCAATGTCGGTGATGAAACCCCTTATCGTGCAGCCCTAGCGTCAATGCATGTCAACTCCAACCCCAGATCGTGTCCACTACAGTTTGACAACTACATATGTCTGTACAATGCGTGTGCCCGTGTGTTTAATAGATGACAACTGATGCACATCAAATGACCCAACACTACATAACGTGGTCAGTGAGTGTTGAACTCAAATGAATTCAATCTATGTTATGGTATGGTGACAGTATAAAGAGTATCATTGCTCTTCAACATATATATGACAGTGTGTAAAATCAAACAGTAGCATAGTGCTTCAGAAATACTGTACCATGTCATTGCGTCCGAAGAAGGTGTATACAGCGTACAGGTAGTAGTCGAAGAGCTGCGACACACAGTGGATGACGTCGAAGGCGATCGGCTTCAGAATGTTCATCATCTGCATATACTTCCCTGTTCGGAGTTGACAGAAAATCATCATCAGTCACCGGAAGTTTGATTCTGCATTCATAAAAAGAATCTGTAGGTAACGGGACAAGATTTTGGTGTCAGAAGCATCCTGGTTTCCGTTTGTAGTCCAAGTAGTATTGACCAATCCCGTTCGAGCAGGCGTTGGTTGACGGTCCGTGTGGACAGCAAAAGCGCTGTAATGCAGTGGCCGAAATCTTGGTACCCATCGGCTAACGTCTGACGATGATTGAGCTTTTTATTAGCTTAAAATTAAACTGTGAAACAATCCGGTCATTGATGTCGTCTCTCAACTCCAACTGAAGTTTCTAATCGAACTGTTAACAATGAGCAGCGCACAGAAAAGGGAAGTCTTGGCACGGACATCTGCACCGAGGCCCCCCAGAGGCTTTTCGTCGTCAGACGGATAGCCGATGGGTTCTGATATTGCCAGAAGTTTATTGGATTGGCTTTATTTATTGGCTTTATGTGTTCCTGGTTGCATACCACAAAGTATCACAGTGGATACACATATTGGGTTTTATTTTAGTTAGTATTTAGGTGTTTTCAATTGATGAAATGCTTCTATTCTTAAATACGTTTTAGAAGAGATTAAAAGATTTAAACTACAGGAAGTTAATCATGGTGGAACCACATCCTTTAGGGAAGAACTTCAGCGGGAACACATTGCATTTGCATAAACTCAAAGGCAAGGATTCAATTTAGCAGGAAGGTAATAAAAGCAATAAGTACAGAGCAACAGGGGTGTAACAAGGTTACCATCGACTCAGAACTGATGAATGGAGGGGGAAAAAAGAAGAAATAACCTCAATCTAGCTGACTTTGAGATAGCACTATTTCTCTCACACATTTCTCACACGTTTTCTCTTGAATTCTAGACCAAGAACTCAGGGAGCAATCTAACTGCATCAAAGAGCTGCACAGACTGAATTAGAAGTGAAGAAAAGACAGAAGAAAGCAAGTACTCTATTGTGTACCGTGTGTGCAGGAGGGTTTTGAAGTAAGAAAAGAAGACACTGGCTGAATAAAAACAACTGGTAGGACCAGACTTCTTTTTGTTTGAAATGTTACAAGGATGACGACAAATGCGTAGCAGCAGAGTTATTAAATGAATTCGTAGAGCAGAAGATTTATTCAGCCATACAACCCACACAGGAAAGATAACTGCCAAGTTTAATTCCTTTTCACACATGAAAGTCACATCATGAAGGTCACATCATCAAGGGGCACGCTTTGCCAAGGAAGAGTCCAGATGTCTTCAAAGACACGTCGCAAAAACGTTTTACCACCTCTTTGGAAAGGAAAGGTCAGAGCTTAGGGTCAGGGATAACAGTTGGTAGCCCAGTCACACAGGGAGCAGAGACCCGCGTGTAATGAAAACAATGAGCTGTTGGCTTCATTGATAAAAAAGCTGAAATCTCAGCAGGCTAGAGGAGACGCCCACTCTGTTCTGCTCTCAAGAAACGATAAGTGGTAGAGTGTGCACTGTATGTGTGTGACCCACCGACAAGCCGGATGACGTTGAGGGTGGTGTTGGTGAGGATCGGCGCATTGGTCTTATTAAGGTTGTAGTCGGACTTTTTCTTGCTTCTGATGGTCTCTCGGGACGCACTGATGCGCGCCGGATGTGGGGGGTGAGAGAGAAAATAGGGCAGAGTCATGAGAAGAGCAGAGACTCGGTAATATATGTAAACATCACTAATTCACAGCAGTGATCGGCCAGGTTCAAAAAACCTTAGCATGGGTCAGTCTTCTAATGGATCAATCAGAACACATTACACAATGCAGGAGCAACACAGGGACCCGGTGGTGAAGTCTGTGAACTGGTGATCCTGGAGTACCAGACCCCTGACACTGCTCATAGAGCCATATTAGCCAGCAATCATTACATCGGCCTTCTAATTATTGGATGTGACCATGCGACCCATTGAATAATTAACCATTAGTGATTCCTGCTTATAAGAATAGGAAATTAGCATTTTTGTGACTACAGGTTAATGTCAGGTTAAAACACGTAGCGAATAGGTAATCGAAGGTGGAGCGAAAATATGAGGCACGGCAGATCTATGAAATAACGAGACTCAGCGCTGAGCACGAACGTCACAATACCATTAATAAGCCATTGCACATTACATGACAGGAAATTATTATTATAGCAATGCTTCTGTAATGAGGAGCTACTGAATAAGTAAAAGGTATCGCACGTCTTTTTTCCCGTGCACATCCGGTGTAACAATTTGATGTCAGCTCTCAGATATACACATACACACGCAATCCTAAGTTCTTAATAATTCAGTCCTCGTCATACACATGCAGTCATTTATAGTCAGCTTACTGAAAAAAGAAAATTATTAATTGAACGAGGAGGGTTATAAAATCCAAAACTCCATCATGCTGCAACAAATCCGAGGAAGACAAATATTTACATCTAAGATGGTAATTGTTTGCATTAATTATACATCCCTTAAAATTCAACACACCCTGGTAATAAAATAAGCAAAATACAAAACTTTCCTCAATTGCATTTAAATGTCTCATTCAAATGAAAATGAATCACTTTCCACACAGTGCAGAGGAGCATGATTGCCTCTCTTTTATTAAACAGCGACTAATCTTTCAATAGTCACCAATCACGTAGGCGGAGGTGGGAAGAAAGAGAATTTTTCATGTGTAGACAAAAAGCTTCATACAAGCTTACTTAGCAGGGTTAGGCAGAGGGGAGCTAAAATTATCAATGCTAAATGCATAAAAAGTGGTGTAATGCTCGCCTTCACATCCTTTTAGAAACTCCTTTAAAAAAGATTATCACAATATCGTTTGATTTTTGTGATTAACCTGTACCAGCACCAGTATATACTTGTTCACTTACTTGCATAGATTTGAAATAGACAGGAGAAGAAATGATGGACACCTTGATATACCGTGTGACTTCACGTCATACCCTGAGCAGTGTGTCCAGTGGCGTAAAACACTTTGACTTGGAACTGACCTCTTGAGGGGGGCATCGCCCGTCTGCTCGTCAACGTAGTCCTGCTTGAGCTCCTCAGGGACATCACTGTCGCTGTCGTAATCTTGATACACACTCTTCTCCAGCTCGTCTGACTCGTACTTGAGAATTGGGAAAGAGAAAAATCAGAAAAAAATGGAAAGCGTTCAAAGGGCCAGTGCAAAGAAGATACGCAGAACCTATTAAGTGAGTAAAGGGATAAAAACAAGTCAAAAATTGATACCATGCTGTGAAACGTTGCTGACACATCACCAGTTGTGAAAAACAAGTGTGGACGAAAAAAATAAAATAAAATGCTATGGGGAAATCGTGTCATCAAATACAAACTGGCTACTAGAAAACGCTGTAAAACCAAATTGTATTAAAGGGCTTGAATTGAATTATATAAAAGAATAATTGAAAAGACAGTATAACATCCCCATCTTTTAGCTCTAATGGGTGCATAACCATGAAATGAATGGCTTGCGGACGAAAAGCAGAAAATGAATTCACATCCCAAAGGAGAGTCTGGTTAAAGCTCCCCTGAAATAAGACAATATATTCATTGTCCTTAACTGCAAGCTCAGGCAACACAACAGCCATATGGAAAGGATTACAAGCTTAAGAGTGAGCCAAGCTAGGGCTTCAGTAAGCCTGTCATGTTAGATAGGAAAATATATCAATATATAAAAAAAAGTGGTCGATGTGTCAGGGCACCTGTGTAATTTCCTCTCCCCGTTCTTGAAGAGAAATACTGTTTTGTACAGCAAAAATAGAAAGAACTGATTTTGGTCTTTATACTTTAGTCATAGATGGGGCATATGTATAACATCCACAATACTAGGCATTATAGGCAATATTCTCTGGCCCACTGTATCCATGTTATAGTTATCTGGTTGAACCTATAGAAGCCTCGACAGAGATTAGGTTTGTTTTCTTCTCTCTAGTCACTTCAGGCTGTAACAATAGGTGCCTGTTTAATTGATTAGAATGAGTTGTATTAGTGTGAAATATATGTTGCCCAGTTAGTCAAAAGGCTGCAGAAGCTGTTTATAGCTGTACATGAAACATAGTGGTGGTTGTGCTCAGTTATCGGTAAATCGTATCGTTTTTCCTTATGTGGACCGTGAACAGAGCATATCTGATGATTCAGTCAAGTTGTTTGCCAGTGTACTGTATGCGCTGCAAATCTACCCACAGATTTACCTTGGTGTTTAACAGCTTCTATTACATGTCAGACAGTGTGTCAAAGTGTCATAATAATCATGACATGTTCTGCACTAGTGGCCCCGACACCGTTAATAAAAGTTTGTTATGGCCCTGGTGATGACAGCTTGAGAGCTGCTGTAAACAACTTAATGACCCTCAGTAATTATGTCCCAATTATTCAACTTGGCTCTTTATTAACTTGTTTGGCGATGCACCTCAACAGGTAGCTTTTTTTTTTAATTAGACATACTTATGATAAGTGGGTGTATCTGACTGCCGGCAATGAACAATCATCAGATATGCTCTGTTCACGGCAGACATAAGGAAAGACAATGCGATTTACCAATAACTGAGCACAACCACCACTGTGTTTCATGAATAACTAAAACAGCTTTTGCAACCTTTTGACTAACTGGGCAACCCATATTTCACACTAATACAACTCATTCTAAACAATTAAACAGGCACCGATTGGAAACATGTGTTTGCAGTTTGCAGTTTCCCCTTACCCCGTTAGACGCCAGCACATCCTCTGTCTCCTCCTCTTTTTGCTCAGCATGCATCTCAAAGGGGTTTCCCTCCTGAAGGTACTGCTGGAACAGAGACAGCTCCTCCTGAGCCGGGCTGGTCGAGGACACGGCCTGTCTGCTCGGGGAAACGGACGGAGAACGACACTGGCCCATGAACTTAAACTCCTGGATTGGAGAAGATGGGGAACGAGACAGACAACAGATTGATGTATGTTCACGTTTGGTAAAGTTAGTAATGAGGCACATATGAGAAACTAAGGTTTAGAAACGTGAGCATTTCAGAACTCACCCTGTGTTATCAATCATTATTATCTTACAAAAAGCCTACAGTATAACATCTTGCTAATTATTAATGGCGGCATTTGCAAATCAGCAATTGTGATAAGGCAAAAAAACAGTGGTAGGAAATAGAAAATACACTGTGGAGATCTATCCACATTTTTCAGACAATTCTACGGCTCTGTACAAGAAAGGACAGAGCCGACTCCATCTGCTGAGGAGAGTGAGGTCGTTTGGAGTGCAGGAGGCACTCCTGAGGACCTTTTTTGACTCTGCGGTGGCTTCAGCCATCTTTTATGGAGTGGTCTGCTGGGGCAGCGGCATCTCTGCTGCTGACAGGAAGAGACTTAACAAACTGGTAGAGAAGGCCAGCTCTGTCCTGGGGAGCCCTCTGGACACTGTGGAGGTGGTGGGAGACAGGAGAATGATGGCCAAGCTGTCAACCCTGTTGGACAACATGTCCCACCCCCTCCAGGACACTTTGTCCGCACTGAACAGCTCCATCAGTGACAGGCTGCTTCACCCGCGGTATCACATGGAGAGATACCGCAGGTCCTTCCTTCCTGCAGCAGTCACCACGGCCCCTGGTCGACCACCACACACTCAATGCGGCTGCAACACCACTGTTCCTCCGCTCATGTGCAATACACCCCGTACTACTATTACTACTCTTACTGTGCTTACTTACCTACGTTACTGTGCAATACAATCTCGTGCAAAAGAATGTGCAATATATGTCTTTTTACTATGTATTATTGTTACCACTGGCTGCTAGAGTATTACTCTCACTGTTCACTTTCTGTATTACGTCAACCTGCCACCTACTTGTTGTGTTTATTGTACTTATATCTTGTACTTATACATTCGTACTTTAACCTTTATCTGCACTGTCCCTTTGCTGCTGTAGCGCTGTAAATTTCCCCGCTGTGGGACGAATAAAGGTTTTCTGATTCTGATATGAACAACACAACCACACAGGTCGTGTACTGTAGGTTGTCAGGTGCATGTTCTCATGGATATCTTGGCCCAAAGGTAAAAACAAACGGCCTGCTTGCAAGGCAACATGCTTGTTCAAGTTTTGACCTTCAACAATGGGCTCTCCTTAGACAGTAGTTGGTATTAAGTATCAGACCTTCCTGTTTTAATTATTAAGTGGGGAACGCTTCAAGTTTAAGGACTGAAATAATTTCAAATGGATCCTTCAAAAATGGTCAGTAGTGCTTGAGAAAAACTTCAGAGATAAAAACAGGTGCCAAAGATGAGCTCAACGACGGAAATGTGGGTATGATTGTAACAATCCCGAACATAATCAACCAAATATGAGTAATATTACAAAGATAAGAATTTCAGTGCACTGATACCATCACGTTTTTTTTTTTTTTTTTTTTTTTTTTTACCATTTTCAGTTTTATATTGTTCATGGTACCTGGATTATTTTCACGACAGGCCATTATTTATGAAAATGTCCACAGTGACTGAGAGATGAGAGTCCAATCTAACAATACATATATTACATGATCATATTCATGTATATTTCCATAGTACTAGCAGTCTGTTAAAATACTACACAATGTCAGTGCCCAGGAGGGTTTAGAGGGTTAATGGACATTGCCTGTTTACCATAACGTAGACAAATAATATTCTTTTGGTATTATGAATTATTCTTTGGCATTTCTGTTTGTTGCAGAATGTGCCCAAGCAATACAGACATGAGATGTATGAAAATGAATTAATTCCATTTATCTTTCTGACATCTCATTCTTTCCATTTATCCTTTCTGCTTCTAGGTGAAGTGAGCTGAACATGTTGTACACACAATGTTCTTTTCTTTGAGTTTATTATAGACTATATCCATAGGTCAACTACAATATTTTGGTGGTGGCTGTACATGTTCTACATTAGGCTCAGATATTCAAGGTTATATTTTTTAACTGCTGGTAAATAAAATCCTCCAACACACACGCCACAAGGGGCGAAAGTCATATTATCTTCCTCTCTGTTATGTAATGTGAAGGTAACTATATCGCTCCTATATTGATATACAAGCTGACACACTTACACAAACACACACACAAAGAAATCATATTGCAGGATCCCCCGTGTTCCATATCCTTATGCAAATTTCACACTGATGGGGGTGGGTGATGAGTGACAGTGTAGAATTAACGAACGCCACCGTGCTTCATTTCCTCGCCTCAGCGAAGGCATTCCTACTCACATGGAGCTGGGAGATGTTGAAGTTAGACTTGACTGGGCAGAGTTCCCACGTTTCATTTTCCAGAAACATCCTCAGCTCTTCCAGTCGTGCCCTGAGGGGTTGAGAAGAAGGAGAAAAAGAACGGGGATGGAGTAAGGCAAGAAGAATAAAAAGAAGAAGTCGACATGTCCATTACTGACCTTATGCCAGCAGCATGTTCAAGGCCGTTTACATGCAGCCTGAGAGTCCAGATTAAATGTGCTGACATCAAAAAGCCTGCAAAGGTCACTGATGCACAGTGAAAAGGCAGAGGGGTGTGTGTGTGTGTGCGTGTGTGAGGTGTGAGTGGGTGAGTGTAAGATGTGTCCATGCTAACCGTCATGACAGCTCAAGACAGCCACCTGGATGGTCAGCAGCTAGGTCAATATCAAGTCTTTCTGTGTGACACGTCAGAGCAGTGTTGACTGCAAACACTGCAGTAGCCCGTGCTACTTGTCTTAAAGGCGTTTGAAATATGAGAAGTGAAAGAACATGGAGCAGTGGCAAGAGACAGGGAAACCATGTGGTACAGAAATAAAGAAGGGACGTCAATTGCATTTTAATATTATTTTCCTCAAACGCTATTTATTGAGAATTTAGGGACATTAAAAAGGGACAAGTGCACCCTAAAATCAAAAATACTGTTTCGCACTACACCCGCCAACGAGTGAGCACGAGCCTCTTGTCTATGAGTAGATGCACACTTCCTTCTGCGCGGTTAGACGGTTCAAAGAACCGGTAGAAAGAAAATAGTTCCTACATGACACTGCTCACAACAAGGTCAAGGTCATTGTCTCTGGAATGTGACATTGCTGTTGTATGTTTTTGGCGCCACCCTGATGAAAGACAAATACAGGCATCAGCCAGTCAAAGTTCACTGATGCATGATCCCTTTGGGAATGACACCCGGCTGGAAAACGAATCAAACCTAATGTAAAGAATGATGCACGCTGGAAGCCTCCTGGTCTACCGGTGCAGAGAAGTGCGTATGTGTGCACATGGACACACTGGACGGGTTGATTATGTGCCTTTATAATGTCTCCTCTTCTTCTTCTCTCACCTCCACCGCTCCCGTTTTCAGTTTCAAATTATAATTTCACACTGAGATCATCTCTAACCTTAAGACGCATCCCTTCGTGCCTCTGTGTCTCCCGGCTGTGTCACAGGAATGAAGCTTCTCAGCATTCTGATATTCAATAACCGTTTCAATGATTCTTGACAGACTGATCAATGCAACTCACATGTGATGATGTGGCGCTGTCTGTGTCAAAGCATACATATTCATGTGGTTGGAAGGGGGTGACGTAATCAAGAGGTAAACGCGCTTCCAGCTCAGTGAGTGTTACCGTGTAATTACACATCTACCCCCCAAGAGGCTTGCGCTGGGAATAGAACATGATCAAGGCAGCCAATGGTTGTGATTGTGTGTAAAAGTTTCTGTCAAGCAACCTGCTGTTCAAGAATCACTTTCATTTACTATAGTCTCAACAATCTTCTTTTAATTCATGTGGAACGGGCGACTGCGCGTCAGATGTATGCATTCTATGTCTAATTGTCAGCTCAGTGAATGAGCAGAACTGTAATCGTCACACGCTGCAGGTGATGGTCCAGAAGCAATGGAGACATCTTACCTGTGATAGTTTTTGAAGTAGTTGACACTCTGGCGTTTGATAGACTCCTGCAGGACCTCCGACTTACTGCTGCAGAACTCCTCACCCACCTGCATCAACCTGGAAGAGAGGTTTGACAGAAGGAACCAATAATGAAACATGAGACAACGATGAAGGAGGGAGAAGGAAAGGAAAGGAGACATGGAAGACATAAGGGATTTGTCTCTGGTGAAGTTATCTGATGGAGCATGTGCCAGTGAGACGACGCGCGAGAAGCAGAACAATTGGACTCGTTTGCCTATTGATGAATATTATGCCATTTGTACAATTTGAACATTTTGGGAGAGGTAACGTGTGCACACAAGAGCAATGAAAAGCAGGCGGAGCCTTTTGAGAAAATAGAGAAGAAAAAAAATCAATGAGGTTTTCTAGATTAAAACAACAAAATCTGGTCGTAAGGGTCTAACATATTTAACAAACCAGAATAAAAAAGAAAGAAAGAGAAAGAGAAAAGTAAATGTAATTTACTTTATCTATCCACTCCTCTATTGTGGGGAGTTCAGAAGTAACCAGCGCCTTGTGAGCGCTTTTTTACAAGCGGATATCAAAATGCCAAACCTATCAGGACGCCTTGCACATCAAGTCTTCATTTGAAGTTTTTTTTTTTGCAAAAGTTATATAAATTTCCCTTTATACCTATATTGTATATGCTTCTGCATAAACAATCCTTAAAATTCTTTTTTTTCCCCCACAGTCAAAATCGGAAAAGTATTTTCTAAATGCTCTTTAGTTCAAAGCCTCTGGAGGAAGACCGCAGTGCGTGTTTGACTGACAGCTGAGCCAGCAGAGGCACAGAGACACGACGTAAACAGACTGGCTCTGGTAACTGTAACCTGCCAGACTAGGGACGGAGAATGTGCTGTTTGCAGTGGTGTTAAAGAAAAAAGGACCACAAAAGTCTGCATCTCAAGTAAGCCATCTTAAAATAACCAATTGATATTTTTTAGGAAGATGACTAGGCAAACAGCTGTTTAAGATTATCTCCTCGACAGTATATACACAAATAAGAACTGGCACGCAAACAGTGGCTTCAGTAGATCAACAACATTAAATGTAAATGTCTCCCTTTTGGGTAGTGATTTGCGTCACAGAACCACAACTCTTTGACAGAACAATTTGATATGTTGTCACAAATAAATACACATAACTTCAGGTGGACTTGAAACGCTAAACTGTAATATCCTGGATTCTACTTAGAAAACCAACCCATAATCGTGTTCCAGCTTTAGCACAGGCTTCACTCCCACGTACAGGAATAATGAGGTTGACCATAGTACAAGAAATGCGATGAAGATGTGTACACTTTACACTAAATAAAAAATATAAAACAAACTGGACTATCACATTATTATAATCAGAGTTGACCTAATTAAAGACATGCTGGCATTATGACTTCAGTTTTGTAAACAAACAATGATCTTTCTCTTTTTGAACAAAGGAGCATGTTGTGTTCGTGTGTAATTATGTTCGCATAATCTCAGTCAGTTAGTGAGTAAGTAACTGAGGGGGAGAAAAGAGAGACTGCCTGGGGAAGTATATCAACCTGGAAAAAAAACGAACTGACGGAGAAAGGGACAGCGATAGCGAGATAATGACGGCCAATTAGTGGAAACAAGGATGAGCTGACTGCTCTGGTTCTGCGGCGTACCTGCTGATGACATCGAGTACCACAATGAAATCGTCGTATTTGAAGTTAGACATGTCTGTCCCCAAGATGTAGGCCTTCACTTTCAACTGGACGTCCTGAGGAGAGAAAAGAGAGGGAAATGGGGATTAGTGAACTTGTGATTGAGCCACTCTGTTGAACAGAACTCTGGGGGGGAAAAAATGGAATGAAAAGAGGAGCTAGGAGCGGAGAGGGAGGACGAGATATGGCGGCTTTGGGGATGACTAGAGTCGAATAAACGTTATTGTCCAGTCGAGGCAGGAAAATTATCTCTGATCTGACCCGTAAGAACATGTACACGAGATAAGAAAAACATCACGTAAAACAGAACAAAGATCTCTCAACAGTCCTTGCCTTCATATCAATGGTGGAGAAAAACACGAGAGAAGAAAAGACAATATGAGCGAGAATGCACTATTCTCTCCGACCTGCCAGATCCGTGTCAGTCCGTGCTCCAGCTTTTTCTTCACGTAGCTGCGGTCCACCACCGACTCATCCGACTCTGCTGCCGTGTCATCTAGGGGTATTCAAACAAAGCACGCAGACAGATTAAAACCTAATAACGAGACTGATGAAATTACTTTTCCCCTTATCCACTTTATTTATCTATTGGTTGTCATCTCGGCACGACTCAAAAGGATTCAATTTACTTATTTTCAATGGACAGCTGCACAATGATGCGTGAGCAGACTGGATAACAATAACAAAACAAAAGAAAGACTATTCTTATGGTGGATGAAGAAGTAAATGAAAAACTTCCCTCTGATAATGATAAAATGACTCACCAGGTGCATTCTAATATGAACAGAGAAATGTGGCGTAGTTGTGGAAGTGTTAGCCTTCATTGTTAGTTTGACCATGTAAGACGGCCTGAATTTTAGCTGAAGACTTTCTGTACAGTAGTGTACGTCAGTCAGCATTTGACAACATTTGACAGCGTAGGTCACACTGTCCCTCAAGAGAGCAAAGACTGACAGCAACCTAGAATCCAATATGACACCAAAGTGACACTTTCAATGTGCGGAGGACCTGGTCACAGTCAGGCAGCCAGAAAACTAAACCAACATCTCCAGTGAGCGCGGTTCCTCCTCTATCGGCTCTCTGTCCTCCTTTTTGAGTGTGTTTTTACTGTTTTTTCTTCTCACCGATCAGAAAGAAAAACCACGTGAAGCAGACAGTGAAGAGGCTACAATGTCACAGTAGCTTCAATACTTTCCTCGGTCTGAAAAGTGCTTCAATCACTTCCAAGCTGCTCGCTCTGCTTGAAGTGGAACTCACGGAAAAGCCGGCAGCAGCCCTGCGAGTCAACAAGCAGGGGGCTGAACATCCCAGATTACAGTAAATGCCTTTATTTTATTGGGAAGACAGAAAAATGGGGAGATTTATCTTGGTCATGGATTATCCTATTATCCCATGTTTGATTTTCTTTTGTGGTTTATCTTGTCTTTTGATCTTGGGCATAATACACCTAGAAACTCCATCTTTTAAAATGAATAAATTCTACATCTTACACATTAAATATATACCTTTAAAAATCTACTCTACAATAAGGCCAGCTGCCAAGGTCGGCTATAGAGCTATTCTCCTCTAATGGATTTAGTGTGACAAAGATGCTTTTACGGGGAATATGCTTGTGGACACGGGAGCCTCACTCCTGGCTCTCTCTGTGGGAAGGAAGCCCCCCCCTGCAGCACCCGGATAACCGACTCAATGGTTACTGAACAACATTCAGCGCAGTGCAGTATAAAACACCCGAAATGACCAGTCCAAATACATAATCTGCTTCTAAGCAGCAGAGAAATAAATACATCTAAATCTAACTCTAAGTAAAAGAAGAAGAAGAAAAAACACATAACATTTCGGTTACAGCATCTGTTATTAGAGTGCCTTTTCATTTCTGGTTAAAAGCATTCTCTTTGAGCATTGGACACAAATGTGTATTTACAGGCAACCAAAACAATTTGGTGAATCCACACAGTGAATCCATCTCCATGTGCGCCAATCACAGGCAGGGGAACATATTAGGCAAGAATTTCCAAGACTTTAGACTTCAGTTTAAGAGCACTGAAGGAAACATAAATGTGTCACTGACAGAATACGTGTGGATCTCGGTGTGTTTGACATCACACACACTGCCCCTCATTAACTATTAAACCAGATGATGGTGGGACACATTAGTCAGAGAAAACAAGGGAGACAGGCATGAATCATGGGGTAGTGTTTTTCTTATTCTGAAGCAGTGAGATGGCTGAAAGACCTAAAGCCTTAGACATACAAACAGATCATTTAACTCAGCTCGACTCCAAGCTGTAGTGAAAACAGAGCCACTGCACTGTGCACTGAACCTGCTGGGTGAGCTGTTTGTCTTCTGAGCAAGAGAAATATCTCTTGCCTGTTCTTAAAACAAATAGAGTTACACTTATGTCACATTTTTCCGCAAAGAATGGTACTCAATAGAGACATTGCTTATCAAACTTATCCGTGTTTTACCTTAAGACACGATGGCAGTGAACGTGTTCTCAAAAAGACGCACCGGAAGAAAAAGCCAGTTCATTAAGAGTACAAGCATGAATGTAAGTATGTAAGTGTCTAATTAAATAAATGTAAAGACGGAGAGTAAGAAAAAGGGCAGGAAGAGTTGAAGAAACCAAGATGTGGTGAGTGAGGAGTTATTGAGCACCTTAAAGGAGAAAAGAAACACCATCAAAAAGGGACCTCAAGAGGTTGAAAGACATGAAAAACCTAAACCAAAAGACACAAGTGGGGATCAGTGAACCTGGATTAATTAAAGCTCCTCAGAAACCTCTCAGTCTGTGAAGGTATTACTTAAAAAAAAAAAGAAAGAGAAGAATTTCATTCACCAACACGAGGTGTTTAAAAATGAACAGTTAAGCTGTAAAAAGCAGTGGATTGTTCAGGTGTGACTCATAGATATGGAAGGGTAACCCTGGGACAATAGCATATATTACCCGATAGCTCTAAAGAATCAGAAAACAGTTACCATGATGTTCTTGACATGAAAAACTGAAGGAGCCAATGTCCAGGGAATACCGACTTTGTGCATTATCGATTAATATATCCGTTTTTCAATCACATACTTAAAAGGGGAACTCCACCTGTTTTCCACATCAAAGTCTGTTTATATGTCTTGGGGGAGCACTACTGCATATGTGAAAAAGGGTGTGTAAAGCCTTGTGTGGCTCCAGAGGGAGCTGGAGGGAGAGGTGGTTGGGCTTGAAAACTGAAAGTTTAAAACATTTTTTAATAAAAAAGTTAGAAAGAATTGAGTTTATCAGACCTCTGTAGCCCGCCCCTCATCTCCGATTGAGGCTAGCGGCTCGAGGCAACACCGGCCGCCACTAGCACAACACACCTGAATCTCCAGCAAAATGGAGATACGGATGGATCACATGGACTGAGAATGTGCGGGATACATTTTTTTAAAAAGACGGTATTTCTGGTTCTGCTTCATCGACTTTTGATACTCTTATTTCTTCACACTGTCCATTGTGAGTCTGAAAATATTATAGGACTGCAATGCTAAGTTGGCGAAGTACTCTTGATTCATCGATCATAAGTTCATCATTAATATCTCTAGTCGCTGATCACCTCTCTGAGAAACCAAGCGGAAGAAGAACACCTCACAAGGTTTTCCTACATTTCTTTTCCATCAGTCTGTATGTAGACCATCACTTTACCCACGGGACCTGCGTTAATCATGCACAGAGGCATACAATTAGCAGAAGAGGGGATCTGCCCAGCCTTATTATAGATGCTCACAGTAGGCTCAATACACCAAAGAGGAGAAGAATCCTCCAGAGGAATTTGTGTCAAGTTTTATTTGTTGCAATTGCTTGGCACAAGGGGCTTCCCTTAAACATCATCATTTGGTAAGCCACTGCCTCTGAATATCCACGGCAATAACTGTCCATTTTAACAAAAAAGTTTAGCTTAGCATTAAGTTCAAACAATGTATCTTATTAAAACAAGTGGGGAAAAAAGCTGTCACAAGATTAAATCATCAGTTTCAAAAGCCTTTTTAAGAAGTTTTTCTAGAATAGGGTTTCCCTTCAACAGCAATCTTCATTATCTGCATCTTCTACTAACACTCATCAAATCATCTCACTCAATTTGGATTTGTTTTCTCTCAAAACTATAACAAGACTATATATAGAAAAGCTGAATATAAGCTTACATATTTGTTTCAGTGTCCAACAGCTCGACAGTCTCGGGACAACTTTGATAATAATCTTGTTAATGCATCAAAACATGTTTTAACAACAGCGATTCACATATTAACTTGACATGGTCAAGTGTGTCTCAAGAGAGGGAAAGCTTCTACTTTTTTTTGAGGCACCAGACCAGAAAGATTATTTGGTGGCCGAGGAGATAGCACTTTCACAACAGTAGATCAAATTTAAATTCTGGGCAGCAAGAATACCTCATCACCTAGCTATATCATGGACGTTTATCTTCTCCTACCACAGACTGATTGCAATCATCAGACTCAGAAATGGATGTGACACCTCATGCTTTCCCATGGTATTTGGATGTATTTGAAATATGTGCAGTTTCTATTCATTTCAGATTCTGACCTTCACTGGGAGTGTACTCTTGACGCATTTTAAATTCCATCCGTTGTCCCTTTCCTTTCATATTACCTGCACAGCCAATACCATCATGTTAGAGTAACACTAGTCATGATATCTTATAATGACATTGTGGCAGAGTTTAATCAAACATGCCTGGGAATTTCAAAGGATGTCCTAAACTGGGAGCTTTCAAACATTGTCCTTGAGACCCCAATATCATTGGCTGTAATATGAATCATTAATAAGGACAAAACTAGTTTAAACAATTGCATCATTCACTAAAAGACAAAAGAACAAAGGGCTTGGGAGATATTGAGATAAGGCAACTTGACATAACTGGGTTTCCTTTAATGAGCACAAGGACGGTAGTGGGAGTGAGAGGGTGAGAGGAATAAAGAGCAAACACATTTGCTGAAGACAAAGTGAAACTGAGGTTGTGAAAACAGACTAAGGTGAGAGAGACGTATTAGGTGTGCCACAAAGAGTAAGGCTGCGCCAACGGAAAAAGAACAAAATACTACAGGCACTACTTTTAAATAGTATTAAGTAACCAATATTTCTAAATAGCTGTACTCAACAATACTAATTAAAATGAAAATTGAGAATTCCCTTGTCTACAAAAACTTTGTTTCAGACTCTAAATGACGTCCCACTTTAAATACCAAGCAGTTTATAGCAGGTGTTAAAGGGTAAGTTTAAAAAGGCAACAAGTCACATCATTATTTAAAACTCCCGTTCGAGGATTAGTCGTCTTGTACATAACACCGAGCTAAATTGATTTGAAAACCTCATAAAATCTTGTCGTGACAACTGAGCTGGCAAAATGTTGTGTGCCATTAATGGGTTTCTATAGATGAAACCCCCAAAGCAGTTCATCTCTTAAACAATACATTGATGTTGTATATGTGATTTCTAATGCCAGAATGTTTTTATTCCATAGAACAAAGTATTCTTTTCCATCCATTTCTTTAAACCACTATATCCCCATTAATTGCCCATACTTGGTTGCTGTCAGTGCAGTTCTGGTCGTTGCTGACTCCCACTGTTGACCTGGTGACGGTGTAGAGAGCCTGCCTAGGTTATCTACTTAGAAAGCCTCAATACTGGTCATTAAAAGTGTTACTACAGAGAGGGAGGAAAGGTAATTGATGGGGAAAGCCATCCTTTGCCAATCAGTAGGCCGTAACTGGTGTTTGACCTTTGGTGGCATTGTGGGTGACGGAGTTCTTGGTGAGTCACAGGACAAACACCCCAGGGGGCTTAGCTTTCAAACGTTGACTCATTGAACAGGAGCATTTGCATGACTTTGAATAAATGTGTAAAAATGCAGCAAAGGAAAAGTCAAAACAAGGCTTATGGTTTCAGAATAGTCTAACAACACAATCAAAATGGAAGCAATTAGTAATTGTGAGAAACTGGAAAAAGAAGTATGATGCCTCTACACTAGGATACAGTTGGGTAGTATTGGCCTGTAGCATTGCACCACGTGGTTAATAAACCTCACTTCATTTGAAGAGATAATATGTAATCACACTGTATACCCTATACATATATTTATTTATTTATTCAATGCTGATTTGGTGCAGTAGGAGTCTAACAAATGTTCTTTTTTTAATTGACAAGCACAGTTTAATGTGATGAAAGGCTTGGTCACAATGCTGTACGCAACTTCCAACCAGAAAGTCCTTTAAAGGAGAATCATTTATAGGGCTTGCATATAAATCCAATTACTGTATACACATGACCTACAAGCAGGATGTTAATATTGAGAAAAATATTTGATTAGATTGTTGCTAACTTGACTCAGGGGAGGTCTGCATGCACAGAAAAGTAAGATGAAATGGGTGAATCAAAAAATGATTGTATTGTTAGAGGTAGAAGTTATTTCACATAGCATGCTCCGTAGTTTAGTGTGTATGCTATGTTAGTACTCAACATTATTGAGGTGTGAAGGCCAACTCTCACCATGGCTGCTGAAAACTGATCCTTTTCTTTATCGTAGCAGAGCGGAGAGCCACCATACGTGTACAATATTAGCCAACATGCCCTGTATGAACATGTTACAAACTGGCCATGGTGTGTGCTCTCACACACACATGGAGCCCCCGCTGAGAGCACTTGAGCCCCCCCCCACCTGTGCCTGGCGGCCATCATGGACAATCTTGACAGGGCGGTAAGTATATTGTGTGAGGTAGGGATACCACACCGGCCTATGTGACTTCCTGTAACAACCTTTCCTTTCATCAAGTGGCAAGATTAATTACTGAAAGATTACACTGTCGGGTGGCAACAGGCTTAAATTCAGTGGGATGCTCTTTTTGAGCATTTCTAGTAGGTCAGAAGAGGAGCGATCTTCAGTGGGTCTGACCTCTTGTGTGAGATGGAGGTCATACTCTCCGACAAATGAGACAAAGCCTGTACAGTAAATCATTACTCTGATGAACCCTACACGCACACACACATTAGGATATAAAAAGAAAAAAGAGAAAGGTGAAAGCCGGGACAAAGCCAGGGTTGGGGGACACCTTCACACAGAGGATAGAGGTGACAGCCAATCAAATAGTGAGATGATAGATGGGCTTCATGAAAGGGAATGTGGTGTATGTCCTTTCCCCTGCGAAGAGGATCGCATCTAATGAGGATTCGGAGGACTTAGCATGACACCGGACATCTTTTTGTCCTCATCCATTTGCCTAATGAATTCTGCAGAGAAATGGAAATGAGCTATCTTTCGACACGCAGTAGAAAGTTAGCAGCTAATTTGACAGGTCTGTATTTGCAGCTACTTAACAGTCCTTGGAAACGCAAATGATATAAACAGTGATGAGCTGAAAAGTGCTGTAGACCAAATTCAGTCCGGTTTCCTTTCTTACACTGGTAAGAAATGCAACTTCTTGTAGAGCTTACTGCAAAGTATTTATTGCCTTGACAACTGAGCTTCTGGAGGCTGATGTTTTCACAACTGGCTGACTCTAGGCAGGGTGGATAAAAGCTGCGACACAAGCAAGACTTTTCTTGTTGATCCAGACATAAGCTTTGGGTTTGGACAGATGTGGAGTTCAGTCGTCTTGCTGTTGTAAATGGGCCGTAACTTGAGTGCAGCTTTTTACGGAGTTTCCAGTGGAGAGTCGTCGTACTTTATACTGTTATCGTCACACAATGTACAAAGGAGAACTTGCTATTTCTTTTCTAAATAAATTCATGAAACAGGTTGATTTTTGGGATCTAAATGATAACGGAAGGTCAAGAATGTCGCTGTGGACGACACGAAAAACAACCCCATGTGGAAAAAGTTGTAATTTTATCTGTTAATAGTACCATTATGAACTGAAACAGCTGGACATATAAGTCCTGTTTGTATAAGCTTGGAAACAGAGTCATGACGCATTTCCATTCGAAAAAAATGCATCATTTATGCTTCATCACCTGAGCCTATATTTATCCTTTGACGTCTGGGTCAGGTTCATTTTGCAATGTAAATTCAACTATTTGTACATTTAATTTATATTCATGTAATTAGGAAAGATTGTCAAACCAATTTAAATTTGATAATGCCACAAAAATGTATCCATAAAGTCCTATTATTGCACCACAGAGACACTGTACAACTGAATAACTACAATGCACATCACTTTGTGTTGTTGCTGAGAGGAGGTGTTTTACAATGGAGAGTATAATCAAAAATAATTATTGCACCACTGACTCATTTAATGACTTCTACACTCGAAAGATAACTTCGGAAATGCTGAAAAATATGTGCCACTTCAGAACCCATAACAACACCCTGCATGCTGCACTGTAGCCCAGCACACATTTAATACTCCTTTTCTTTTCATACACCAAGATTCAATCATTCCTTTCTGTCAGCGATAAAGCTGATAAACCTAATGCATGTTGAAATCAAAACAGCCACGACTGAGTGGCACTCCTGAGCGTGTGGAGGAGGCTGACCCCATATTCACTAAGTCTCTGTATATGGAATCTGTGAGGGACTTTTTCATCTTGGGGTATAGGGAGCAGATTTGATGTTTTATGTGTAAGTCTAAATGAAAAACTACAGAGAGAAAAAAAACAGGTGACAAAGAGAGATTTTAGGCAGCTAAAAATGAAAAAAGGAAGGGGATTTGGAGGAACCATATATTAGCTAGTGCAACACATAAGGTCAAGAGGTCGTTATTGTATTGTATTGTGTGTTATATTTCTGTATTTGTATGCTTCTACAGGGAACTGTGCACATGTTTGTTGTCAAGGTCAGAGCAAATACAATGACAAAGGTGATTGTGTTGAACAGATATAGACTCTTACCTGGAGTGGTTGTGGTCTCCTGTTTGTCATGCTCCTCGTGCCACTGCATGGTGCGATGGTAACTCACCATCACCTCCCACAATGCCTTGCATAGATCTGTCAGGCAGGGAATATAGCTGTCCATGGTGATATGCTGCCAACAGAGAAGTGATGAAAACAAGGTCACCGACGCTCTGAATTCAGTGTATTTTGTATTACTCTATTTATTTCCCATATGCATTTAGCTAAAAGAAAAAAATATAGAATTCTGGAGATATGAAACACACAGCACTGGACTACTTTAAAATAAATTACAAGATTCAGCAAGAGACTCTCAGAGACTCAAATATCATACCTAATTAAAGCCTGCTTATGCTCATCATTCAAGGACTCTGAGTTGGAACACATTTTTTTTTTTTTTGGCACAAGAAAGGCTTTTATCTTTATGTAAGAGCTAATTAATGTAAGGAATGATTAAAACAATGCACATTAAGTTATGATATCATACGATGATGACTTGAGTTAAAAATTAACTTGCACAGATGATTAAAAAATGGATCTCATAGACAGTACTATACATCTATAATAATATTAAAATTAATAATAATAATAATATGCAGTCTGTAATATAGGCTATGCAGGTGGATAATCTACCACTGTCTATGCATCAGAAATTGCTTTCATAAAATGGCAACTTTTTTTATTTCTGCACACTAGACACTGTCGATCAGAACATTTATTAAGTACTAAGTAACAAATGAAAAAAATATATCAATGATAATTCTGCCAGTAACATGACTTATGTAATGATGTATCTTTTTTTAAATATTCCTGTTAACCTATGTCTTTTTTTATGATGAATAAATGATCTACACCTACTGTACATACCTAAGAATAACCACAACTGCATAGAGCTTTGTAAAATATCACAGGGGGGCTGAAACAAAAACAAGACAGCTAAACATGTATGATAGAAAGTACACAAAGGATAACGCACACTGATGTTTTTCCTGCACACTTCCAATAGATGAACAGTTCTGAATCTAAGCTCTTAGGAAGCCAGACAGTCTGGAAAAATATGAGTGTTAATTATATATTTGGCACACCAAATAAAAAGTGCAGCTGGCACAATAGTAGCCACTGACACAGTTCAAGGCTCTACCGAGTAACTCGCCAATAGAGTCCTGTCAACATGTCCGGAGACAAATTAATCACGGTCAGAAGAAACGGTGCTGTCGACAGCAGCCGCACTTCAGTTTGTTTGCTAAACCACGATAATGAATAAGTGGTTGCAGAACTTCCTTCGCAAAGGCATTGGAAATTTAAACGACACAAGCCTCACACACTGTTGATTGCTGAAGGAGAAAACAGCGCGTTGCAATAAAGAGCCCAACTGTGCACAAACTAACATGAGTAAAGTTCTGCTGCTTTTTCTGACTTTTTTTTCTTTCTCCGCCATTCCCCTGAGTGACAAACCACAACTTGCCAGGAAATCTCTCAACAGAACAGTTCTTAGTGAGACATGTTAGGTACATTCACCACTATAAGCCATCAGCAAGGCGTCATGTAATGACAGCCATCTGAAAAGATGTCAATGACAGAGCTGTTGCCCAAGGCAACTAAATTGCAGAACAGCCTCCCCTGCTGTCAAGCACTGTCATTATGTTGCATTGGTATGAACAGCCATTTCTAATAAATGTAACATCACTACACTGAAAACTAAAGTTTGACAGGTAATCATACATTTCTAGCACTTCAAATTAAAAGTTGGAAAAGTGTAACAGTCAACATTATTAAAATAAAGAAGTTGGTGATATATTATATTGCAATAAAACAGAATAGTTTATTGTTAAACGCACGTCAGACTTTTAGCCATCCACTCACATTACAGCACATTAAAACACCATACCCCGCAAACTCTCCAATGATGTCACTTATGCTCTCACCAGTGTAATAAATCCTCATTTGAATTTGTTTTACTGCACTCAAACTTGAGAGTTTTTAATACCGTTGCTACATTAGACATTAATCACCGTTTATTTGTTGAGCAGGTTTTCATAACCACAACATTTCAACAACAAACCTATACACCTCTGCAACCCCCAGCAAACTGCTCACAGTGGTGAATATTGCACTTCACCAATCATACAACTTGTGGAATTTGTAAATAAGGCTTTATTTTTTTTTTTGAAAAGCAGCACCGGTGGCAACTGTGGGATGTGCAGTCAGGTGTGTAGAAAGAGTAGCAAACCCCCAATACTACACACAAACACTGGCTGTCTTTTTACGATTTGTGTGAGCTGTGTTGACTTTGCATTACCCGACATCGTTAGGGAGTACAAGCAGCACCGTTTGTGCCATGAACACCACAAACAACACATTAACCAGCCGTTAGGTAAGACGGGGAACAATTGGATCACAATTGGCAAATCATCTTTATTTTGATCTGGATATTAAATATTTAACATTTTTAAAGCAAAATGAAAGCATTTAATTGTGACATATAACATCTGTAAACCTGCCTCAGCGCTACAGGTCCAACGTAGAATCACAGAATTGTAGTAAAGAAAGTAATCCTGGTTCTCCTTATTCCCGAAGAAACAATATCAATCATTACACTGGACTGAAATTACACTTAAAAACATGTATTGTCCTTCAATATGAATAGTGCTTGCACTAGAATATTAATGTACTCTGGATATACGTACTTTTATATATGACATAAAATACTAGCACTAACAGACACAGCCATTATACAATAAAAATAAAAATAAAAATAAAAATAAAAATAAAAATATAAAAAAAATTAAAATTAAAAAAATAAATAAAAAATAAAAATATTATTACTGTATACTTTCAACTATAGGTACTATACTATAATTATCATGTACAGTCAACCTGAAATAAACAAGTAGAGATAAAAAAAAAATAGCTTCAGTTACAAAGCGGCTCCAGCCCCACCGGTCAGACAGATGAGCTAATGAACCAATTTGGACACAACAAGGTTTACATTTGACATCCCATGTTCTCCACCAGTCAAGCACATCCCAACAACATGTTGCCAGGCAACTGAGGTGAGGCATGACGATGTGGGGGTAAGCGTTGCGAGTGTGTGTGTGTGTGTGGGTGAGGAGCTTCAGTGGGTTTGATGAGAAGAAGTACACCTACACAGAACTTCTGTATTGTCCAGTGTGCGTGTTAATAAGGACATACGAATGTTTGCATGTCACTCCTGCAGTAAGGTTACACAGGACAATTATTTATTCATTTAAATAAAATTAAAAACTTATGTCATTCACCTAGCTGGTCTTTTAAACAAGTACAATGATGAGACCTCGGAGGAGGCAGGCTTCGGATCTATTTTCAGCCATTTTTTCTGAAGACAGTTACCCATTTTTATACACATAACATACTGTATGTCAAGCTTTGTCTGAGAGGTTTTGAAAAGACAAAGCGCTTTTAAAAATGTTTCTATTATGCGTGTGTGGGTGTGTGGAAGAGTGTGCATGAAAGAAATGCCACACATTTTACAAACAAGAAAAGTGCAAGTGAGGGCAGGTAAACTTGAATTAGTCGATTCACACCCTGCACCTTTCATAAAAGAATAAATAAAGGGATCAACGTGAAAGAGTTCTAACACATAGTCAGCAAACTGTAGACCTGCTGTGCCAGAGAAGAAACAAAGTATAGTATGTACTCCTAAAGAGGAATCTCTCCTTTTCTCACACAAACACACTCTTAAACACAACTTGGTGTACAAGTCTGTGAATAGAGCCTGGTTTAACTTTGAGCAAACTATGACACATTTTAACAACGCTTCTAGGCAGTTCGGTACAGTACTATGAGGTTCCTATGTACAATTTTTAATGATTTAATTCTAATGAAAAGGAAATTATCGTCTTTGTAAGGTTTAGGACAAGCAGGCCGGTAATCCTCCGATATAAAAGAGACGGTATATTTTGCTCACCCTCCAAGATATGCCACCTTTTAAAATGATGCGCCGGGCCAACCGCTATTATACGGAGGACTTTACACTACTAAGGGTTAGTAAGATTTATTTTGTAATTTATGCCTACGTTGGACTATTGCAGCTGATGTAAATCTTAAAAAATGTTAGTATTGCATTAACTCTGACCTAATTTAGAAATTCTGTTCAATCTGCGTATGAATGTATGCATAGCTGGGGTATGACACTGGATTGCTGCTTCTGCTCCAGTTGTTGCTCATGTAGGACTCAAACCACTTACTGATGCTTTTTCTCAGCGTCTTTAAACTTTTTAAGAAAAATAATAATAACACTATGAAATGCTTTTGATAATTCAATTAATAGTTTAAGGCAATGCTTCTTTTTATCATCATCAGTTTACATTCAGTTGTCAAGTACTTTCATCCGGACTGGGGTATGAGATTGAGATTTCACACAGGGACATGTTTCCGATCATTGGCTCCCCGTTTCATGTTGTACTTTAATGAGCTTCATCACAAAAACTTTCCATGCGCAACAACAAGGTTCATTGCACATATCAACTTTGTCAAAGGCATTGCCTGAGTCTCCATGGTATTCAGAGGGAGACGTTTTTGTTGCTATTCAAAACACAATTTCCCCAGAAACGCATAAGAATGATCCGAGCGACGAAACAGAAAAAAATGTAACGAATGGGGCATCCTAGCCTGAGAATCAAAAATCAAACAAATTATTCCTCTGGGGGGGAAGAAAAAAAAAACACTTCATGATAAACAGCTCCCGTCTTTAGGAGTCTACCACTACTGTGATGGAGTAGGAACAACAAACAACATGAGAACAATTTCCATTCATAACAGCTGGGATGATAAGATGCACAATGTGAGGAGGTTGATTAGTTTTATTCAGTTATGAAGCCATCAGCAGCCATGATTAACTAAACACAAAAAGCCGGCCAAGGATCATGGCACTGCTTAACATGAAAAAGCAACAGTGTCTGCATCCACTGCACAGCCTTGCAAAACGGTCCATCCTTCATATATACAACTGCACTGAAGGTCAGTCTATATCGAAATAATGGGACACTGCACAATAGACAGTAGGATGGATCGCTATGGTCTACTGAGCAGTTATGATAATATTGGGGAGATTTTTCTAGTAGAGCTAATGGCAATGTATAACACAGGTAGAAAAAACAAAAACACAATATAAAGCCCCACTAGCAGCTTCTAGAGGCTGCCATGTTCATTACAGCCTATAATATGATTGAGTGGGATTGCCAGAAACAATATAAGCGTATATCGATGAATATCTTTAACTACTGGAGGTAAATACAATATGAAAGTGCAGTACAGTATATGGTTCAGCTCCTCTTCTATGAGAACCTACTATGACTGGAGTGAGCAGTCCTATCTTCATCAGGAGAAAAGTCAGACAGACAAGGGGATTGATAAGGAATGAGCCTGGCCAATAATGATGAGATGTTGATGTAAAATTAATAAGACCGTTTCACAATCTGAACTGACCTTTCTAAGTGTTCCCATTTCCCTTGAATTTTAAGTTGCACGACTAAGATGCAAGTTCAGAAGGTCTAATGTGGCTCTAACATTTTCTTAACCTTTATTTATCAGGGGAACAGCAGCTGAATACGTTTGCTCTTCTCCACAAACACCAAGTGTCGCATTGATACAGTTTGACAACATTAACACGTTCTCTGCTGAGCAGCTCCACTGGTGCAGGTGAGGCTCCAACGCCTTGCTCAAGAGCAAACAAATGGTATTTGTTGAAAGAGCGGAAAAGCTTTGCTTGGCTGATTTCCCCGACCACATTTTGTGTTGATTTGAAAGAGAACATAGATGTCTCCGTCTTAGAGACCTTGGAAACTGCTCGTGAAGGACATTATGCTGCATTATCCCTCTCCCAACCAACTTGGGAGAGGGAACCTGGAGGGCATTTCAAATACTCAGAAATCTCAAAAAGGACAAACCCATCTCCACATTTTTAGAATCTCTTCAAAACCACCTCAGTCCAGTGTGTGTGACACATATTCCCCTCGGGTTAGTTCTCCTTTTGACATTGTAAAAGCAGGTATACATAAGTGCCTCCGATAAAATAGTCTACCGCGAGGAGTAAAAAGAATTAAAAAAAAAAAAAAACACTTTCTCCCCAGAGAAGTCACTTGCAGACAGGCTGTAAATGCTGTCAGACACAAAAAAGGAACTGTGTGTGCTTGATCACATACCTCTTCCACTGAGTATGCGCCCGTGTGTGGATGTGCTGCCCTATCAATCATGATCACACAGCCGAGAGTGTAATGACACATCCCATCAATCTTACATTTGTAAGAGTGTTTGTATAGTTTCTGTGTGTCTGTGTTTTGAGGTATGAGTGGGATCATCCAGGCAACGCGGCGTGCAGACAGGGTATCCATCAAACACAAAACTTAAGGATGTGTCTGTAGCTACTGTACAGTTGCATTGACACGAGTGTTTCCAGTAAGCATGATGACAGTTAAAACGTAAAACATTTCTCATTCTATTTTTGACAGCTTTTTATGGTGACACAAAAAATGTGCTCAAAACCAGTTTGAGTGACGGAGAATCTGATATTTCAATCTTTTATTCAGCTCTTACAATAAAAACATCCTGCCAGCACAGCTTGAATGCAGGCTACCATTGATCCCTCTGGATTAAAACCGGGTCCAACCAAAATAAGCCCTGATCTAGAAGCCCAAGCCTTTATAAACTGAATATTGCTCTTTCCGTGCCACCTACCAACTGAGGTAGAAAAACATGAAGACTGACGGGCAGAAAAAGAAGCAGGGGAAGTAGAGATGGGGAGTGAAGAGGAGGAGAGGTAGCACCAAAGTAAGGGCAGGGGATTGCAATGCCCCTAGTAAAAGTTGTGCAGCAAGGCGACACATGGAGCTAGAGGGTCACATAGGAAAAACACTACGACAGCTGACATATCGGGAGAGGCTGTAAAGAAGCAAATTGCACCCTCCACTCCGGCAGGGATAACCTCTACCGCTACATAAATACCCCTGCACACTGTAGGTCAGACTGTAACACAGTCCCTTGGGGAAGGAAACTCACTCCCAGGAAGTTAATGATGAATTGACAAAGTTGCGGCTTGCTGGCCATGCAAATGTAATTTATTTTGATCTGGAGGGGGAGAAAAAGACAGAGGGCTAACTGAGGCGTGTGGGCCGCTATGGCGAGCCCAATCAAAAAGTGCTGCTGCTGCAATGCATTGGTTCTGTTTTTAGATTCATTATTTCATAGTGAGGGGCTACGATATACTTTACTTTCTCCGAATCACTTTCTGCTCTACTCCTTCCTTTCACTCTGTTATAGAGAATCTGTAGAATCGCTTGTCATGAAATAATGCATTTTTTATTTGGCTACAAGGGAATAAGAAAGCTGAGAAAGTGTGTGAGTGTGTCATATGTCCTTTCATCACAGCACTCTGCAGGTGGTGTTTTCTGTTCTGTATTAAGTTTTGACTTAACTAAGTAAAGAAAGTGTTAGTTTTCACATTGGAATCTAACAAAAGGGAACTGAACCTTTTCTGGCCAAAAAGCTAACAGCAGAAGAAGACAGAATGGGGGAGTAGCAGTGGAATAAATTGACCACCCACACACACACATCTCCTTACCGTGCACAGGTCTTTATACTGCATCTTCTGGAACTTGGTATCAGCGTTGCCAGCACACAGCTCCACATATCCCAGCACCACTTGGAACACTGTGTTGTGGATTGCCTGGGTGAAGTGCATGTGCAGCTGGTCCATAGCAGTCTGCAGAGAGAGCCAAACCCACTGTTATGAAAAACTGTTATGTTAAGATGTCACTGTCATCTGCCAGTGTGGATCTGTGAAAAGGCAAAACAGCAGGGGAAAATGCAAATCAAACGTCTTGGAGACACATGCTGTATACTTGATATTTTGAATTATTTGCAGACATATTATGTTAGCTACACAATATGGCATGAGGGAAAATGGGCATAGCTGACTCCTGGGAACTGCAATGTTCAAGTCCAAGTGAAAATGGACAATTTTGCCTAAAGTTTTTCCATTATTCACATCTCTGACACCAGCTCAGTTCGCTGTGGAAAGTGTCATTAATAAAGCGATAACGGCAAAGAGCAAGATAAGAAAAATACAATGGCAGAAGTACATTAGTGACATGTATGGCAGCACAGCTAACTGCCTCCAGCTTCACTTGTGGAACCATTCCTCTCATCAATTACCCTGTGCCATTTCATCATGATGAGTTATTACCCTGGGCCATGATTCTGGTGAGAACAGTGCGACTAAACAAAAGAGTAAAGTTGTGGGCTTTAAAACCAAAACAATGAGTTAACAGACTTAAATGTTTCATAAAGCTGAGGGGAACTGGGGAGTCTGGTGATCTGATTTTCTGTGGGTAATCGTTTGATGATCCATTGTTTTTATTAAAATGTTGATTAGAGCAGCTTTCATAAAAAAAAAATACATATCAATGGCAAAGTAGGATTTCTTCATTTATTATTAATTATCATGATTTTTATTTTTTTTTAAAAACATCTGCAGTAAAATCTTGCTTCACCGCAGCTCTGTTTGTGCCGTCGCAATTCAAGTCTGTTATCCCTTATTCTCTTACATTTACCATCGTTTTCTGTTTTGCAGCTCCCGCCCACAGTCTCGCTGCCGGACCCTCGTGAATTGAGGACACCAGAGACGCAGGAGACGTGGGCACAACGATGAGCAAAGGCCTATAGGTAATGGGTGCTGCAGTGCAATTAAATGTTCTTACTGCAAGCTCACCACCACAAATTGTTGCCCCCATCCATTCTGACCGCCTGCTGTCACAAAAGTAATTCAAACATTTCTTCCCTCTTTTTCTGAGGGAGTTTTAAACTTCATCTGCCAAATGCAAAAAAAAAAAATACATAAAAGTCGCTGGCTGCACAAAGCATGGACTGTAGACAAGAAAATGGGGGCGACTAAAGCCAATCACATCATACTAATCATCATCTTTAGACATAATTATCAATCAAAAACAAAAGCAAACACACTCTTCTGCAGCTACTTAAAACCAAACAAGCAAATGTTTCATTCAGACAAATGCTGGAAAAGCAAACTGGGTGTTAGGCTCATTAGGCTATGAGTCAGGTAATGAGAGCGAGAGCCAAGAGAGACCAGTGTAACGAAAACACAAATGGTTTGACTTGGTATGCTACTGTAGGTCAAGAGCCATGTCATGCCGATTACCTCTTATCACAGTTCATTCATGTGTCCAACTAAAGAGTGTCAGACAAATAGTGTTAATTTGCGCACGCGCGTGCACTGCAGCAAGCAAAAGACTGCAGATTCAGACAAAGATCATAGCTGAATCGAGTCTCCGTCTGTCCTTCATACGATCGACTTCATCGGTTTTTCCAGAAAGCCGCGGGCAGCAATATCGGAGGCCAAGCAATCGGCCGGACGGGCAGTGCACCAGTGTGAGAAACACAGATGCAGAGAGGGTGTGACAAACCAATTCAGTGCAAGCAAAAGAAAAAAGGAGAAGAAAAGGGGCAGTGGCAAGAGGCAGTCGAGAACAACTCCTTAGTTAGCTTTTCAGTCTGAAAATGCTCAATATCACAGTAATAAGACAAACATGAGTCATTCTCAACAAGCATCGATGACCTCGAGGATGGCTGTTCATGTCAACACGCATACGGCATATTTATCAGCGTCAACATTTGCTCAAGTTGGGAAATAAAAATGACGGAATATGTTCGTTGTTGCGCAAGTGCCAGAATGACAACGAGGCTCTTTTTGGTTGCTCCGGTTATGCGTCCATTCAACCAGTTATTTTTCAACTCGGCAAAAACCTGCAACGCATTAGCACTGCCAAGTGCAATGTGGAAAAGGTGAACTTTATTTTTGAAATGAAATTTACACTGGCGATACGTTAAAGCTGTACAGTAAAATGTCATGTTTCCAGAACAGTAATTTACCCTTTGTAACTCAATTTAAGCAAAGTATCTCCATCCATTTTCTCACAGGCTTTAATTACCATCACCTGTACGCCCATCGAAAATGTGCGAGTGCAGGAGGTGCAAGGGCTCATAATGCTGGATGAGGAATGGAACGGCATTTGTGGAATTAGTCCATTTAAAATTGGCCGAAAGGTGTAATTTTCAGACATGGCACCCTCATCATCATTTAATATCACAGTGCACAGCTTGATGGCTACTCCTTTCAGCTGTTACTGGGCCACACATGCCCCTACTTGTTGGAGTAGGAAAGTAACAAATATTTCAAGGATGACACTAAGATTATGTAAGCACAAAGTCTGCCATTCTCGCCGACAACTCAAGCCTCGACTGATTAGCTGTACCAGAGAGAAAGAAAACAATTGTTTTACACCTAAGCAGAAAGCTTAGGATCAGGGCTATGAGAAAGGGGAGAAGAAATGTAATCTAAAATTGAAGAAGGAGATCAGGGAATAAGATGATGATGGAGTGCAAGGGTTGCTAAAAAAGAAAAGGCCCTAGCATTCGAGATCAATGCTTTTCGACAAAAAAAAAATATGAGGGCTGGAATGGGATATGAAGAGTAAGGAGGAGAGTAAGTAAAGAAGGACGCTCATGAAAGGTCTATTATATTTCTACCCAGGCATGTTTAACAGAAACTACAGTATTTTCCTTTTTGTGAATGGTTTCTGTTGGTGTCCGTTCATTGACAGTAAGCAGAGCATAACGATATGACAAAGGATGACATGCACGCCCTGTGGCCGGGAAAATATAGAGATTAGAGAGGAACAGCCAGGATGAACAACACAATCTTTTGGAAAATGCTAACATTCAACCCGGCCCCCCCCCCCCAATCTCAAAAAGTCCCATATAGGAGAAAGACCGAGAGTCAAACAAAAGGACGTATGCAGTAGTTGAGGTCATGTTTTGTCATTAGACCCTATAGATGAGTCAAACCACTGACCTGTGTCTTGCCCAGGAGAGTATAGGCCAGCTGGACCTTGGTGTAGTGTGAAACATCAAAGTGCTTACAAGTCTTCGACAGGGCGACATCAAGCTGCTCCTGGAGGCAGAAATCGATGGATAACAAAGGAAAAGAAACGAGAGGGTTTATCAATGTTAAGACCCGGGATTTAGATATAGATGTGCAGATGTATCGCTACCACACAAGACCACGGTCGATTGTAGGTTGTAGATGTGGGTGTATATAAGCGTGTGTGTGTGTGTGTGTGTGTGTCTTTGACAAAGAGATGAAAAGAAAGGTGAGAAAGTAAATCAAGGTTAGCAGGAAGTTAGGATGTCCAGGATGTTACAACAATGTGTAACAACCCTGACACAATAAGACGACCTCAAAGAATATAGCGCCGACAAAAGGCATTTGATTTGGAATCAAATGCCTTTCATCACTACAAATGTTGTCCCGTAGTCAGTAATTATTTGCACCAAATTCATTTTCAAAAGCGCTTTGAGGGAAGTCAAACAAGTGCTGCTGTAAATCGCTCTATATATTGTGGAGTTTTAATGGTGCTTTATGTTTAAACCCACTAAATGTAGAGCCTGAAGATGTTTTGCTCCTGCTTTTGTAGTTCTTTTTTTATTTCTCTATGCTTTGAATTCTGTATATGCATTAGGAAGACAAGCTGAAAAATGATTAAGTAGTAAATACAGTGATACTGTAGTTTTTGGTGATCACTACTAACGTTTTCTTCCAGCGTTTTACTTTATGTGATGCCCACTGCCAAGTCTATCACTCCACTAGTACATACTGTACAGAAGCAAAGAAACTTCACTGACAACACATTTTCTCAAATGACGCTGAGGGAACAGAAAATGTTTTTATTTATAGAAAGGCTGTTTTTCTCGGTTGACTGGCTGGTTGCTTTTCTATAGAGGGCCACGACAGCAGGAGATGTGCGCACATTTGTGTGTGTGTGTGTGTGTCTGTGTGTGTGTGTGTGTGTGTGTGTGTGTGTGTGTGTGTGATTGAAGACGTTGAAGTAGATTGAAGTAGAAAACATTTAGGAAACAAGAGATGTTAAACACTAGGCTGACCACCAACCAATGACAACTCTATTGTGTAAAACATAGCACTCTTAAGATGACTTACTAAAATCCTATGCTTGATGTGTGCGTGTGTGTTTGTGATTTTATAGAATTTGGCTTTGCTTATTCACAAACTCACGCTGACAGGTAAACAAACCAACACCCTGCCGCGTGGCTAAGTATGTGTGTGCACATGCACGCCAGACAAAACTGTAAGTAATTAATCTACTCAAGCGCAGCAGCAGCAGCAGCAACAGCAGCAGCAGCAGCGGTGCAGAGAAAATTGCTTTGCATACCATTTATCACACATAAATATCACGACACAGCTAGAGATGAAACAGAGATAATATACTATGCTTGCACACTGACAATAATGACTTTCTGAATGTGTCAATATTTGCCAGACCCAGAATGAGAAAGGCAAACTATAAAAATGTTAAAATGAAGTATAAATTGCTTCTTTCAGATAAGTGCTTATGGAAAATGACATGGTTAGAGCACACTCTTATTCACTGCCTAAAGTCTCTTTAATGATATTGCTCACAAATAACGGAAAGAGATCAAGCAGGAAGGCACGTACCTCGATTTGCTCCAGTGTGTCTTGTAGTTTGGAATTCAATTCGCTGTGAGTGGAAAACGAGAGATTGGTGATGGTTAGTTGTTTAATTATGAAGCAGAATATGGTGTCAACTAACTACTTACTTACTTACCTCTTACATCAATTATTAATTAAAGATTTTTAATGGTTTGCTCAATAAAATGGCAAAAATTATTTAAAAAATGGACTAAATTAATGGAGAATGCCCTTTTAAAGTCGGAGCAAATTCATAAAATGTCTTTGTTTGTTGTTTGACCAACATTCAAAAATTCCAAATATTCTCAATTTGTAATGATATAAAGTACAAGCAAATTATATATTCTGACATTCAATACAATTTGATTAACCAACTATTATAGGAACCACAATATGGCTTGGTTTATATTTCCAAATGAACAAAGTCACCTCAACGAGAAATTCTTTATCAACAAGCTGCAGCCATGTGTCTCACAATTCTCCTCCTTCATACACACAGGACAAAAAAGGGAGACTAAGTATGTACAGTATGTCCAACGAATACCTTGGGAAGATGAGTTTTTTTGTGTTTCAAGTGTTTGTACTTTTTCAATTTCTACAGTGGAATACGCTGTATAATTATGAGCGTATGTTTGTGCATCCGTGCGTGTACCAGACTATCACGAATACAAAACGCCTACACATCCTTGGAGTTCGCTCAGATTTTGCCTCATCCTAGGAAATGCTTTCAAATCAAAAGCTGCGAAGTAGCAAGAGAGCTCACGACTATTTAGCCCATCCCAAGACACAAATTAAATTCCCATGTGACTCCTCCTGCACAGCGCCCATTCATAATCATCCTCTGTTCCACCGTTCCCCTGCCTCTGTCCCTGCTTTGCTTGGGGTCTTTTTCAGGTCAGCCCGTACTTATGTTGTGCCTTGTGAGACCGCAGTCGCCCAAGGGAGAGAGTGTCCTTAATAAATTGCTAATTAAGCATCTTAGGTATCGAGTGAGGAGAGTGAGGAGGAGGGAGCAGAGAAACTGAGAGGAGGCGGCAGATTGAGTCTCACAGGTCGTTTGCAAAGCAGGTAACAAAATGAACATGCCTTTTCAAAACTTGATGCATTGTAACTCTTCATTTCTGCCTGTGTGTGTGTGTGTGTGTGAAATATTATAGATGAGTGCTAGACATGAATTCACATGGTCTCATGGTTGAACATTTGCGAATGTTCAAACTGGAGACCATCTTGCGACAGGATCACACCAACTGTGAAGCCAAATCCTGCCAGGGGTGTATATTCAGGGGGGGGCGGGGGGTCAGTAGCCCCATCACCACCTCCTACCCCCCTACTTATGGCGCCCTTGCTCGCAACCACACCCATCTTTGAACTCAGTTTTCATTTTGATCTCAACTACACACCTGTAAAGTTTTGTTTAGGTGCTTAAAGTGGGGAGGAAAGTTGCGGCCCAATAGCCCCTTCGCCCCCCTTGCTCAGACCAAGCCCCTCTTTGAACTCGACCTTCATTTTGATCTCAACTACACCTCTGTAAAGCTCCGTAACTGCATTTTGCAAGGTTGAGAGGCTATCACAGTGATACAATCTGTCAACAAACAGAAATATCAACAGCTGAACAATTACTCAAAACAGCTTCTGAGGTAGTCCCTGCTACAGTATTAGTCTCCAGGAGCACATTTTGACATGATGACACACACACACACACACAGACTCACAAGGTAAAAACAATACCGGCATCGCTGTCACCACAACAGGAGACCGATGGAGACTCAAAGGAGCTTCTTACCATCAGCATCTGAACTGCCAAGGATGATTGAGAATTTCCCATAAAACAGTGTGACATAGCAGATGCCAATGGAGTGCTACTCACAATCCCTATTACTAATAACACACTGTCACAAAATCCAATGTGTTGGTATGCACCACAGCAATGATAACACCAGACATTCTCAGCTACAATCTCAATCTAAGAAAAGTCATAGCCCAAAGTATCTCCAAACTGGGACTGGAAGCCAACATAAAGAAAACATGCAGCGTAAGTAAGCTGGCTCAACTACAGAGGGGTGAATGGATCAATGTTAGGTCCTTACTACTAAAGAAAAAGTGTCTGACTGTCCATATGCAAGGCCCAGGAGAGTGCTAAACAAAGGCGTTCAGCTCTGGCAGCAACACTAAGGAGAAACACCAGAGGAGCAGAGGGCAACAGGATAAATGCCCTGTTCACCACATAACTTTCTTTTGTACTCCTACGCTGCAGAGTGGTAAAGTAGCAGAAGCTAAACCGCAAACTGAACAGTATTGAAAGAGCATCTAAGAGAAAAAAAAATCATGTCACAACACCAGTGCTCAGGGGCTTAATAAAACACCCGAGTGTAAGGCGGACCACTGCAATTTCCCAGAACAAGAACCAGTCATCATCACAGCATGGCAGACATCCAACCATGGTTGACAAAAATTAAGAAAACTGGGAAGTAACAGGGCCCAACATACTTACAGGTTTAAGGAACTAAAATCAACATATCAAAGAAAATGTTGGGAAATATGCTTAAAACCCAAGCCAAGTCAGTGACTTCCTCACTGGCATAGCCAAGAAAAGGTTACAGTACATAACTCCCCGTAAAACAACAAATAGTTTTTACATTTCTGTTTTTATGGGGATTAAACAAACGAGATATAACATACTAACTGGTGAGCCTTAGAGGTGCTTGCCGGTAGATTCTGTGACTTTTGGGACAGAGCCAGGCTAACTAAAAAAAAAAAAAAAAAGCAAATAAGTGTATTTTCCAAAATGTCCAACTTAATTTAAACCAAGCAGAACTCGAACAGGTATGTCTTCACATCATCGAAACTCCTGTCACCATCATAATCACTTAACAAAATCATAATCACTTGACTAAATTGACAAGTGCATTAGCGAAGTCTAAAATGGGACTGGAAAACCAACCAGAGCACTCAATGCCAGAAACATGGATCCTTGAATACTTGGCTCAATACCAGGTAAACAAACCACCTTGACCTTTTATTTAGAACTCTCTGGGCTTTTGAAAAACAACACATGGGTGAGCTCAAAGTCAATAACCCAGGTGACCACATAGTCCTGTCCTCCCGTTATTGTGTACATCCCATGATTGTATTGCCAAATGACTCACTGTCCAGTGAGTGTGCATGCGTGTGGAAGATGCTGCTCTTCCCCACATACTGGCACCCTTCCATGATCAGACAGAATGCATAAATAACAGATGAGGAGAGAAACCTAATTAACAAGCTGTTCCCTGCAGGGAACATAAATATTGAAATAGAGATCACGTGGAAATCAGGGAGTTTTTTTCTTCTTTTTTTTTTTTTTTACCCCGTTTTCAATTATCACTGGCAATAGGTGTCCACAGGGCCTTGAGGCAAGCCCCTTCACCGTGACTGCTGACTTGCCAATTTGGCAAAGTGTGGACTCCTGTGCTGAAAAGGGTCCTGCAGGATGCTCAGATTTTGTGAAAATGCCGATTTTGCTGCAGTCATGTTAGCCACTGTTACAAGGCAGGCGGAGAGGCAACAAAGTGGCAGAGGAAGGGCTTCAAAGAGTGAAACATTGTGAGAAGGGACAACATTGACCCTCATTATGCAAGTGAGAAAGTAGAAGGGGTTGGGGAAAAGATAAAAGAGGAGAGGTTAAGAAGCAAAAGAGAGTCAAGAAGGAAAAATGTATTGCATCAGACCAGAGGAATGTGCACGGATTGTTTTCTTCAACTGCAAGATTTGATGTATATTTAGATATTTAGCTCTAGAACCTGGATTGGGATTGTGGACCTTTATCCATGGGTACGTTTCTGACTTATGGACTACAAGGTTACATGGCCTACGTCTATGTAAAACTTGGATGCAGTCCAGAAAAGTGAAGTGGGTTTCATATGACAATAGTATTCTGTTGTCTGCTTCATGCCAACTCCATTGAGATGTATGGCCGATGTGAATATTTATGCTAAGTTCTTAATCTAGATATGCAACAATATCTTACAATGCTTTAGGTGTATCCAGAGTGTGACACGGTTTGTTTCTAAATATCTGGTAGCCCAATAATATAAGAAGTGGTAAGCGGTCTGTATGTTGTACTGACTATTCTGTCCAGTAGCTTACATAAACATCTAATTACATCCAAATATTTGGGAAGCAGGTATCATGTCGAACTGAAACAGGTTTGGAGGAGAAATGACTGTCGCTCGACTAAATTGAAGCCCATCATGAAAAAAGAACTGTGGCTGCAAAAAAAAACACTAAAGTTATTTTCTTCTTTCTTCCAGGCATACAAGCTTAACTGAAAAAGTGATGTTGGTTACAAATGAAAAGACAGACTAATGCACTGTGGTTCCGCTGAAATTGTATGTGTGAAACCAAACCCGTCTGAGTGGGGGGGGGGAACAAAACAACATGTCGTTCAGTCCAAAGTAACGGACCCGACTTTGAATGCATCTTAAGATTCTGCTGTTGTGGCGAGTGCTGGGAGGCCTTCATCGTGATCTATAAAGCGCTGCAAGCAAACACAAATCCAAGTGACTCACTACTGCAGCTGATACACATGGCGATCTTGTAAATTATTTTACTGGCACACAATCACGTAGCCTTCCATAGAAAACATACTGCAACCACAAAGAGGAGTTGCCGTGCCTCTGAGTAAATCCATGAACTTGCAGCGTCATGTTTGGCAGCCTGCACTAAATATTTTGTGTGTCTCAAAAATGAACATGCCCTCTGCATTTCTTTTTACACTTTGCTCCTCTTGAATGTGCAGCTGAAACGCCTGTGCAGCGAATAAACGAGAACACCTGAACAAACTAGCATGTTCTGAGTCATGGTAGAATTGGATCTGTAGGGATTTTTGTTTTGTTGTAGCGACAAAACACTGACAAAGTGAAAGCTTTGTATTCGGTATTAAATCCTTGAAACGATTTTGTCGCATAGAAATGAGATCAACTTAATTTACAAAAGTAGTTTTGTAAAAGTGTGTGTGAAAGTGAGGGCCGAGAATGGGTAGATGTTAGACTAACATGCATTTATAGTATGGGTTTTATGTTTTCCGGCATATCTTCCAAGCTGATGTTAAACCATGTAAAGAGAAAAAAAGTTCACATGGTCAACAACATTTGTTTTTGTTTTTTTTTTTTAAACATACTAACCCAAAACTTGCATGCATTTTAATTTATCACTGCCATACGGTAAAAAAATGAAATTATTTTTCTTTATTTCATCTTACTTCTGTGAAGCCCACAATACATTATGCTGACATTAAGCTGCTCAGTGGCTGCACATGTGTGACGTCTGATGAAAATGCACTGAGACGGAGCAGGAGGCTGTGTACAGTAAGTGCCTTCTTGGGGAAGCAATATTGACTTTTAAAGGCTTGGGACAGGGACAAAGGAAGGGCAGGCTGGAAACAAAGCCTCCATGTAAGGCCTTCAGCAGCCTAAAAGGTTAAATCAAAGTGCAGCAGACCAGCAACTAGCTGCTTAGAGAAGGGCGATGCTGCAGGCAGAGCTCTAGCATTTTTTGGGCAGAGAGCCGAAGTACAATGAGCATGTGAATGCAAAGTGTGACAGATGTTTAAAACTACTACATCAAGTAACCCGTATTAGCATATTGCAAGGGAAAGCAAAAGTGAAGAGGGAAATCGAAGTTCACAGAAGTGCACATTCACAGTGATATCCACACAAATAAACAGCAGCTGCAAGTGACAAAGAACAGTGGGAGGAACTTTCCACACCACAACAATCCGCTGTGCATAATGTTACCATATTGATCACCATTCCCGGCACTCGTTTAAATGTCAGGTCACAGCCAGGTGAAGCGGTTACATGTAGAGGTGCAGATGCTCCGGTTTGTTTGAAAGGTCTGTATCTACGGGAGGCGCTGTGCGTTTACGCTGAGCTGCGTTGACATGAGGCTCACCATTCTGTGATGCCAGTGCTCCACGAATAGACCAACACGCACTTTGCGGAGCATGACAAAATAGAAGAAAATGACAGCAGGAACACCATGTATTTGTGGAACGTTGGCATGTGTTGGGAGCAGCTTAAAGACAATCGTTCACGCACACCTTTTCACAAAATATTCTGTCCACGTGCTGTCGCAAGAAGAGGGAGAAAAGCAGCAATAACGTGCATCCCTGATCAATCCTTAATCAATACATACAAAGGAGCACTGTGGCACCCACCTGCTGCCAGAAATTGAGCTCACTTACACAGAAAAATCAAAAAGGGAGAGAGATGATTGCCTGTCTGGTATTGAACTTGACCAAGCTTGGATTGGTGCACATACACTCAGAATCTTCAATGCACTCTATATGTTCAAATCCCACTTGGAGAAGAGGGTTTATTATGACAGTCGTGTTTGGACACTATGAAAACACAAGAGGTTAAAAACGTTGTTGTGTGCCCATAATGGTTCTAGGGCTGGGCAATTAATCACATTTTAATTTCAATCAATTACGATTTTGGCTTCCAACGATTATGAAAACAAGATAATCGATAGAAAACCATTATCGTGCCACACACCGTTTCGCAATGATGCTCTTGTTTGGTCTGGTGTTAGAAATCCAGTGCACGGCGTCTTTCCTTTACAGTGGTGGCTTTTGCCTTTTGTCTTTTTCTTTTGAATATTCAGGAATTTGGAGTTTTCAGTAGCTTGTGGCAGTGCTCTACGACAGATTGGGTGTCATTTATTTTGGTCTAATTCATTTTTATATATTATTTGATATATTGAATATTTACATATAGTAGGTTGAGGAAGTTACACGTTACAACGTAGATGATCCTATTCATTTTGATTTAACTGATTTTTATCTATTATTTTTATATTATTTATTTAAATGTGTGTGTGTGTAATACTGTATAAAAATGTTTTTATCCATTTTTACATACATTTTAAATGAATCATATTTGAAGTTGAAGAAAACCCAGTGCCTGTCTCTCTCTCTGTTGATGTGTTTTTCTGTTGAACCATCAGTATCGCATGACTTGACAGCTGCCTGCCTGTCTCTCTTTATCTTGCAACTGGAAAACTTTCAATCCAACAACTATTTTCAAAGTGAATGGTTTCACAATATGTGATAGGTGATTAGAAACCTTTCCATCCACCCATAGAAAATTACAGGTCATTTAGCAGACGCTCTTATCCAGAGCGACTTACAGTGAACTGACTACAGGGACAGTCCCCTGGAGCCACTCGGGGCTCAGAAGCACAATAGTGGCAGCCTGGTATTGAACTCACAACCTTGTTCTATTCGAAAGCCTGACTACTAGACTACTAGACTACCACCAGCACCAAAAGAAGTCCATGCCTGCTCCCGTTTGGATACAACTAAATAACACATCTGTTCATACTGTACCTGATGCAGCTGTAGTGTTTGAAGGTGCTGGCAGCCTTTTGACATTCCAGACAAAGCTGAATTGCACCTGGATAGTCTTCCTCCTAAAGGAACAGAGACGTGAGGTCATTACATGTGGGAAAAGCAGTACAGTATAGTCTGAAGCCATTTTATAAATACTGTATATATCAAGAGTAAACTCTGGATCATATTTTGGGTCATGACAGTGATAAATGCGACTTCTTCTGTGCATTTCGTTTGATCTTCTTGTTATGGCAGACACACTGCGGCTAACCAAGGATTACACTGAGTGGAAGTCAAATCCATTCCATGTGCTACAGCTGACCTTCACAATAGATGGGCATTTGTGGGAGCGTCTTGTGTTTGTGTGGGTTTGGCTTTCAATGCAGAATCCTTTGGAGAATACATTATTTATTGACATTATCATACATATTTTAATATTTGAGTTCTTGTTTATTTTTTGCAGATTGTATGTTTTCAGATTCAGGTCTTATTTTTTACAGTTTCAAATCTTATTTTTTTTTTCTTTTTTTTTCACTTTCAGACATTTGGCCCTGATGTGGCGTGGGGGGCGTGGCTTCAACTCAGAGGGGCCTTGAAATGTGAGTGACAGCAAAACAAAGAAGGCTGAAGAATTTATTTTAATTTTATTTTGATATGTAGCTCCATAGGATCTCTACTGATGTTTTTTTATAAACATTATAAACAATATACTACAACACAACAATCATAAACATATCCCTGTGCGTGTGTGTGTGTGTGTGTGTGTGTAGAAGAAAGGAATGCAATACCTCAAGCATCTCACTGAGTCTTACATCTGTTCTTTGCTGTGAGGCGAAGAATGAGAAAAAGAAGACATGAATACAGCATAAAATCACGAACAGGCCACAATAATAAGTGATAACTAGTTCAACACTAGTTACACGCTTTCCTGAGGGCGACCATGTTGGTAAAAATGTTTTTAATGATTACGGAAGGATGAGTAAAAGGCAACCGGCAAACCACTTGCGTTGTCTCCTTTTTGGTGCAGGAAGTAAATTACCCCCAAGATCCGATTCCAAAGAAACAGTACAAAAAGGTGTGTTAATTACCATAAGTATCCAAGTTTTACATAGATAATCCAAAGTGTAGTTTGGAGACAGCAGAGGGTTATCCAGCTTTCATTTAATTAAACAGGCATCACACTGGATGCTGGAACAATCTGCGTAGAGCATGGCACTCATGCTGCAAGGTACAGTATACAAGTATACACTCATGCTGCAAGGTACAGTATACAAGTATACACTCATGCTGCAAGGTATACAAGTATACACTCATGCTGCAAGGCAGTTGCTTAGGACAAAAGGAGAACTTTTTGGAGGTAGGTGAGAGGCAGAGACTGCATATAGGAAGTGGACGTAGTCACCGTGACGTCGTCACCCATTAGTTTGTGGACTACGGGGTTTGAAGCCTCGAGTTCTGCATTTTAGCTGTGACCATCTTGGCGTCTTAAGCCTAAATGGATCTTACTTATGGAGACTTCAGCTGTAAGTGAAGCTATCTGGTCTTTGTGGCAAAACGCTGGTCTCCCCTTACACTATAGCTAGATAGATGCAGAGAAAAGTGTGTTGTATGTCAACTATATGTGTAAACCTTACCAGCGTCTTGATCGTCCTCAGTGACTTAAGCAGGCCAGTCAGCAGTTGCCGCCTCCTCTGATTGGCCAATAGACCCAAGCTGGCTTCTGTGAATTCTTCCTTCGACACACTCAGTTGCCTTTACAGAAGATGTCACAGTACAGGGAGAATATAGCATCAATGCTACGATGCTTAGCAGGCATTGCTAGTTCAGCAGTGAAAAGGGAATGGTCGTCTGTAACTGTTGTAACTACGCTGTTTATCCATGAAATGCACACAAACGTAGTATACTGTCGTGGTGTTTTTACTGCAATCATTACTGCAATTAATGTAAGAGGTGGAAGCACCAGAAGCCTTTTTTTTTTTTTACAGAAAATTATATGTTTTGACAAACCGCTCATTAGTATGAATAGTTTAAGATATGCATATTACAGGCTCATCAAAATGTGTACCTGAGAATTCAGAATGAATAACACCAGAGACATGAATCATAATACCTGTTTTTAAAATGTACTATGTATGCAACAATATACAGTATTCTATTACCACCCAAACTTTTCCGAACATTTCAAATCAATTTCTCATCTTATCACTCACAACTACAATCAACAAGCCTAATAACCAAATAAATAACATATTGCAGCACCGGGTATCATTCATGGTGGCATGTTTTTGATTCATGCTTTATTTTAAGGGCAAACAAGACAAAATGATTTGTCATTTGTGACCATATTAACAGACGGAATATATGAGGACGGATCGTTTCTAATCCCGATTATGAGGAAAGCACTCAGTAGTCAGATGCAGTTTAAACAGGCTCTTTCAGCAGCTATTTCATTTAGTGAATAGTATGTAATAGAACACTTACCTCCTTGCATTAGTGCAAATGACCGCTGCCAGCTGCAGGTTGGTCTGTAAAGCCGTCACTCGCTCCAGTTCCTGTGAACAAGAAAGAAGTTAGTGTTAAAAATGACAGTAAATAAGACAAAGCAGCATACTGTTATCTATAAACACTTCAAAGTTAATGTTTGAGATTGGCACCAAAACTGCTGAAATATCTATATAGTGCTAAGAAACAGCCCCATAGCCTATTATAATGCTCTCTGTAGGACACAAAGATATTGTTATGCTGGTTCATTTACAGAGCTGTCAGTGAAATATGCCTGTAATAATGCCATTTACCCAGCAAATCACTTCCCCCACAAAGTACGGCGCAGACATGAACAGCAACGCTCACACACAAACACACATACTGTAAATTAGAAAACTCAGTAAGCTGTAAGCATATTATGAAGATATATATTATAAATGATGTGATTACGGTAAGGGATGCATAATCAGCTCAAAAGTGTAATGTCGTTCAGAAGAACAGCTTTCAAAAAAACACAGAAAATCCGAGATAAGCTCACTTTCTTCAGAGGTTTGACATTTAGAAAAGGATCAGAGCACTCTGCTCTGAGAGTTCAGTTATTACGCCACTTCATTGACCTCTGCGGAGAACAAACACTCCCTAAGCCACAAGTGAGACCGAGGGACAAATTGCATTGCGGTTATATTTTTGACTTTTTCTCTTCCTCTCTTGGTTTTTTTTTGTTCCTTGATCTGCCAGATGTCATGCCTGAAGAGATGCTTTTTTTGTTTCTTTCTCTTGTTTTTGTCCATGCTCTATCAACCCTCCGCAAAAAAAAGTCCCAGTGTTCTCCCAAAAAAAAAAAAAAAAGTCCTCATAACACTGTCAGACATAAAACAACCTTTTACTAACAGAATATAGTCTGGGGAAATTAATTTTCAACGGTCATAAAAACAACAACAGCATAATTGTTGTGCACTTCAGCTGTGGGTACGAGATCAATGATCCCATTCAAACCAATCGGACCTCATGATCTCATGATGAGTGTTGACGAAAACCTTGACAAGTCCTAAGAACTGTTTCACAAAGGTTGATTTAATAGACAGGGTTTACTCTGAGGGGACATGCCCCATGCGACTCATATGCTTTTCTGCTGAGGGCCTATGAAATTGGGAATGTTAGACAACATCAGCTTGCCATGGTACTAATTCTTAGAATTGGTTTCATGAAAATGTTTGAAAAAGCTCAAACTTAATGGGCAATTGACTGTTACACAGTTGTTCTAGCATTATGATATTGTTAACTATGAATTCTAATATCCTGACAAAAACCAAAGTAACCCCATAGAACAACACTTACACTTGTAACCTGTCAACAGAGCCAGGCGCTAAAACTGTAAAACGCTATGTCTAGACCAGTGGTTCTCAACCTTTTTTGGGCCAGCGCTCCCCTATCCATTATCCAGGTCCCTCACCGCCCCCCATCAAATAAAATGTAGGCTAATTGTCTCCCCTGAATTCTAATGTTGATTATTATTCAGTTTGTATTATTATTAGTAGTAGTATTTATTATTTATATTACATATTGATTATATTAATTTTGTTTTTAAATTCTTATATTATCTGGGATTGAAGTTACATAATAACATTTCTAAATAATAATAAAAAATATTAAAATAAGTGTGTTTTTTCACATCCAAGCTTTTTTCATGAAAAAAATGTGTATTTTTTCACATCCAAGCTTTTTTCATGAACATTTAGGGTGTTTTTTTTACATCCAAGCTTTTTTCATGAAAATTTAGGGTGTTTTTTTTCACATCCAAGCTTTTTTCATGAAAATTTAGGGTGTTTTTTTT
>CALSBV010012213.1:6928717-6963472 GCA_943590825.1 Bovichtus diacanthus
TTTTTCACATCCAAGCTTTTTTCATGAAAATTTAGGGTGTTTTTTTTTACATCCAAGCTTTTTTCATGAAAATTAAGGGTTTTTTTCACATCCAAGCTTTTTCCATGAAAATTAAGTTTTTTTTGACATCCAAGTTTTTTTCCGGAAAATTAAGGTTTTATTCACCTCCAAGCTTTTTTCAAGAAAATTTAGTTATTTTTTTTGACATTCCAGCTTTTTTCAAGAGAATTAAGGTTTTTTGTATCAACCAAAAACTATCCTTTCCCCTCACCAGAAGAACACACACGCAGTCTTGCTCTCCCTTGTGATGATGCACATTATCAACACAAAGGTAATACTATGTACACAGCAGCTGCGCAAACACTCAGTCTATAATGTAATGTAAAAACACTCATGCATTCAGTAATGTGTCCAAATCCACACAGGAAAAGACCAAAACAGAAGCTGACTATACACATTCAGCTTCTAACACAATCACACACTCAGACACACGTGCTCAACATGCTGAATGCTCAGTATGTAGCCCGTGGCTCCAATTTGTTGCTATACCACTGATCTGAGCTGTCCATCTTTAAGCTACGGTTAACCCGAGAGACAGAGGGCTATGTCAGCTCAGATTGTGGAAGGGGGAATACAGTAACTGTGCACAGTGGCAATTGCTCAGTCAATTTTTAGTGGATAAAAAAGAAAAAAGGTTTAAGAGTGTGTCACAAATGACTGGGATGAGCTTAAAAAACAATACATGGACTAAAACTTAAAGTAAAGAGAGACTGTATTCCACTAAATAACACACATATGCAGTTATAGAGCAGATCTGCATGTACTGTACATATACAGGTAAGGTGAGCTTACTCAAGTGCAATTAAACTATATAAACAGACTCCCACAATGTCCACAAATGCAGGCGATGGTGTGGGAAGTGAAGGTCAAAGAGGAGGAGATGTTGAGTGAAAAGGGAGATTTTTTTTCCAGGCTTCTTTATTCATATAGTCATAAGATGCCCTCCCTGCGACCCTACAGCACATTAGCTGAAACGCAGACAAAGGCACCAACAGTAACTGCAACAAATAAGTGTTTCCACTGAAAGAATTACTGAACACCAGACAAAGTCCTTTTCCAATGTAAACTAGTCAGGGCTACTGGTGCAAATTCATTAGAACGTTGAAACCCAGAAGGCAATTGCTTGATCGAGCAATTCAATTGGATCCCACCTTGAACTCATGACTCAAAATAATGTTACATCTGCCATCTTCAGAAAACCAAATTGAAATGTAGGAGGTATGCAAATGAAACGAAAAGAACAGCAAAATGTGGGCACCTGAAGAATATACACTAGTAATTAGTAATCAACATCTGGGAATAAATCGATGATGATGGGTCTGGCCTCCATGTAACCTTCCACGTTATGAAGCCTGATCATACTTCTGACTCTTTCACAGCACAGGTATCACTTGAGAGCAGCAACTGTGATCAGACGCAAGCCCCAACAAAAGAAAGGTTAGTCACTGCATAGCTATGACTCAAATTAGACGCTTAGCAGGCCATCATTTCAGGCGCTGAGGCATTGGTCTATGTGTTTGCACAATTTATGTCTCCACCGATGTGTTATACACAGCGCACAAGCACAGCAGTAGTATGTGTTTCCGTGTTCATGTTTCATATAATATCACATAGAGGAGAGAAGAAGGGAGTAGGAGAGAAAACTGATTAAAACATTTTTTTTTTTTTTTTTAAACTTATATAGAAACAGGTACACAGAACAGCATCCTATGAGAGCAGCCTCATAGGATGCAGGCTAAAGCATATTTGCCAGGCAGTATGTACTAAAGAGACAAGCACCAAGTTGTTCAATGTCACTTTTGGTCTTTCTGAATGCTAGGAAATGACGTAGTGAAACTCGGTCTTCCTTCTCATTGTGACATTAATGCAGTGGATGTAAGAACTGAACAATGAACTCCACAGGGCATGTGTAGATCAAGTGAATGAGGGCATATATGGGTCAATGGAAATGCCCCCAAAATCCCTGGCAACGTCTGCTAATAAGGCCTTCTGTCATTGTGACAGTCACAGGAAGGGTCACAGAAATAATGATCAATTTGCTATTCATAGACTGACCTTTAGAAGGCTTAACAATGATGGCAATTTCACTCCAATTTCACTACATACCAAATGTGTTAAAGGTGTCAGTCAATCTGCTTTGTCAGGTTTAAAGCTTCATTGACTAGACGCAAATACACACATTTCAGCTTACACAAATATTTGATCCTCCTACCAAAACACTTATTTTGAAGCCCACTTGATGCAGCCACAAATCACATACAACGCACACTGACATGTACAAGATTCTGGCTCCTGCACCAGCATCTATACAGCGTTTCATTAAGTGTTAATATCCAAGATCATTACACCTCCAAAAAGGTCATATAGTAATTTATCTTTCTTTTCTATTTGGAAATAGGATTGGAAATATCGATGAGAGGATATCATATATCCATTTAACCCAATCAGTTACATTTATATCAATTCACACGAATCAACTAAAATATGGTTTGACAATTTTATTACTGGGATCTTCCGGAAATGTTACTGTTGAGGAGCACCTTGGTAGCCGAGTGGTTACAGTGCAAGGTCCCAGATTCGATTGCAGCCTTGGGACCTTAGTTGCATGTCATACCCCTGCTCCCCCACTTTCAATGGAGTTCTTTGCTCTTATTTCAATAAACAAATACTCTGCCATTCTGATATAATTGATGCCATTGCAGCATCTATGCTAAGTCCTTTAGGAGCCGCCATTGTTGTTTTTGTCGCCTCTCCGCGTTGGCGCGGCACCCAGCTAAACCACGCCCGTAGCTCTCAATAGCTCCTCAAAAGGCATGGAGGACGCTGAGGAGCCAATCATAAAAAGTTCAGAAAAGATCCCATTCCCAAAAAAACAAAAATATAACCGATATGTTTTGGAATAAGTTTATTAAGATGCATGGCAAGGCTAAGAAAAGACTGAAACGTGGTTTAACGTTTAATGTGGTCGTGAGTTATAACTGGAAGCTTACCTTGACATAAGCCGGCTGCTTCTCCAGAATGAGATCGGCGACCTTTTTAGATACCTACAGAGAGAGAGATGTGAGAAATTCAACATTAAAAAAAAGACATTTTGATGTTCTTCCCAAATGTCAACCCACAAAGACACTTTGGGCAGTGTAATCTTGCCATTAAGGATGGAGCTAGAATAACAATCAGTGATGTCTGTATCTAAAGCACAATATAGCCAAAGCTCTTTTCAAAAGCATTCCCCTAGCTCAGTTTCATTTCATTCAATGTCTGTCTCAATAGCATTACTCTTGCTTCGTTCAGAGAAGTCTCTGTTCCTATTGTGTTTTCTAATGTTCTCTCCTCTGCTTTGTGCCTTTCATCAATTTGACTCGCATCTGAGGTGAAATTGTAATTATCTAAAGACCATGTTCACTTCTTAGGGCATCAAGCACAGTATTCAGCACAGTCATGAGATCAGTGTGACCCCCTGCTAAGAGTGTTGTCCACCGCTGCTTTTAGTGGAGAAGGAAAAGAATTTGAAGAACACTGGGGGTCAATGGAAATTGAATGAATCATAGCCATAGCCACCCACACAGATTGTAATCCGTCTGTGCCATATTGACTGTACATATTGTGCCACATTTATTTGGATGTATAAACTTGGTAAAGTGCCCCTTTAAAATTAAAAATTAAAAACTGCTTTTCCCGTGTATGTAGGGCTCATTTCTAGAACTGTTGGGCTGTATCAATTACAAGTAAGAAAAAATCATTTCAATGTCAAAGTCACGAGTGAATGAAGCTCACAATCATTCGTAGTAAAATCTTACTACAAACAAATGAGCCGGAAATGAATGCGCTGCTCATTATAATGACAAAAGGACAAACACTTGTACTACTACAAGAGATGTAACGAAGCATCTTTCTCCCACTCACAGTGAGCCATCTCTTCTCCAACTCTATTACTATGTAACCATGCACACCAACACAGACACACACCCCGTAGATGTTGTACGGTGGGTATGAGTGTATTCACAGTGAGGAGGTGTTGGTATATGGTAGTATGCAATAGGCCAGGCTAGGGGCGGGGCGGGGATGACAACATGGTGGCCGACTGGAGACCTGAACAGATGGTGAATGTTTTTAACATTTAAATGCATAAATACGATGGTCACAGAGAAAAAAAATTATTCAGTATTACTCAGAGAAACTTGTAAGAAATGGGACAAGAAGTGAAGAAAGTGGAGAAACTTAAAACAATGTGGAATCGTGTTAAAGAAGCCCAAGACACACCAATCTACCATTCACAGAGCTGCCCCAAAATTAGGCCATAACGCCACCTATTGGCAACCCATGGACTATAAAACATAACAATTAACTTTTTTAAAAAAGGAGTAAGAGTCTAAACTCATAATAGAAACACAGCAGTGAGTAACCAAACCCTGGCACCTGAGCAAGGTCAAAATCATTAGCTCTCTGCTCGCTCTCACATACACAAATGGAGGCTAATTGTGCAGTGTCTGGCTTGCAAAGCAACCACATTACATGTAATATTTAGCAGATGGAGTAAATGTGCAAAACAAGTGACTGGCAATGAATAATCATCAACTGACACACACAATAAGACAATGAATGCTATTTTTCTCAGTAGGGATACTAACGTGTGCCATGAGGGGGGTTGAGGGAAGTCACAGGAGAAGACAGATGACTTATGCAGACTCTGCAGCTCACACACGTCATCTCTTATGAATGAAAAAGCTAACAAATACAAGCATTGATAACAGAGATTGAACATGTTTGGACAGTTTGCTCATTAGCAAGAAGGCTGTAGACTCTAGATATACACAGGCTCGTGATAAATGTGTCCAAATAAGAACGTGTTTGCTACTTCTTGCAAGTGTTTACGGAGATCTATGAGGCAATTAGAGCTAAATTAGCTTAGCGCTAATTAGGGTTGGTAGCAGTGAAAAGTCTCAAGCCGCTAAGTAATAGTGAAAGTCACTTTTTCTGATTAAATAAACTGAGGGCCGAGACCGAGCAAACTCAACAGTGACAGAGCGATGTAACCCGTATTCGCTTTGAAGCAAATCGTTTTCATGCAATGATGTCATTTCTCATGCTCCATTTACACACACACACACGCGCACGCATGGAAACTTCCTCTGCACAGCAGGACATCGTTTCAGCCTGACTGAAACACAGGGAGAAAGTTGGTAGCCGGGCAGCATTTAGGCAAAGGTTGCATAAGGATTACTTACTTTTTTTGTTTTGTTTAGTTTTTTTTCTTTTAAACTGAGCAGTGGGAGTGAATTCATTATTGCTGCAGGAGGGATAGTCATCTCTCGCTTTCAAGTTTCATTAAAAATGGAATATGTTCATCCAAGTAATCAACACTGCCTCCTTCGACATCTCAGCAGCCTACAGTTCTATGAGGAAAGTCACTTTGAGGTGGGTGGGAATGCAAAATGTTGTCATACTGCTCATGAGTTGCACCTGCAAAGGTAGTAAGCACTTTAAAACTATCCTTAGGATTTGGATCATATCAAATAAGGGTTTAGATGACAAATACCGTCAATAAAAGCCCTAAGAAGTATAATATGCATGCATGTTCATATCAATCAAGGCTTTCTACCATTTGTGTGTTTATATGGGAGTTATGGAAACAACACACAACCGAACTGTGCTTCTGGACCTTGACGTATTTGCCGAAGTCTCACTGCACCAAAAGGCAATTAAGATGTCGATTAAGCTTTGATACAGTGGCAGAGAAGCAGGGTAGTTATTCTCTTCTCCAATACCACAAAAAGTCTGAAAGTTTGCCATCATCTTGCATCTACAAAAGGGAAAACTGTATGCCGAGGCTTACATCCTGAAGAAGGCTACGTGTTGGTTTTTAACTCGGCTCTATTTTAAACATGTACGCGTTGTCTACGTTTTTCGAATTTACCTATTAATAAATAAAAATAGCCATCTGATTAAAGACTTATTGATTATTGATCTGATTAAAGTGCCTTAGACCTTTCTTCCTTTTTGAGTTGTGTTCCCTACCGAAGAGCACATTCCTTACACTAGTTTGAACTTCCGAGCACTTTGGACCTTTTCTTTTTGGACGACAGAAAGTCTTCTCTACCCTACAGCAATGATTGACAAGAGGGAAAGAAAAAGGAAAGGATAGTTACGTGTCAAGACAACACACCAAATCCTTATAGCGGGAGTTTAGAAAGAGTGGCAAGCAGAGGAAGTACATGCAGTACACATCGTACTGCACTGTATCTTTCTCACTTTCATCTCATGTACTCAAGCCCTCCCTAATACACAAACACACACACCAGCACTGCTTTACTGCCAGGAGGAAAGACTGCCCCATAGTGAGAAACTGAAAACACTATTATCACTTCTTCAGTGAGCTATGTTCTATTTCACACACTGCTGACTGTGAGCCTCTGTCGGCCCGGATGTGTGTGTGTATATATGTGTATATGTGTGTGTAGGGGAGTCAGTATGTGTCCGGTGTAAGTGCGCACATATAAATTGCCCACCTACAGAAATTGTCTCAGTGGCAGCGGGAGATCAGCACTCGTTTTGGTGAATCGAAACACGTACACAATCATCCACATGACTTCACAATACAACAAAGCCATTTAAAAAAATTGCGTGTGAAGGATTTTTTTAGCACTACATTGTCAAATTAATTCCGATTTTTGTGTGGGAAATGTTTTTATTCAGCAGCCTCTTTAATAGTGCTGTATTAACATATTTCAAACTGTGTCCTTGCGAAAAAAAAAAGATTGATTTTATTGTAATTCAAGCCTTAAAGTTCCCCATATCGAACCAAATCAAAGCATAAAATCAATCATGCTGGCTCCCTGTTATGGCAACAGTGTTGTTTTGCTGATACAAAACAACAAATATTTATTTTATTTTTTTACCAAGGAGAAAGTGTAAACTTTTGACCAGGTAAGGTTCAGGTACATGGCAGGAGGCTCCATTTTATTATGAAAATATGTGACCGATCGATGGGATAGTGAGACCTGAGTGGCAGTGGATAAAACAAATACAGTATATATTTGTAAATCTTTGTTTGTTTTTGCTTTGGAGGTTTCTTGGTCATTCTCCGAAATGATGCATGTATATATAGTAAACTTACAGCTGTTGCATGTGTGCTCTATTTGTGTATACTATACACTATCTGTAAGTAACATTCTATAGTTTCTCTTTCTCAACTCTCATAGATCAGCGGAATTTAACAACTGCAAAATGATAGCTTGAAAAAACAAATATGAACAAATGAAAGGAGGATATTTTACAAAAGCCTCGGGCATTGAGGTAGACAAACAGGTAGAGGGTTTGCTCATTTAGGCTCAAGATGCAGGTTTGTATTGACGAGTTAGCTGAAAAACATAGCTGCAGATTTTCAGCCTGACAGCACACTAGGCTAATTAACATGGCTGTTCCAATGAGGTGCCTGCGGGCTCACAGCCAGAGACACAGAGACACAGAGACAGAGAGAGGGTTTTTTGTTAGAGTACGCGTTTGTGTACTCTTGGGCTTTACTAACTTGTAGGTCTCACCGTGCCACAGGCCACAAAGTCCGGAGCATCGTCTCAACTAGACAGACAGCTCTGTGGGCAACTGCCAAATATGTCAAGAGAGGGGACGTGGGAGGAAGAGCGGCATGTATGAAAAAGAGAAATAAAAGGAGACGTGGAGGGAATAAATGTGGCAAAGTACAAAAAAAACAAAAGTAGAGGCTGAGGCAGCGATGGTGACAAACAGGTGTGTGAAAGTACAGAAGCTTGTCAGTAAGTAAGTGGGCGAAAACGGCAACGGACAGCGAGGATTGAGGGTGCCAAGGGGAAAAAGAGCTGCTTTCTCTACCACGTGTTTCTATAAATACAATTTGTTGACAGCTCTCCAGTGTGAAACTGCGAGTACCTGACTGACCTTAGAATGACGGTTACTATGTAAATGGTCCTGCTGTGGCTGCAGGAGGAAAACGTAGAGACTGACGTCAGAAGAGTTCGAGCACAAAGCACAAACTGTGGCTATTGGGGGCAGGTCCTTTTTGGCTTAAAGGGCCACCAATCAATGAACCAAATTATGGTGTTTAGAGGCGTTACTGTTCCTGTATAGCCTTCCACACACACACGCACAACATGGCGCTGTCGCCTGGGGTGGGACACAAGACGTTGTCAGGCAGTTAGACAGGATGTGGGGGCCACGAAAAAAACTGTTGGAACCTGAGATAAATTTCTATGAGACAATGGAGCAAACGAAGAAATTCTAAGCATTTATCTAAATGAAAACACGCTTTTGGGAAATTTTTCACATTAGATGTATTAGTTTTTCATGTCTGCGAAGCCAGTGTGAGTGTGTGAGAGAGAAAAGAGGATACTTACTGCTGCCTGTTGTCTCTTCAGCTTGTCTCTGTACTCCTCCAGCTCCTGCAGGTTCAGCTCAGGTGGTAATTTCTATAAATCACAAACAAACAAAGAGACAAACATACAACCTTATTGTTTGCTTACCATACATCTTCCTACAAAAGGTGAAAGCACCTGAGACTTTTGCAGAAACGTTCACATGTTTCTACTGCTCAGCGTAGTGAAAGTCCCTGCTAGGTATGTGTCAGACAGAGCAATATTCAAAGTGGATCTATGGAAGTATCAAGTTCTGGCACTCAGGGCCATAGCAGGGATTTTCTTTATCTTGAGAGAGCTAATCCTCCCTCCTAAGCATCTTAATTTTTCAAATATATCTCACAAGGCATTTAAAAAAAGCTTAAGCTGATTGCACTGAGGATAGCATAGCTCCTCTTCCATTAAAAAACAAAACAAAAAGAAATTACTCAATAAATACACTTTGTCAGTCAATGCCAGATCCTAAGTGAGATTAGTCAAGAAGGTAGACGGCGTTATTTAGTAAACAGCGAAGGAACTCTGCTTAGGGAAGAAGATATTATAAATCCATGGCCCAAAAGATGATAGGTAATTACTTTCCCCTTGACTGAGAGTCTCATTTCAGATGGTGTAGCAATACCAAGATAAATCTAATGAGATTTCACACCCTTTCTCTGTTGAGCGGATGCAATCCATCAATTCGGACGTCAATGATGCGCAGAAGTGAGAAGTGTAAGAAACAGCAGCTCAGGTGAACGGAGCTTTAACTCTGCCAGTCAGACAAGGTTCAAAGTGCAGGGAACTATATTTATTCACTTTAGAAATGCAATATTGCTGTTATCAGAACTCCTGAAGTGAGGTTGGTTTGATTTTTGATTTTATAGAGGGGGGTGTGGGAACTTGGGAGTGAGTCTCATTTTACAAGTGAATGGTGCTCATTCAGTCAATAATGTGCGCACTCGCTGGCTCTGACCTCCAGTTCGTGCTGCACCATGTCGAAGGAGTCGTTAGAGAAGTAGACCTCCTCGATGCTGTCAATGATCTCCTGCTCCGCCTGGGGGTCGATGGGCTGCTCCCGCAGCTCCCGCAACTCCTCCTGGAAGAGGGTGAAACAGACCGAGGGAGAGAGAGATGATTAAAAGATGTCCTTGAAGTAAGCACTTTAGACCGTTCCAGACACACAGGGACACAAACAGAAAAGGATCCAAAACAGAGAATTGCATCATTTTATAAGTAGTGAAAACAGCAAACAAAATCTCTAATATAAACATCAAGAAAAATACATCAAAACAGAGGAATAGGTTAATACAGGGAAGAAGAAAAAAAGGAAAGATGCCATGGGAAAGAACAATAAAGGGAATGGAGATACAGAGGAGTTTAAGGACACGGGTAAAGGTGAAGGACAAAGTGAATAGAGGACAGAATAAAAATGAGGTAGAGAACAAGAGGCAAGCAAAGGGAAAGAGGAGCTGTGTAGTGGGAAAGAAGTGAAGAAGAAAGACGTTAATCGCAGAGATTGGAAGAAGATTGCCGCTTGTTTCGTTGGACAGCTGTCATGGGGGATGGCGGGGAGCCTTGAGAGAAAAGACGAGAAGAAAGGAATGACCGGAAAAATACAACGGGGATTCTCCTTCAGACCATCACTGAGAACCATCAGAGCCTTATTGATTTACATGCTGTGCATCCGTCGAGGCTTATTACTGCAGTGAGCTTTTTAGATGAAGGGTTTTAAGGCTGCATTCCCAAGGAGCCGACGTGTAGTCACGTCACGGTTCAATAACAGAAGTGGTGGGATGACTGTGTTAGCATTACAGGAGAACTAGAACACGACTAAATCTGTGTCCCAAGTCACTCCCTATTTATTATACTAGGCCCTTTATTTACCCTCCACCATCTAATTTGAGTGTCCGACTTTTTTGAGAGTAAAATGTATGCTCTTCAACGACCTCGTAAATTCGTACTATGGAAGGAAAAAAGTAGCGTCCACGGCAATGCATCACATTTTCAGAACGGTAAAAATGACCGGTGTGTGACTATACACTCGTCAGTGAGGATGCAAAAATTATGACGATTCAGAAGTGTCCAAATCTCAATGTACTGCACATCATTTATTCATCAATGTCGAAACATTTTTCTCAAACCCACAGAGCAAAGAGGAACAGTGAGGTTGAAGTTATTAGGATTGAGGGAACATACATATGTGTACCAAAGTTAAATGGCAATCCATCCAACAGTTGCTGAGATATTTCAGTCTCCGACCAACCAACCGACCGTCAATGCTATCTCTACACCTCATGGTGCTAGCATGGCTAAAAATCCTACTTAATGCTAAATAATATATTACATCCCATATAAAGAGAACATGTCATGCTAGGTGTATTCACTTAATGCCCTGAGTGAAAACCCCTTATTTAAGGTAAAGCTGTCTAATAGCACATTAAAAGCACAACGGCGCCAAAAATAGACCGTAGGCTTGAGAAGCTGGTGAGCCAGGATGGATGTGGAATTATGGGATAAATGCAATCTATACGCCCACTATATGCCTTCACACTCGATCAAATAAACATTTATAAATCTCTATCAAAGATCTGCACACATCATCTGATTTAGACTTCATGAGATAGCAGACATCGATCAAGGAAACCTTGTTACACACCTGCCTAACCACAAATATTTTCCCGTCTTACTATCAGCAAGAAGTGTGCAGCAGGGCCATGAAGTGTGCCATCCATGTAACTGAATCTGCTGTGACATTTATATGAGATCGCTGCTGTGAGTAATTTTAATGTTCGCACTTGGCCGTAAAATATAGACCCATTTAATTGAATTACACAAACAGAATCTCTTTTATATAGCATATATACATTCTATACAAGGCAATTGGGAGGATGGTAATAACGAATTTAAATGTGTGCATCTTTGCAATCTGTGCCAGTGTGTGTGTGCATGTGTGAAATGTGCAGACCTTCAGGCAAGTGTGTGTGCTGCCATGTTTGAATCAGGTAAAAAGGAGTGAGCAAAGGCCCCGGGGAAAATGTGTGGGTGAGTGCGTGAGAATGGAGGGGTAGAGGTAGGAGATCACGCTCTGCCATCACAAGGGTGGGTGGGAAAGCAGCTCAACTGAGAAGGAAAGCAGTAAGGGGAGGGGGTGGGATGAGGTGGATGACTCATTGGTAGCGAAAGTTAGAGCGAAAAGAAAAAGAGAGAGGAATGAGCGAAACAAAAAGACAATGATGTGAAGCCACTCCAGTGCGGTTAGAGAAATTCACCTCCCCTGTGTCGGCGTCTTTCTCTCGTCCCTAAGTCTCCCACCTGCAATGACGTGCAAAACTCTAAACATCTTTAACTGAATGAGTCCTTGAGAGGCTACCTCGGGGTTAAATAATTCCCTTCCTTCCCTACCGCTGCGTAGGCACGAAACAAAAACAGACACCCCTGAGCCCAACATGTGAAACCCAACATCAGCTGCTGTGAGGCTTTGATCAAATTTCACTTTGAAGGATGCGCCGCAAACAAAACAACACCCCCCCCCCCCCCCCCCCCCCCCCCCCCCCCACCCCCACCCCCCACACAAATTAATGAAATTCTCATCTCGTTGCGGAAATTAGAAATCTATTTGCATCCAACATGCGGGACGTTTAACAAGCGTTATCAAAGTGGATATCCGTCTGAATGTGCTGATTGAATGCGCAAAATGAAGCGCAGCAAAAAGGTTCGCAAAAACACGGGGCCCTGATGAAATAAACAAAAAGGTGGTTTATGGAAAATCCAGCGAGACATTAGGGAGAGAAAGACGGTGGGTTAAGGAGACCCACATAGGGCCAATTATTTCCACTAAGGAATCATTTATTAGATGAACAAATTAAAACCTCCTCATTGTAATCAGTTTTGAATAGTTATGCAATCCCAACTGGCTGTGTAACCTCATCTGCTCCAAAGTTGTCTCAGGGACATTAGGACACATTCACAACCAACAGCCATATGCAGGCTGCAGCTCTGGCAGCAGCTGCTGGGTTAACTACTAATGCCATTGAATTTGTACTTGGAAGAAGTATGCAAGATTTTTCCATAACAGTCACTGTCGATCACTGTGGGTTCTCTGGGTTCTCTGTATCCATGATGTTATGCAGTTGTTTTGTTGTACGAATGCCCAGGCAGGCCCTTGGAGGCATTACTAGACAATAGCTTATTTCAGAAACAAAGCTGATTGGGTCACTTAAGGCCATGACACATGTGAAGTGTCCCAGTGTTCCCCCTAAAGACAGCCTGCGTGAACTAATGACAGTTTATCAAACACCTCACAGCTTTAGCACCCCCATCTTCAGAAAACACATACTGCACAGTTGAGGTACTCAGAGAATCATATTCATCCTTAAAAAAATAAAATTATAATAATTTAGGAAGCACGACAGCCGGCGATGTACTCAAACTGTGTAAATGAATGCTTTTTAGAAAAACTGAGAGTGACCCCTGCTGGTGTGAAATGGTAACTGCCCACCTCGAGCACTAACAGAATTATATAGGTTATAGAAGAACTACAGTTGGCCTCAGGGAAACTGAAGTCTGTTCCCTCAACAAAGTTAAATTAAACATTTGTCAGCATCACACAGAATATATATACCAGCTTGTTTCAGAGCTTCACTACACCTGTATCGCACAACACGTAGGGCTGCAACAAACCATTATTTCAATTATGGATTAGTCAGTTTACAGTTCATTGGAAAGTCAGTTTCACACATTTTGTATGTAGAAAGTCTTCTAGCCCTGCTTCACCATACAATAAGAGATTGTAAAGATGGAGACCATCACAGGCGACATAGGGTTGAAGAGGTTACAACATATAGTGCACCACAATACCAGCAAATAAAATCCTTTAAACCGACTCGCAGCGGGACAGCAGCTTTGAACAAAAAGGATAGGAAAGATGAAAAAAAGATCTGTTTGTTTTTAATGTGAAACCACAAAGCAGCTTATACCATTTCAGGAACCAAGAGAGATTAACAAAAGCATCAAAGTGTTCAAAAATAGCTTGGAACGATTTGGAGTCATTTCAATAGAAATGGAACAAAATTAAAAATCTGCCAAGACTGTGATTTATTTAAAGGTGTTCATGCATAATAGCTTTTAGTTTTACACATGAAATGATACAAATTACTTTTTATCTGCCGTAGACCTCCGTTTTTTTATCAATATCCTTGAGATAATATCTCATTGAAATAAACTGCTGCTAGAGCCAAGAGTGTGTCCTCTGTCTGCACATACAACCAGCCTGACATCTGTGAAAGAAGCCACTTCAAAAATTCCACTTCCGCAGCTATGGACATTAATACTACATGATACTAGAACCATGTTACACATTTGCACCAGTCAGGTAGAGCTAAGAAATTACTACTAAAACTGTTATAGGAATTGCTTGGTTAAACAATCGAAATGTAATTGCAACCTGTTATATTGTCTGTAATTTGTTGCTGTTTGCAAAAAAAAAAAAAATAATAATAATAATAATAAGTGCAAGGTATCATGTGGAACTGAGCAAAAGTTGCAGAAAATATCAGTCACCACTTCCTGTTAATGACTATAGCAAACCAAGTGAGGTACAGTATCTCTGGGGAAGTCATGAGTAGAGCGGAAATGGTTCATCGATTAACTGATAAGCCCTGTGACTTGATACATCGATTTGCAGTTCCTGTGCCTTTCCAGACACAAATGTACTAATGCAGGCTAGCGAGTGTATGTTTATGTTTTCCCTGCGTAGCGCTCAAACACCATCTACCCTTCAAGTCATGTCCGAATAATGACTTGACAGCATCAGTTCTCAACCATCCCCCGCATCAGTCCTCCCCCCTACAGTGAGCCAGATGTTGCCGTCAGCTCCCGTAGGATGATAAACGATGTGAATCATGGCTAAACTGGTTGGAAACACACGACTGGTACTAAGCAGTATCAGATTAGGTATAATATTAATACACGCACGCAGTCAAGCACCTTGGTCTCACTCTCTTACACAGAGCAGTGTGTTAAGTAATGCAGTGTTCCCCACAGTGCCAGTGGCCAAGGCATATTGAGAGGATTATTCACCTTTAAAATCAAAAAGAGGCGCTTTGGTGTATACAAAGCCTGTGTGTGGGCCCTTTTTCATTTTCATGAAAGCTGAAAGGCCCTGCAGCAAAGTAAATAAAGTCAGTGCATAATATCATCAAATAATAAGACCTGTGTTTTGTCTGAATACACAATAAGCAGGTGTTTGCAGTACACACAGGAGATTTAATTCATCTGTGATATAGAGAGGTAGGCTGAGGTGCATATAATCCTCACATCCATACTAAGTCACTCTAAATGTTGCTGTCTACTTATACTATGAGGCCTCATATCACATAAGCCAAACATAGCAGGTATAATAAGATTAACAGTCATGTTTGGGAGCCATGATTCCAGCATGAAACAAGGAGATTTCTTTTTTCAGGCCTAAAACCAGGGTGTTTGGTGTCTGCATATCCCGTTTGGCCACATCACCTGAAGCCAATCTTCGGGGAGACATGCATCCAATGAAAAGAAACATTGGAAACTTTCTAAAGACACTCCCCCCTTTTCCTTAGGTTTTAGTTACCTTGGAGAAAAAATGACTGCTTATCTTATATCAGCTTGATCGTGACATTGAGTGGTTTCCTGGAATAACAGGCTTGTAACAACTAGACCTGCAACTAACGATTATTTTTTAATTATCGATTAATCTGCCCAATATTTTCTGGATTAATAGATGAGTCTATAAAATGTCAGGAAATAGTGAAAAATCTCCAAGGTAATGTCTTATTGTGTCAGTCCAAAACCAAAATTGATTCACTTTAATATGGTTCAAACAGAGGAGATCAGGAAATCTGCATATTTGAGAGGCTTACTTTAACGATTAATCGATTATCAGAAGATCAACTTATCGATTAGTCGACTAATTGTTGCAGCTCTAGTAACAGAATTGTATATCGTCTACACCAATATGATACAATGGCCTTAATTTATTCGAGCATTAAATATTATCCGTGATTATTCATCATGCCATTCCCTGTATATTTTGCCAATAACACCAAGCACAAGCCCTATCTTCGACAAAAAAAAAAAAGATTGTTGTGTATGAGCCTCTCAAAAAGAGACAGACCCTAGACGCTGCTCTGCCTTATTCGTTTCTCATGGCAATACTTTTGAAATAAACAACAGATTGAAAGAAATTTGTCAAAACTCCCTCAGCTTCATCCATCGCAGCTCTCATAGATTAATTGACAGAATAGCACTTCCTTTTAGTCTTATTTTTTGCTGTTTGTTTAACCTGGACAGGTAATACTCAAATTGTATATCAGCAAAGCACAACCACGAAGAAAGTTCCTCTCACATTAAGGCCGAACTACAACAAGACTCAAAACAATGTCAACCGTTGAAAGCCCAAGTCTTTAGAAGGAGAGGAATTAAACGTCTGGTTGAATCGACCTAGCTGATATCACCCTGCACTGTGAATAAATAGAGTTGGTCACCTTCCAAATTGTACGCCGCCACATTAACAGAAGGTCATCATTACAAGGCAAAGTCAAAGCAAAGCCAGCAAGTAGCAGTGCATTAAGGTGGAAGTGAATAAGTGACTATACATTATATAGAGCCACCCTGAGGCTTGATTCTGTCTGCTCTTGGCAAATTGAATGTGTACAAGTGGATAATGACAAATCCTTCCTGCGTCTAAGCATGACTGATTGCATTTCCAATCACTGGCCATGCCAAAATCCTTAAACACTATTGCAGCAGAACATATTTCACAGTCCTGGCGTTAAGATTGATGTGAAGTGTGTCCTTAAGTGATGTAAATGGCAGCCATCAGTCTTTTTACATTAGCGTCTAGAAAACCCAGTAGGTGTGATGTAACTGATGTCATTTTCAGGAAGCGGTTCAGTGTAATACAGTGCATGGTGGACAAAGCTCTGTCTGACGCATTAATTATACAATAAGTCTGGTTCAAATCTAAAACCATCCTGACACATTCAATCTTGTCGTATCAGTATTGTCCATATAATGCTTCTGTTAGATTGGACTTGGCTTCCATAAATAATATGCTTAGTCAAGCTGCCCAAAATATAGTTACCTCCTACACACACAGATGACAGTTAAGAAGCACATTTATGAAGAGGAAGATTTTGTTGACTTTCACTTTGTATTGAAAAGAACAGCAGCATTTTTTTCAGTTGTCAACAAAACTACAAAGTACAGGAAGCATTCAACTACAGACAGACAGACAGACAGACAGACAGACAGAACTAGGGCTGGGCGTTTCAACTCTTTCAATATAGTCATGTTGTTATAAAATCAGATATCCAGATACTGTGATACACAATTACATTGGGTAAATTGATAAGAAAAAGCACACACTTACTCAAATTTCTCAGAAAATCTGATGAGGAATATTTTAAGGGGAATATCATGAAGATTGCAGTTTTGTTTTTACATCACACTTTACTTTACCACTCAGGTCAAAGGGATTAACAAACAGTGTATATATATATACACACAATATGGAAGTATTTTCTTTTTTTTTTGTTTTACTTTAACTGTTATGTTCTTTTTACACTAACATTCTTATTTAAATGAGAATGTGTCAAGTATTTAAGTATAATGTCTTTACCCTGCGGTTATTTCACATGAACTATTTATTTATTAACTTACCAGAAAACATGCTATTGTTGTGATATACTATACAGTATATCGTTTAATGGCGATATGAAATGACCTATATCGTGATGGAAGATTTTGACCATATTGCCCAGCCCTAGATTTAAACACACACACGCACACACGCACACACGCACACACACACACACAATCTATCTATTATCTATTACTAACTATCTACTATTAACTACTTGAACACATCATTAGATGTGGTCAACTTCTCTTATAATGCCAGATGTTCATTTTAAATGCAGAATTGTACTTTAGACGACAGTTCCCAAGCACATTTATAAATGTGCAGATTTTGCTGACTGTCATCGTGTATTGAAAAGAATGAAAGAACAGCAGCATATTTCTTTTTAAGTTGTCAACAAACCTCTGACAGCGTTCAACTACTTAGATCTTACTACACAGTGAACATTGTTAAGGTGGCTATCTACTATTGACTATTATTATTATTATTATTACTATAAATATGTTGATTTTATAGATATGCAGGTCAAATGCATGAATCACAACAACAAAACTGAGAGCTACAGCTTCAGGCTTGTCATGAAGTTTACCTTGCTTGGGATCCTCAGGTTCTCAACAGGACTGAGGTCTGCCATGCTTTCTTGGGGGCTTTTCAGGCCCTGTAAAGAATAAGAGTCACAGTTAGGATTCCAAAAGCCCACAAAAGTCAAATTAACGGCTTTTACAGTTATAAACTGCTTTGCGTTGTCACATAGCTTTCTATTCATCAGCACACTGCTGCTCATAGCAAAAAGTGTAACCGACGGACAGATTTGTGAAAGTGATATGCTCTGTTGTGCAGGGGTGAACAAACGAGTCTAACGTTACTGCAGTGCAAACTGAGAACTTCCCTAACCGCCCAGTTTCCACTGTTGTGCTCTGTTGCAGTGCTTGGTTAATGGTAAACTCTTACAACTGGGCCGCGGGTATAACTGCCAAAACACGTGTATGTTCTCCATGTGGGGTACATAGTTCGTGGCTGTGATGCCGTCGTTTAATAATATGCTGTTACTCGGGCTGAATTTGCCCTTTAATGAGCCACACGATGAGCTGTCAAATTAGCCAGTTAGCTTAGCTAGCTGTCATGCTAGCTACCTTCAACTGTCAGAGACTAACGGCCGGCAGCTCGGTTGCTGTAGAGCTGCTTTGCTCACCTGCCGGGCCATAAGAGACTTGATCTTCTGCATCGTAAATCCAACTTGTGTCAGTGGACGGATAAATGAATAAAGTTACAGTTTGTTACGTTTTGTTGTCAACGATGCGCCTCCATCACTACAAGAGGGACGCCATAGTAGACCGTCACGTGACTGGTACGGCAGGAACCTAAAAAAAATTGTAAAGCATTCTGGGAAATGTAGTTTTTTTTTTTTTTGTTTTTTTTTAAATGTGACCTTAACTGTCAGAATATCAAAAGTGTGTGTCAAATATTTTGGATTAAATTGAAAATATATGTTTGCATATAAAAAAATTCAAAAGTGGTGTAAAGCATTAACATTATGATACATGCATTGCTGCCTAACACCACTGGATGGTAGTAATTTAACAATGGAGAATATTATATTAGACAGCAATGTTTTTTTTCCTGCCTGAAAAATATCACTCTACTCCTCTGTTCTTTCAGTCAGCTGTAGGTGTCAGGCAAGACATTTTGACATGTCACAGAAGCAAAAGTGCAAGTGTGAACAATAAAATGAATGATGGCTGTGGGCATGGTTCATGCTGAGACCCCTGTCACACTGTCATGGCTTACTGGGACACTTGAAGAGAACATATCGTTAATGTTACGAACAATCCTTGTGCAAAATGTCTGCTGTGAAAAAGGCCTATGATTTTGGCACAGATTATGCTGAAGTTACCTTGATTGATCTCATTACATGGCTTTATGTAATTTTAGTCTAAATGTAGTTAATTTAGTCAATTACTGTCGTAAAGTAACATAATAACATAATAGAGAAACTATTACTGTGTGAGAATAGGTAAATAAAAAAAATATATATAGGTGAAAAGTGAAATAAACAAATAAAATTACGAAAAGGGATATTCTCTTCCTGTTTATACCCAACCTTATCACTTAAAGATTTCTCATTTTCTTATCCCTTTGAAGCGCTTCAGACATATCTGTATTTTCAATAAAGGGAATGAATAGCTCCCGTATAATCTTCAGTACAATGTTGACATATGATCATCTATGTTACATGGTTATAGATAAACTTCACAACAGTATAAAGTAGATCAAATATGCTTCTCTTGTACCAGCTACAATACCAAAATGCTGCTGACATATTGGTGCATTAATGCTTATAATCCAAAAGTATATACTGTATGTAAAAATATAACACTGACAAGGGCCATCTGCATAATCAGCTTTTGAACTTTTTTGATGTACTTTTAATGGCATGTATAGCTTCTTTTATCTAAGTTAAGGATATGAATACAACTTCCACAACTGTATGTAGGTAGCTTTCAGTACATGAAACTTTTTGTTGTTTACAGGGGCTACTGTAATGTAATACATATCATTTATTCTCAAACAGGTTATGGCTAACAATATATAACTTTGTTGTATTTAATTTTTTTTGCTGCATTATTTAGCAAACCCCATTTCACCATGGCATGACATGCCATCATGACTCAGTGCCATGTAAGTTATCTGTGCCAAGTAATTAGACCTGGCTCTGTATTGTAAACTGTTCAAAATAATTACAAAAACGGTGTATGCAGAGCCATTCAGCCTGTTTTGTAATTGCCCCCTTTAGTGTTATTTCGAGCAGCGCTTGGTTAAAAGCAGACAGCAGACAGCAGGCACGGTGAGCTATAGTTCCTGGTTAATGATGCCTCAGGCTATTTCCCAGTCAAATGAAGGTGGGGCCACTCTCCTTAGGTGAATTTACTCCACTGTTGTTTGTTAGGCAGTCATCCACAGTGCGGAGCCTCCCTTAAAGCATACACTGAGACGGAACAGATGGCAACCACTACCCGGAGATGCCACCACAAAGACACTGAACACTCCGTCGGTCAGTTCATCAGTTATAATTAGAGCTAGATTCAATAAAGTGCTTGTTGTTATTCAGGGGAGCATCATGATAAGTAGCACTTCACTTAGTATGAGGTTCAGATCTTGAACATTTATTATCCTTAAGCAATGAACAAGAAAAACTAGTGTTTAGAGGTATACGGAGACGTCATTATCTATATCTGTATGTGTTCAACCAACAAAATGATCTGTATTCAGATAGAAGAAGATGTGGTTTGCACCGGAAGTCGCGTTAAATACGGCAAATGTTGTATTTCCTAACCTAATATTCATTGCCAAAGCAATTTTGTATGCCTTCCACAGCCTCAAATGAATTTAATATTGGTATGTAATAAAATTATTTAATACTTTTCCACTTCATCATACTGTATGTTGATCTCCCTCTCGTTCTTGAACTAAAAAAGGTTGTTGAATTGGCTGAACATCCAAATGACCATTCTTCCGAAAGTACACCCAAACAGAAGCACATGGCTAATTATTATGCAGAATTATATAATCGGATCTTGCACTGGTGGGAGGCTGGTGACTACAGAATATAGAGAACACTTTTCAACAATGTGTAGAAACGACTGGTTAGTGAAATCAAAGTGTTGTGCTGCAAACAGAAAGGGCCTTTTTATCTTGTAGCCAACCTCAATGATGTGAATCGATTTGAAGAAATAACTAATGCAAATGCATGCCAATTATGGCTTTTTGTTCCCTCGAATAATAACGAGGAACTTCGGGGAGAAGAAAAGTAAAATATCTGTTTCCATCGCATTGTTTGTGCTTTCTCGAATAACGGATTTGGATTTGGGTACATCCCTTCTAGTGTTATCATTTCTCTTGTGTGTACTGTACATTGGCAATATTAAAATAATAATTTCACCATAGTTTCATTTATATGTGAAAACCGCTCAAACTCACAAGTTTTATTCAACGAAACACTGTGTGCCAACTCATTTGAAATATTTCAAATTGAAAAGTTTCAATACTCGATCAACCATTTGTGAATTTAGAATTGCTTTGTGCTACAACATTTGACATGAATATAAATTGGAAGCCCAGCAGTGACACAATGGGTACAACTCAAAGTTTTGGTAATAAGCTGAACCCTAGCAGAAAGCAGACTGCTGCATTTAAGTGATACATTGTCCAAGGTGGGGGAAGTTACAGAAAACTATGTGCAGGGGTCTAATACAGTTTGTAAATTGCATATACAATTTGACCTCTATTTTCTTAACAAAACACCTTTAAGTCTGGTCTGTAACTCTCTCTTCCTCATCCCTTTAACTCTCTTTATCATACACACACGCGGACGAGTGAGCACACACATTTTTATCTACTCGTGACAAGGTGTTAGGAGGAGCAGGTGGAGGGCACTCTGCCACATGCTGAACCATCCGTCTGTTGGTGCCTGTCTCCATATCACGCCAGGTACACAGCATACCAATGCAACAAAGCTGAGCGAAACAAGCACTCTGCAGCAATTTGGAGACAACAAATACGACTCAAACACTTGCGAGAGAAGAGATCACAGCCAAGATATCAGACAAAGACTGACTGTGAGGCAGCAGAACAACTGACATCTTTGCTGGCTTCAGCTATTTGTTTTTTTCTTTCTCTCAGGATCTGTGACTGAGAAAGTGTTCATTTCAAGCCCTGGCTGCTTTTGCCTTTTTGATGAAAAATAAATATAAAGAAGTGCAAAATATAAATGCAGAGATGGCAGGATGAAGTAGGCTTTACGTATTCAAAAACTACCCAGAACAGTAAGCAGTTATATATTTAATAAAGTACAAAACAAACATGTGAATGCAAACTGTACAATCATTTATAAATCATTAATCCTTTTCCTTGTTTCAGCATTTCATTATATTCATGTTAAGCAGAAAAAAATGCTACATTTGTAGAAACATTGTTAAGTGTTTCTATTGGAATAAATAGATTGGAGCAACACATAGAAATAGAATAATATGTATAAAGAATCTGCAGTATAATCTATGTACAATATTTACAATTAAGCTAAATATATTTCATAAAAGAAAATGCATTCATTATAACACTTGTCTTGTCACAAAACAAACTTTAATTTTTGAATGTTAATTTAGAAAGATATTATTGAAATGCCAAATAAAACCTTAGTATTTAAAATTACACATATAAATAGTTCTGTAGTTTGGGCACCTTGTAGGTACCTCATAAAATATTCTACTAACTTGCTTGGTTTAATATGACATGAAGTGGTCTTGATTTTTGAACAAAAAAGGCAAAACTGTTTGAACGTCAGTGCACATAAAAAAAAAACATACATTTCAAGGCATAGTTCCACTTTCATCTCATAAAAAATGTCGGCAAAAGTCAATTAACATCTGTTCCAAACTCAGACAGAAACAGTGCACGATCAGGTTGTGTACTCACACACGTTTCCTTCATCCCTTGTGCAAAGAAATGAGCCACCAAAAGCAGTGATTCAGGCTTTGATAAAAGAGAATAAAGCTACACAGGAGTCCTCAAGTGAAATGAGTTCCATCTCAACTCTCCAGTTTATTTCAGCAAACTGTCACTGGGTGTTTCAGGAACATGTCTAATCACATCGTAAATGGTGGTGTGCATATCCTGAACTGACTCGAGGCGAGCCAAAGATCTGCACGATGCCTGCAAGACAGTTGCATAGGGGAATTTGAAAAACCACACACAACTTCAACAATAGACAAAAGCTTAAAATCGTCCTGCGTTATCACTGAATCCATGGCGATGTGCAACATATTAGATTACCTGTGCAGATTCCATTTTCCCAGGTATGGAGACAAACTCGTAGATGCCAAAGTCTTCTGTTGCATCTTCATGACCTGTTGATTCACAGGCTTTAATGTCAGACCAGTGCATTAGTATCTATTTTGAGTCAAACTTCACAGTAACATGATGAATTTAATCGCACCATAAAACTGCTTTCAGTTGGAATCAATGAGACATCCTTGTTTACTTTTCTGCTTTAAACCCCTCCTATCTCAAACCTGTTTTTAAGCAATGACTTTCAGTTTAATGGAAGACCAATATTCATCCATATAATCACCTGAAAATATGATGTAAGAAATGTACATATATATGTAAATCTGACGTAGCCATATTCTATAATGTTGATGTTCCTTGATAAACTGGTAAACACATGCAGTAGCTCACCTGAACGATGTGGTCGTTTCTGCTCTGAAAGCGGTCTGCCAAAAACAGGAAAATAAAGCTAATACACTTTGTATACTAAAAATACTATTGTTAATGTCTGTATTTATTTCATATTCACAGTTCTTACCTGTTGTATATGCTCATAAGAACTGTTGATAGTGGACAGAAAGAGACAGAGGGAAATAATTATTCACAGATACAGAAATGACACGTTTACCAATATATCCTTGACTTATTCAAATACAGTAGATACTTTGCCCTGGTTAGCTTCACTTTTACTGACCTTTGCAAGTTATTTACATTTATGATTAACCTCAACAGGTAAGATCTCAGAGCAGCAAGCCGTTAGTGTTATCTTACATCTCTCCGCATTTAGACAGGCAGATTTCAAACATGTTAAACAGGTTGCAAGACTCACTGCTAAAAACAACCTCTGTCAAAGCAGCAGACTAAGACATTGCCTTACCTCTCTTAGGATGGCAGGTTCTCCTGAGGAAGAACAGCAGCATACAGCCGATGGCGAACAAAGAGCAGACGGTAATGGCTGCAAGAGGGGAAACAGAGTTGCCCTCCTGGATGTGCTTCTCTTTCCCTATAGACAAATACATGAGACGATGATATTAACACTCGTTAGCAAAGCTGGTTCGAGGGATGGCAATGTCGAATCATTGTCCACCACTTTGGTCCATACTGAAATAACTCAACTATTAGGATTCCCAGAAGATGAGTCCTAATGACTTTGGTGTCTCTCTGACTTTTCCTCTAGCACAACCATGAGGTTTATGTGAAAAATCTTGACATGAGTTCGATGGACTGATGCGACATTTGGTTGTAATATTCAGGGTCTCTACTCTAGAAGATACATTTGAATAACTTTGGCAATAACTTTTCTGCTAATGCTATCATCACGTCAACATTTGGATTTGCCCAATAAGCCTAGCCTATTCTTTTTTTTCAGCCTTTAGCTGTACACTGCTAATCACCGAATATTAGCATGCTAATAGGCTATGCTAATATAGAACCTGTTAGACATCAGCACGTTAGAATTGTCACTGTGAGCATGTTAGCCTGCTCATGTTAGCATTTAGCTTAAAGCACCAGTGCTGGACACATATACTCCTGGAAGGCGATAAAAGACGCGCCATGTGTCCCAGGCCTCATACAGCGGCTAGCATGGCTAATCTTATTAAAAGGTGAGTCATCAGAGGCTTCTTTGGTAATGTTCATAAGAGATTTTGATGTCAATACAAATGGATGCTGTCCTGACCTCTGTTGACTCAATAAAGATCATTTAAAATCAAAGCCAGTATCAACAGTAGCCATCAGCGAGCCTTTCCCAGTATCACCACAACAACATATCAATGTCGCATTCGTCACACAGGAACTCCACATGCCATAAAACTTAGTCAACAAATACAACAGCTGTTATCCTCTGTTGACTTTCCCAGCCACTGAACTTTAATACAGGCTGAGGGCGCCGAAACCTAGCAACAGAGATAAAACGGCAGTTTCATAATAGCCATATATATTTCATGGTATATCCATAACCTGGTTTCACTTTTCTCCTTTTGTGCACACACTGCTTCAACTACAGTATTTTATCCACCCACATGTTCCCAAAGCTGGCCATGGTGTTTGTCATTGTCAACAAATATCTTTCATAGCTCATAAAACTCTTCTGCTTTTTGGCATGACACAATGTTTACAGAGTGTTTATCTCAAAGGATTCCCAAAACCTACCCACGCTCTGCTCTTTTCTGCCATGTTCCACCCTCTACCCACCTGTTCCTAAGCTGGCCACCACCAGAGTAAATTGGGCCTCGTCCTGCTTCTGCGTCACGTTGTTGAAGGCGCGGCACAGGTACTCTTCAGCCTGGGCCAATCTATAGGAGCGAACTTCCAGCCGCGGGCCCTCAGTGATGACCTGGGTGGCGTTGCGGCTCTTAGAGATCCAGACGTAGCTGTTGGGTGGGTTGGAGTCAGCCTGGCATTCAAAGAAGACCAGCTCTCCAGGGTTGATGGTGAACACTTCTCCTGTTCGCAGGCCCTGGCCTGAGTTCACCTCCAGGTTGTAGGGGCCATCTGCAGGGGCAAGAGTGGGTCACGGAAACATGACAGTTTGCTGCTGATCAGGTGCTTATTATACAGAATGGTTACTTTTCTATGAATTGTGTATCATGGGGCAGTAGCAGCCAAAATATTTTGTATACAGGGTCATAGGTTCGATCCACATTCTAGCAGGATAAGTCCCGCCGGGGAAATGAAATAGAACAGCATCAAAACAGCTCCAGTGGAGATGTTATAAGAAGCAACTTTTCTTATTAATCCAGAGCTGTTTCTTGCTGCTGATCTGATACGTGTTATAATGTAAAATGAAATATTGTGAAAAAGATTTAATTTGGTACATTTTAATGGCAAGAATAATGTCACAAGATTGTATTATGACCACAAAAGATTGATGTTTTTTTTAACGATGTCAGCAGCAGTGCCTCCCAACAGCATCTCTGAGGAAGGTAGTTTAGCAAGATCTCAGTTTTAAGTCTGATAGACTTATAGAGTCTGATGATGTGTTGCATCTAAACTCTATCAGTCCATGAACGCTGTTCGTTCTTTGAGTGACATTTGTCAGTGACATAATTTAGACTGGAAATATGACATTAAGATAATGAATAAGTCGTTGTAAGTTATACATAAACATGAATAAAAATAGAACCGAAACTGAACAGAAAACTGAAGGAGGTTGTTTAACTGTGCAGCAAACCTGCTTTCTGTAGTATGCTACTGAATGCTAACACAAACATGCTCTGTCTATGCAAACAGAAATTATAGCAATGCTGGACTTACTAGTGCTGCATTTCTCTGTGCCAAGTTATTAACACACCCACTGTTTGAACAAATTGACTGAAGGGATAGAAAAAAATATGTCACTCAAATGTACTGTAACCTTTACACAGCATCATTACATAAACATCAGTTTTGTGTAAAGTAAAACACATTCAAATTCATTTATTGAATGATTATACATGTGTTTTTTTCTGGGTGCAACCTCACAAAACGAGGCCTTTTTATCAGTGTATCTACGCGCTTTATGGTAGAAGAGAGAAGCTCTGTAAGATACGTCTGCTCATATGAAAATACCCATAACAGTCATGTGTTTTCAGTTGTCAGAAAGTAGTCTGCTCTCACATAGATTTACATATGACCTAACTCAGTGAAAAGAGAGAGCAAAAACAAGCTTAGATGTACTGGATGTATTTGTATTAGTACAGGAGCTTTGCGATAACTACATCCTACAGTCAATTGTTTTTTGAGAAAAATTGTAGAAGAAAATTAAACTGAACTTCACAGGCTATTCTCACCTTGTAATGTTTATAGATCTGGTGTGTACCAATTTAAAAATACATTTTGTGATTTTGTCTGCACTTAATAATATTTCACTATTTGGTTCATTTAGGTTAATCCTGCCTAATTACAATTTAACAACAGCTTGTACAATGAAGATCACACCTGCCACGTTAGAGATTTTGGCAACCAGGGAGGTGAAACAAAATCTGACGCAGTCCTTGTAATATTAGCCTGACTTCCTTTTGATGTAATTTATCTTTTCTGGTGCTCACAGCAGCCACTTTCTCATAAAAAATACGATCAAAGCGAGCACCACTTTGCAATGCAAGACTTTCGGAGAATGAGAATAAGGCGTCAACATCCATCTCCTTATATTATAAATCACTGAATATTACATTCTTAAATGAACCACATTGCAATCCTCTGGGAACTGATTTGGGTACTAGATTTGCATTTCCAGGTGGTCTTGGTGCAGGGACAGAAGTAGAAGGAAAAAGGAGAAAACAAATATCTACTCACAATAGACATTGAGTTCCACGGCCCTGCTGTGCCGGCCCTGGCTGACAGCGTTGCTGGCCACACAGTGGTAAGTTCCCTTGTCCTCTTTCCTCACAGGACTGATTAACAATGTAGAGTTGTCTTGGGTGAAGTGGTATCTGTCACTGGCCCCAAGTGCGACGTTGTCCCTCAGCCACTGGAACACAACTCTTGTTCCTCTCTCGACAGAACACGTCCAGGTTACGTTTGCTTTGTCCTCAACAACTGCATACGATGGGCTCTTCTCAATGACTGGACCGGACACAGGGACTGAGGAATAAACAAAGATGTTAGGGCTGAGTCCATAGATGGTCATTATGACATGTGATAGGAAAACACTCACCGTCCACTGTTACATGAATAGTCCTCTTCTCCTTGATAATCAGTCCTGTCTTGTTATGAAACGCTATGTTGAGGTTCAGATGGTAATCCCCCTCATCGTCCTGGTTTAACTCCCGGATTACCAAAGAAACGTTGGGTTGGCTAAAGAAGAGGTGGTTGTGGTACATCATGTCAGTGATTGTGGCCTCTTTGGTAAACGTCACCAACGTGGTTCTGGTGCCGCTTGGCCGGGTGTGGGTCCAAGTTCCCTGGATCTCAACATCATCCAGCGGGAAGCGAGTCTCAACAGACAGGAGCACAGACTTCCCTTCAATACCATGATGGACCAGTGAAGGGAGATGGATGAACTCAGAGCTGACTTCTGAGTTGGTGAAGTTGGCAAGAAATGGAAGAGGAGGAGAAGGAGGGAAACAAGGAGAGTTACAGCACAATCACCTGTTGGATCTCCAATGGAAAACATCAGGCTTCATACAGTACACATAACTAATGTAAAGCTTGTTTCAGAAAGAAGATATATTCCTTTAATGATTTATTCTCATTAGGTTATTTTAGGATCAAGACAAAAGGTGCATCCATGTCTATAGGTTGTGTTTTAGTTACTGATTGTGTTTTTATTTCCTTGTCCATTTTTCCCTGTAAGTCAAAAAGAAATTTGGGTTGATAGAGAGACTCCTCATTTTTGTTAACCAATATACTTAATATCTTTAAATCGGACAATTTCCACGTCAAGAAAGTTAATGTATTCAGTGTTTCTCATATAGTAAATAATTATTTTAGGTGGGTGAGCAGCTTGTTAAGGTAGGATGACCCACCTGCAGTTTTAGGGTTAGGGTTAGGGTGGAAATTGTTTGATAAAGTTATTCCAGCCGGTCCTCTTTATTGAAAAGATAATTGAATGGTGATAAAAATCTATCTGCCATTTCAACCTGAAATAATTAACTTTTTGGACACTTTTTTCTGTGCAAACATCTGTAAACACACAGCAGAAACATATTTAGAAAGTTGGTATTGCTAATATGTCAGCAAAGAGTTGCCTCTTTACACACCCAGCGCTTAGCAATATCATAATTAATTTGGAGTTGTGTGTCTGGCCACCTGACAAATGTAGTTCCAATATCCACTTTTGTTTTTAGCTCTGTTATAGTCTCCACCAACTCCTGAGGGAAATCTCTGTCTCTTCAGCTGCTAAATGCTCCGCTATGTTCACCATCTACTCGCTGCAGCTACTGTCTGCTGTGTTGTGCTGAGCAGGTAGTGTAAAGTCCGTTTTTATAGCTTTTTTCCTGCTGCCTGCTGCGTTTGACAACGATGCAGATGTGATTGGTGAGAGTGAACCAAAACAATAAGTTCCAGGAAGTAAAACCAAAACGATGTGCTAATAGACGCTAAAACTTTTAATTTTCTGCTCTATGGTCACTCCGCAAAATCCCTTTCACATTACACATAGTTCTTTTATTTATTGTTCGTATAAAATACGTATTAATGCAGCTTTAATAAAAATGCCAACATGGATATTTATCTATGTAAGGTATACACATACTGAATACTAATATATTGGTCTAGTCAAGCTTGCCAATCCACCAATTTGAAAAATAACTAGACAATACTTGTCACCCTTTTGTATATACAGTAAGATAGCATGCTGCTTCATTGCATTAATTATTGAATATGCTCATTTATCAACTGGCATTGCAGTGATGATATGATCATATTGTGTTATTGTCTTACAAAATGTTGTAGTGCAAATGAACAATTTTGAGCCATTTGAAATCCAAACATAGTTACAGACTAAAACCGATTTTGCATATATGCTATATAATATTAATTATATATTGGAATAACATTGTTATTCATATTGTGGTATTGATTAAAGGAGCTGATGGTAACAATATGAAAGCAAAACTGGGCTGTTTTCATTTAAAGATGAACCCAGTTCTGTGTTGTCGGCCTGATCTCATAATCTATATCCTAGTCTTCAAATTGTCCTGGTCCTGAAACTGTAGTGAGTTAATATTGACGAAACTTATTACAGAGCCTCATTGTTGTCAGACAAGGATGAGTTATGTCTCTCCAACTTGTCCCAAAACAAACACTCGGGCTGTCTGAAGTAACCAGAAAAGCGTTGATCTATTGCACCTCGCTGTCCGTTAAACACTGGCTGGTTACCAGGGCAGTTTATTTGTAGGAAACCAGCAGAAAACAACTTGGAATATAAACTGGTAATATTAGGAGTTATGGTTGTTTTTCAGCAGCTATTGTCCTTTCGACTGGAAGTTTCGATTTGATACACAACTATAGATACACTTACTCAGTATGCTGTACAGCTGAAATCATCATTTTTTTTCTATCTTCTCATCTACATCCTGAGATCAAGGATGATCAATATCATACCAGAGCTACGATTTGATGGTTTGATTTGACAGGATTTTTGACAGGAAGCTTCACTTTCTGTGTATTTTTTTTTTTTTTTTTGACAGTTTGAAGTTAAGAAAGTGAGGGACTGTGTTTGGATGCCAGGTTGAGTTAGGCGGCAGCATGTGAGTAGGCAGTTACTGTGAAACAAACTCACTAAAAAACCTCTCACTTTTCTCTAACTTGTGTCCCTTTGTCTCACTTCTGGCTGTCTATCTTCTCTTTCTTCCTCTTCAGCTCAGTTTCAGAACTTGGGGGAGGTGGAAAATATTCATGAAAGACTGTTCATTTGCTTTGTGATTTGACATCATTTAAGTGTGTTAAATCTCATGCAATGAAGTCTTGAATGAAAATAGGGTGAAACTCGGAAAAGTGAGTTCTGTTCTCACCTTCTAAAGCCATGTTTCCCCTTACAACTCTAACTCTACCTCTAATCTCTTCTTTTTCTTTGTCCCCCTCCCCTCTGACCCGTCCATACTTCCTCCTCGGGGACGTCCCGCTGGTGTCAGCCAGGCCCCCGGGGACTGCTGTCAATGTTTTTCATCACAATGAATTTACTGTGTGTCTGATGTCCTAAATAATGCAGGCGTCCCATCGACACATTCCACTCTTACGGCCCTGCAGGCCTGTGTGTGTGTGTGTGTGTGTGTGTGTGTGTGTGTGTGTGTGTGTGTGTGTTGTCAGTGGCAGGAGTGTGCCTGTGTTTACACCAGCTGAATTCAAGCAAAAAGGCAGAATGAGGAGGAGTGTGCCGAGCCCGCTCCCTCGCTGTTGTCCCCAAACAACACAGATATTGTTGTGGTGATACCGAGGAGATTAAAGTGACAATGGCTTCTGAGGTGAGAGGATATCTTCATTTAGTGGACACACACACACACGCACACACACGCACTTACACATTCAAACAACTATTGTGTGGAGACCCACAAGCACCTGCCTCTTATCACCCTCACACACACATCTGAGTTGTTTGGATACTAAATAAAGTCTCCCTGTGCGTGTCCAAACGCCACCATCTTCTGTCCTCTTTCAGATAAGACAAAATGCAGCTCCTCAAGGAGGGTTGATGATACAAACATCCAAGCAGGTGTGAGAGTTCACGTTTTAGGGTCTTTTCTGTTAGATGTATCTGGTCATGTGAGGAATGCTGGTACATGTCGGTTATCAATGAGTCACAGAGCTGTGGCCTAGGTCACTTCTGCTTTCCTCTAACAGCCTCCTTATGTCTTTACTTAAAGCCGACAAGATTAGAAAATCTAATTCTGTCAAGTCACACAGTGATGACTATGGAAAGGACATGCAAAACAAACTAAGATAGACTCCAAAAGCAACGCTTTAAACTTCAATTTACACTGCAAAATGCAGGAAAAGATGTAGCTACTTCAATGTAAAGAACTTGTCATTTTGCCATAAATGTTACAATATTAGCATGCCAAGCTTAACTTTTTAAAATACAAAAAACATACAGGGATTGTCCTTGAGTTCCCTTCACCGTTTTTTTATTTTGCGATCCAGTTTTATTACTGCGTCTCTGACATGAACCTTTTAAAAAAAACAAAAGGTATTCTCAAGTGAACATTTTGTTACTGGGCACCACAATTAAACTTCCTCAACTACCCAACAGTTTCACCCTGCCAACCAAGCAAACACTGCAACCACAGTAACAGCTGCACCAACGCAACACTGACAACTCAAGCAAAACATCCCTCTACGGCAACTCACCTGTTAAGACGAAGAGAACAGAGCAGACAGAAAGCGCTGTTCTTCCTGTGGCCTCCATGGCATCTTATCCTCTAGGGATATGTGGGACTTCTGACAGGCAGGAAGGGAGTGAGGGATGTAGGAAGGAGGAGAGGAGTGGAAGAGAAAAAGGTGGAGGAGGAGGAGGAGGAGGAGAGAAATGTGACTGGTTGTGGTGACAACATTTGCCAGGGAAATTAGAGGAGCTAGCTTTAGCCTGCATGCAGCCAGGCCCCTCCCCATGTGACACCAGGAGGAAGAAGAGGTCCACCTGGCAGAGAGACAGCACAGCATGAGCCTTACACACACACATAGCTGCCCTAAGGCTGAGGGTTTCACTCCGTCAGAGAGAAACTGAGACTTAAAAGGATAGTTCAGTCTTTATATTATGATACGCCAGCTGCCTGCTGCTTCAGTCCCTTCAGGCTGTGAAACAAAGAAAAAGCAGGCAGACAGAGAGCTTTTAACCACCAACGTCTCTCCGTTTGGTTAAGTTACAGAGGCGTCAGTAGACACAACGGTCAGCTATCAGCTATTCCGTCAGTAATCATTTTGTAGTCTAGAAATTAGAGGACAAGAAGACAAAGAGAGAGACACTGGGGTAAAACTGTCTGGGGAATGTTGTCCCCAGTCACTGACCTTTCAAATGCCTTCAAGATACAGACTCTCATCAAGCCCAGAGAGACGTACATCATTTTCAAATTATTTTTCAGCCCTTTGGGAGACATGTGGAGCAAAAATGACTCCATGACAGCGAAGTAGAGGGAAATCTGTTGTTAATTCTTGTCCAGCAAATTGTTTTCAATGCTGCAAAACAAAGACTTGTTTGTGCCACAACCAATGTCTGTTTTACTCGAGGCATGTGTCTGTCTAAAATACTTTTCAAACCATAATGAAACTGGGTTTTTCCAAATTATTTCATGTTGTAATCTGTGTTAGCAACAGATGTTTTTCGTGAAATCTACCCAGTCAAACGTTTGTCTTAATGTGCAAACAACAAAACACAAAATAGTCACATGTTTAACACTCACTATGTCTCCTCAGTGACTTGTTTTTTCTGCATGGTTATCTTCTGAAAGGATGTGGTGAAACTTAGGCCCGGATTGCACAGTGAATGAAGTAGGCCATTGTAGGTTGTGTAAATGAGTGCCTAGTTTAGTGGTGGTACCATTAAATACACTGGTTATTTTCTCTGCTGTCAAGTACTCCATGGGATGTCCATTCACTGAGAAACCTGATAAAACTGAGGGTTTGTCACATCAATACAGCATTTGTTAGCCAGAACACATGATTTAAGGAGTCATCTATTCATGTTGAGGGAAATACATGTTGGTCTACATTTAACAAATTCAACAGGAAAACAACTGCAGCTTAAATTATCTCACTTAAATGTTTCTAAACAAAATTGAATATAACATTTTTAAAGTTAATATTTTTCTATTTAAAAAGGAAAAAAAAAAAAAAAAAAAAAAAAAAAGCAGGCTCTCTCCACAGAACCTGCAAATTTCCTCTTCACCTTTAGATGGGGTCAGTGCATCATCTATGAGACAAAGTCTGTCCATGGATTTATAAACTGAACAGTATAACATATTATATTACAGTATGTTTAAGGGTTAGTTTGTATTTGTTAGTCATGATTTTTTTTTTTTTTTTTGCCGCTCTGGCAAGGCATGGCTCTGTGGTTCCCGAACCTTTTGGTTTTGTTTGTGACCCTTTAAATCAAAGCAATGTCTATTCGCACCCCTGTGTCACAGGTTGCATATGTCTATGAGTTTTCTTCCTCAGAGTTTTTCTCATTTTTTAAAGGCCTGATGAGGTGTACACATCTAGTCTTTCTCAATGAAAGACAGTAAAGTTTAGGAAATGTCAGAAAAATAATCAGAATTAGTTAGCATGACAGATTATCTCTGTCATATACAGTATGATTATGCATCCTCCGCATGGAATATGTTGCAGAAAGACTTGAAACTCAATGAATTGATCCTGTTTCAAAATGAAAGACTTAGAGGCAAGAGGCTGTAAATGTCTCTTTTGAAATGTCCCTGTGCTTGATTTTTGGTTAATTTTAATATTTGGTTCCCCATTTTTTTTCTGTCTGTAACTTTGAGTCTTTATTTGTCCTGATGCCTGTCTGAGGTCTGCCTCGTAAAAGAGATTCTTAATCTCAATGGGAGTCTCCTGGTAAAATAAAAAAATTAATAATAAAAAGGCTGTTGAGAACATTTTGTTGGTGTCAAATGAAAACCATGTATCTCCAAATTTGGTTATTTTTAATTTTTCAAATAGACTAAAGGATTTAGTGTTCCTTTGTAGTTTGAGAAAATGCTCTCACTTTGTGATTTAAATAAATCATTAAACACAATCATTGTAGCTGAATTGTCACAAAGCTAAAGACTGCTGCTGAAAAAACACAAAGTTTGGAGAAAGAGGTTTTTTACAGGACAGCATCATATTTAACATAATATGTCATCCGGGTAAGAGCACTGAATGACAACAAATATGTTCTGTATTTTAATTTAAAAAAGGGAACAACATATTACCACAAGACTGGGTGATATTGTGAAAGAGAAACAGAGCTTAGCTAGCGGCTTTGTTAGGATGTTATGGCTCACGCTGTGACCTTTTGACTTGATGACCACTGTGGTGATTATAAATTAGAAAAGTACCTCCGCCCTTGAGCTGAGACATATTTAAAAGGGCCAAGATGATATCAATACACAAATGTCGTTGACAGCAGTTTGAATGTTCAGTTATGGCAGAAGGTTTCACATGGCTGCTCAGTGAGATTGTGCAGTCTCTGAACCTTGTCCGTCCAAGCTCTTGCCCTAACGTTATAAATGAAACAATCAACGGGAGGTATCTGACATATTTCATTGATCTGATGTGACCTGCCGCTGTATGTCCAGTGTGTTATGTTACAGTATGATATGGCCTGGTGTGGCCTTTTTGGAACGCCCAACCAAAAACCAGGACACAGCAGCTGAGCGACACACCCACACACACTCCCACACACACCCGCACACACACACACACACACACACACAC
>CALSBV010012213.1:6966441-7001447 GCA_943590825.1 Bovichtus diacanthus
CACACACACACACACACACACACACACACACACACACACACACACACCTTTGGCTGTAACAGAGACCATCTCATTGGTCTCTTTCCTGTCATTGAAGGTGGTAATGTTTATCGTCACCTGCAGGACTCCGTCATTTATCAAAAATATTTAACGTAATGCTGCATCCTGCATCCCCGTTGCGATGCCCAACATCTGGTGATCTCTCCCTCCCTCCCCGGAGGTGTCACGGTAAAATATTTCCCACCGGTGCATAGTAGAAGTATGAGATTACATAGTTCCTGTCAAAAAAGAGAGATGTATTGATAGGGGTTGTTGCACAGCTGGTTTGGGCTTATCACACGCCAAGTATCTTAAATGAAGGCATTGCTTTGTTTGAAGGTATTTATAGGTGTATACCCGTAACCATTCAGATGTAATCAGCAAGAGATGTTAAGATAAATAAGCCAAGCTTACATGTTAGTTGGTTTTCTCAGGAAATCATTTTGTTTTGTATGAGATCTTGCATTGTTGTGTGCTTACAACCTCAAAAATAGTGTACACAAATGCAGAAATGTCACTCACCCAAATATGACACTAGTCTTCCACCAAATCACAACAGCACACATTTATATATATATATTTTTTTTTATGAAAACATTTTTGTAATTTTGTCCTTAATTTGCAGGCAAACACCCTGTTAGTTGTCTTTGAGTCAGACTTTACGAAGGTCTGTTTGAGATAAGGGAACTATCTCTCTTTTTCACAGCAGGTTTTCCACATTACATAACTTTGCAGAGTTTGAAACTGATGTACCAGTAATTCAGGCCGTGATTTTGATAAATCAAACCTAAAAAGGCAGACGCATGAGTCATATAATGCTGAACCAATAAGAAGTATGTGACAGCTTTAACAGAGGTCTGACAATCACAAGATAAGATTTAAAGAAAAGTCGTGGCAGGTAGTGCATCAATCTCAAAAGTTTAGAATGTGGCAAGAGGAAAAGTCTCAAACTTCATGTCGAAACACTACAAATACAGCAAAGAGGAACAGTGCTCACAAGTAGACCCTCACCCACAGTGACTATAGGAGAGAAGAATTGCCTGGCAACTCTGCAATACTGCCTCAAGAATAACCACTGCGCTGTCGAAACCTCCAACAGGCTGAGCAGAAACTAATAATTATAAGCCCTAACCCTTTGGTATTTGCTGCAAAGCTATTGTTTTATGTTGTCAGGTGTTTCTGCCATTTTGTCCACTCCTCTTTACATCTAGGAACACAAAAAACTGGAATGTAAAGTATGTGTTGAATTGTGCAACAACCATAAACAGAGACTAAAAAGAGACCCACTAATTGAAAGTGATGTGGAAAACAACCATCATGTTACCCGTAATTAGATCCCACCTGTCTACAAGGAGTTTTGGTTCAATTACAAGGAAACGGGACGGTAAGACCAGATGCTGTTCAGTTACACAGCCCTACACTCCCACAGCATGCACACACAGTATCTGTGACCACTCAACTGATTACAGACAAGATGGCATAATTGTTCCCAGGTGAAACAATAACAATTCTTCGCAATATAAGATGCCAGCGAAACACCAACTGTGCCTTTTAAGTTCAAATTAAAGTCCTCTCCATGCGGAAAGATAAACCCACTTTGATTTCTTTACTACAGATGTTATAAAACAATATAGGATGATACAGGTTCTTATTGCTCATATTGTTCATTGTATTGTTCCTTGTGCACAAATGCCAGTGAATGATGACCAAATATGTGACTCCAAATGGGGGTTTTCAACAGTTGTCAACTTCAGGTTGCATGGAGCACATGTGTTGCATTCAGCCTATGCATTTGACATTGTACATACAATAAAACATAGGAGAAATATGCTTTTTTTTTTGGCACCAGTGGCACCTCTCAAGAGCCAGTCAAAGTCCTTTGCAACCTTCATTTCTTGATAACACGATAAAATAAATGATATGCCACTAAGAATGATTTCACAGGCAGCTTTTTCATATGAGTACATCCTTAAAAAAAGTTTAATGGGTGACAAAATAACTCACCCCATAGTGATTGTGATTTTACGGATTCCACCTTTATTTGGTAACATACTGTATACACACTGTTTGATGGCTTTCATCTCAACAATAAAGTTGCTGAGTTCACTTGATTCACATCCCCTGAGTGACTAAGCGCCAACACAGCAAACATTATCCGTACCCCCCCCATCTTCCGCTTCTTTAACTATTACCGCACAGGCTTGAAATAATCCTTCCGATCCACCCTTTAATCGCCAATCCATCCCTTTAGAAGAAAAAAAAAACAATCTGTCAAATATTATTCATTTGCTCCCAGCTTGTTTTTTTCCCCTGCGTCTGCAGTTAATTTTCTGCGGAATGTGAGGAGCAGCTGTCACTTTAGCACATGAATGGAGCCAGTTTAGTGGCCCAGAGGCATCGGAGTGGATCAACGTCGCAGGAGGGACAGCTGGGCCTGAGGGGACAATAGCACTCTCAGTTAATCATTAATACTCTTAATGAACAGCAGCCAGGCACCAGAGGTTCACTCACCAGTCTCTCCAGAATATTCCGGCTGCAGCAGGAGGACGCAGGCAGCCTCGGCTTGCCGGCTGACCCCAAACTGACACTTGTTGATTGGGGCCTTTAAAAGGGGCTGCGGGAGCTTTAAACTGCTGTCTGTTTGATGGAGTTTCACCGATCAGCCTTGACTGACAACTGACTGACATAAGCTTGATTTAGAATATTGTGGACACATAATGTCTGGGATAAATTGTCAAAATGACATTGTGTTTGTCAACCGAGTGACATATGCTATTTGCCCAAATGTTAGAAAAGTCATGTTGAAATGCCTTTTGATTGGTTTGAAGACATGAGAGCAGGTAGGGGAAATGTAACAAATGAAAGGTTTATGTTTAAAGCACCACCTCAAAATAGCTGCTAACACAGGTTTCAGCATTTCGTTGTTTGGTACCTTTAAAGGTGCTTTGTGCAGACCCAGGCTAGCTGTTTCCCTCCGTTTCCAGTCTTTATGCTAAGCTAAACTTATCGCATGCTGGCTCTAGCTCTAATCATTTCTAGACATTATTTACATTATTTTATTTATTTACTTTGTGTAAAATGCTGTAAAATTGTATTATATTTTTATTCTATTTCATTGTTATTTTATTATGTCACACAGTTTCACTACTATTACTGTCATTATAGCTTTTAAATCTAGGCTATTTTATAACATTTTCATAATTTCTATTGTCTCACATGGAAATTGTTAAATTGTTGAATTGTTTTTTTTTCAATCTGTTTACCAGCACCTCATGAGCTCACTACTTACACGTTATGTCTTGTATTTTTCATCTGTAAACAGTTTATAAAAAGTATACAATGAGTTCATTAGTGAGTTTTAGAGGTGATGGCATAAGATAATGTCCTCTGTATTAGGGAGTGTCTGAGGTGCAGGTGAGGTTATCTAACAGACTTTCACCTGGGTTACAGGTACAGTTCTTATTGTGAGTGCAAGCTGAACATGGGCCTGGTGGTCCTTCAGCATTACAAGTCATTTCATTGAGTAACCACTGGTGTAAAAAGGACTGTATCAAGATGTAAAAATAAGGAAAAACTTGTGTCTTAGTCTGTAAACCATAAACCTTATCAATAATGGATTATTTGTCTTGGAGTCTTTACTTGTTTTTGCTAGAACATGAGTTAAGAAAGAAACAACCTGAGATGTTATTGGAAGATAAATGGGATTCTAAAGGGGAGCAGATGTTAGCTAAAGGTCTCATTTGAATGTTACACTGATCCTCTGTTTATGTTTGTGTGGGTGTGTATGTGTGTGTGTGTGTCAGAGAGAGAAAGAGAAAGAGAGCGAGAGAGAGAGAGAGACAGACAGAGAGAGAGAGAGACAGAGAGTGTGTATTTGTGGCCACATGAATTTGTATGTAAGTGTGTGTCTGCTCGTGGCTAGGCGTCCAGCCCAGCCCTCCCCATCGGCGGAGGTGGCAGGTGTTCCTGTGTCCCCTAAAAGAGAAGGTTTTTATGTCGCCTCCTCAAGTTAGTGGCTTGGTTGCCATGGCGATGCCCCAACAGAAAGAGGCTTGTGTCTGGGGGCCGGTGTCGGGGAGAAGAGGAGGGCAAGGGAAGAGTAGAGAAGGGGCTTTACTTGCACCATACACTCTGGACTTCAGTCTGGCTTGACAAGAAAGAGGAAGAGAGGAAATCAAGTCAGAGACACAAAACAGGCTCAGATTGTCCACCATGGCGGGTCCGCGGTGTGAGACCTGACTCACACCGCGGACTAAGTGATGCTTGTAAATCCTAACAATAGGAGTGAAAACTTAAAAAGGAACCTAATATCACACATCCTATCGGACTTGAAAGTATTATCACTGTACTTTATGCCTTGTGGCATGGACATCCCCCTCTATTTGGGTGGGACGTGGAAGACAGGCCCACAATCAATCTCTCCCTCTCTCTGTATGCATGTGTGGCTGGGTGTAAGGAGATCTGGGAGAGACTGGGAGTCACCTGTCCCTTGTTGGCCTCTCTCGTCCCACTCAGGAGGGCCGTAATTCTCTCTTGGCTGGACTGATCAGCAGCTGCCACACACACGCACGCACACACACACACACACACACACACTTACACACATGTAGGGATAAGGCAAACACAGTCAGACACACAAACATGATGCATTTTCTTTCACATCTCAGAGTGAGAGTGAAAGATGGGGCTGGCCTTTTTTGGATGCTGAAAAGAAGCAGCACATTATGACTCAAGTGACCTTGAGCCTCAGTGAATACATGACTCCATGTTATTACTGTACTTCTAGTTCCCTGTCGGTAAAGTGAAAAATGAAAGCTGCACTAATCAATGTTTTTTTTTTTTTTGTCAAATGACTATGTGTGACATGGAAGGAGTTGCTCAGAGTGACAAACCCACAGAGCATATTAAACCGTAGTTTCTCTCAGCTCTACAGAGCGTTTTAGTGTCTTTTAGTGCATTGTCTTGGTTTCCTGGTCAGCAACTTTATCATTTTGGACTCCCAGTCTTATCAACAATTTGTTGTTATATTGTATTATTATGAATATTATCTTAAATATTATATTCAGGCTATATAAAAAAAGAACATCATCAAGGCATGTGAATTTAGAATATTTTCTGTTTGCGGAGTTTGTCGTTTCCACTCTCATCATGATACATGCGTTACCGAAGTGTGCTCAACAAACAGACCAGTCTTCTATTTATATTGTTTAAGCAAGGTGTGCAGTGCCCTTTTATGGTCATAAAGTATCTATTGCTGATATACAGGAAATGACTTAATGAATTCCAATGAGCTTATTGACAGTTTGGTTTTGAGAGTTTCTGTCGGCATATGTTTTGCTAGTACCAGCTGGCGGTTGCCAGTAACTTCATCCCTTTCATTGCTGTAGATGTTGACTTACCCATATTACACAAACTGTGAAAAAGTTGAAGTTTCACAGTGCTTTGCTGAGTCCAAAAATTATTATAATTAAGAAATAATCCCACACAATCCCAAAACAAAAGTCGGCATCTGTTACGTCTTCAATGTTTCCAAACCAGACATTGTGACCAGAGAGATTGAAATATTCAACAGATTTGCCCTGGTAAAATAAACTGGTAATTACCGGACAATGGAAACCATAGTCCATCAGGCAACTGTTAGCAACTATCTGCTGAACATAGTGCCAGATATTTCCCTGAAGAGTTGATGTAAACCATAACCGAGCTTAAAGAGAGAATATAGGATTTACATTTGTTGTGTGTACAGAAACATGACTCCAAATGAAGGAATGCTGATGTGGCTCTGTGTCTGCTGAATGTGTAAATAACGATAACTTTTAACTTTTTGCCATAACGACGTTATACGGTAATGTGTCAATGTTGAGTTTACAGTTTGTTCCGCTGCCCCAAGTGGCCATAAATTAAATTAATTCATCTTTAAGTTTTAGTGCTTTGAGTGTAAATATTGAGTTTTTTGTTACTGTTGTTACTTAAAAAGATTAGATTAGAGATTAAAAACGTTTTGCCTTTGATTTCCGGACTTCAACCAAACTTTGAGAGGCAAATAAAGAAAAACCCATGAAAGCAAACAGCACTGTCTTCACAATTATAATGTTTGATTTCTTCCTTTTCCCTTGATGTTTTAATTCTACACTAGTTTTACTTGAACCTGAAGAATTAGCAGTTTTTTTTCTGGACCTGTACATACCTGAGGAACTGTCTCAACAAGGAACTGCTGACATACATTTGACCATAGTGTTAAAGGCACAATGAGTATGATTTTCTTAAAAAACAATGTATAGTCTCATATCTGAATTATCACTTATGGCCCACTAAAAGTGTATGGCAGTGTCTGTATTTATTTTCTCTTTTCTTTTCATTTTGCTGTGTTTGGGACGTTTCTGTTCATCAACCTCTATAAAAACGTGGCGACCAGGTGCCAGATCGTAAGCATGCATCCAAGACATAGCTACGAAAATGAACAACACCGGAAAAAATATACATAAATAGCGAGGCGAAAAGCCAAGTGGACAAAGCTTGTTCAAAAACCTTTTTAGTAATAATTTCATAATTAAATTAAAAGGAGCAGCTCTGTTAAACACCATTGCTTCGAGCTTTGGAAACCAGCAGCAGATTTTCAGGAATATTGAGCTGAAATGCCAGTTGGGGCATTTGGCAGCAACTTGTGTTTCCTAACTGTCTGTCATATCATGTTTTTTCTTTTTCAGTTTTACTTCCTTTCTGTGTGTAATCACCCTGACACCCTTGTGTCTTTACCTGCCCTCTCCAGCTGTGTCTCGTCGATGTCATTAGTGTGTGTGTGTGTGTGTATATACACATATATATATATATATATATATATATACCTACTTTCATTGTTCCTGGTCAGTTTGTCTTCCATGTTCCTGGTGTGGGCGTGCATGCTGTGTATCCTGCTGTTCTCTCGTGTTCTCTCGTGTTCTCTCGTGCCTTCTCGGTTTGTGTTTTTGTTTTCTTTTGTACCTTTGTTACTTTAGCTTTGTTTTAATAAAGCTCTCTTTTTGTTAAACGCTAAGCCTGCTTTTTCGTTCGGGTCCTTCCCTTTACCTCAACCCTCACACTGTCATGTTTTGATAAGGAGTCACCACAAGGCATGTTTAAATCTTCACTGCTTTCTAGCTACATACAGGGAAATCCAGCCACATGCAATTAACACCAGCTATGGAAAGTAACTAAGTACATATACTCAAGTAGCCTACTACTTATTTATTTACGTTATGTTTAATTTACTTTAGTATTTTCATTTTTCCGCTACTTTGCTGCATTTCAGCACTTTTTATTGCACTATTTATCTGACAAGTTACGTGACTATTACATTTTAGACTAAGATTTTATCAAAACCACTTTATTTTATTTGACACATCTATAAAACATCAACACATTATATAAAATTAAAAACACTGGTTCTCAGCCTTTTTGTTTTAGAAAAGACTTCCCAGTTGGTTTCATTTAGATATTGGTGAAAGAGATACAATAATCCAATATTTCAATTGTGTGTTTCCAATTTGTGAAGCATTATTTTGTTTTTTTCTCCCATTAATCATCTCACAACCTCCCAGATTTATCGTGTTACTACTAGTTTGGAAACCACTCGTGATGCGTATTTTTACTTTAGATACTTTTAAGTGCATTTTGCTGATGACACGTCAGTACCTTTACTAAAGCAGCATCTTAAATGCAGAACTTTTACTTGTTATGGAGTTACAAGTCTTGTTGAATATTGCACCTTACCCCATCTCATCCTTTTTTATATATATATATATATATAATTTGTAGAAAACATTTTTGCACTATTTGTACATTTTAGAATCTTATACTGTCTCCTACTGTGTATTGCAACTGTTGCACAACAATTTCCCTCGGGGTAAATAAAGTTCTCTTCATATCTTACAATTGTTGTTTCACTATTTCTGACTGATCTGAATACTGATTAACACACCATGCGTGTCTGTATGAAAACCCAATATTAAATACCAGAAACATGAAAATTGGAAATGCCTTGATAGAGTAACACTCTGGTAAATGTGCCCTAAGTCACCAAATCCACATAAGCACATCTTAGGCAACTATGTGTGTCTGATCAAGATGATCCGGTTGGCGTTTTTGCCCTGTTGATATTGTAACGTCACAAGAAAAGCTCAAGATTAAACATTATGATATATGCTGAACACATTGTTCCCAGAATGTTCCTAATTGCACAATCCTGCAACTTTTCTAAAACGATTCCTGGCATGAGTGTCATCAAGGTAAATGCATGACAAACGCAGACAGTGGAAACTTTTTTTTTAAAGATTATGTCTAAGATATTGACTAATCAATGACTGTACGCGAGTCTGTCTCATTTCTATACCGCACACAACGGGTCTAATTGGTTTGTTCTTCAGCCAGATAAGAAGTATGCATGCTAATGTATTCAATCTGGGCGATGGCTCTCAGAGCTGATTTCACTTGAACAATGATGATGAAAAAAATGTAAATGCCCACATTTACAGTAATTGGTCTGGGAATGTTGGTCTGCATTGTGTGTTTTGTGATGCAAATGGTTTAAATTTGGGGTTGCCTATAAAGTTGGGCAGGAGAGATTGTCATACATACTTACATGTCATTATCTCCCCCAACCTTACCTTTTCATTGGAAATCAATGTTTTTTACAAGCAGCATGCAAGACAAAGTTTGCATGTAAATAAAAGCAGAGGGAATGTCCTTCCTCTGATCTTCTGTGCGTCTCTAAACCAGCCTTCCAATGAAGTTATGATAATGGCGCTTGGTTACACGCCTGTAATTGGCTATTCATTGGGATAATCTGACATCAAGTCTTGTCATGTCTAAACCGTGTCCAGCATTAAAGTGGGGGGATGTGAAATACAAACTTTGTCAGAGTTTAAAGAACTTTCAGACAGAGCATAATGGTTTTAATTGTCTACACCTGATATAATATGAAATCAGTTAGAAATCTCAGCACAAATGGGTCTCTTAAAATAATAAACGAAATACGTTAAATAAATAAAAAATAAACAAAAGTATTGATAAAAGCCAATAATTGAAGTATATATACACACAATTTTATTTCCGTACTTCAGAAGATATTTAAATGTTAATTTTGAGGTTTTTAAAAAGTAACAATTACATTTATTCAATTTTCAATTAATTCATAATACATTCTTTTAACAATCATTTGCAGGCTATGCTCATATTGTAGTTAAGATGTATATACAATTGTATAGGTCTACATTTAAATTGAACATTTTACATTTCTGAGTTATTTTCTTTTAATATTAAACACATTATTAATTATTATTATTAGCCTACTACATGTTGTACATTGACTTTTACAATGTCCTAATCTTTTGTTGTGAAATTAAATCAACGGTAGGCCTATACCCTGAGATGATGATGATTTCCCCCATATTTTCAAAATAAATAAACTCTGCCATCTAGCCCACATGGCCACACCGCCTGTCGCTGGGCATGGAGCCTTGCAGACGACCACCGGAGCAGAGGAGTCCCACTGCCACAGATCAAGCCACCGGGCCTTGAACCTGACCCCTCAGGGCCATATAGGGCGAGCTTGTCACATTGCATCCCCGCTGGCGCATTGTTGCCGCAGGAGTTCCTCAATGGTTTGAAGGGAGATAGATAGTGTGGCCGTCCATCCAATAAACCGCCTCTCTCCCCTCTCCGATCCCTGCGGTGCTCCCGGTTTTGACACAGGAGACAAAACCCGCGGAGAGGACTATGAATGGTAAAGCACCGAGGAGGCCGAGGGAGAGCAAAAAGGAGGCGGTGAGCCTTTGTAGTCGGGGAGGAATGCGGAAATGTCCCCGCTCCGTGTCAAACCTCTCTGAAGGGGGTCAGGCCACATTCAGCCGGCGTGGGAAAGCCAGGCAGAGACGGAGCTCACACAGGCGAGCGGGGCTGCAGTTGCATAGGCCTATCCGGGGATATATGGAAGAAAAAAAGAAGAAGAAAGAAAGGAGAAAATCCAAAGAAGAGCGTGGTTTTGGAGGGCTGTATCACGCGTTTGCCTTTGTCCTATGACCCCCCCATCCTACACCCCCTTCCCCTCCACACCCCCCACACACAAAGTTGCAGTGAGAGTGTGTGTGAGTTTTCGTACAGCCCTCCACCACCACCACCTCCTCCTTCTTCTTCTCCTCCTCCTCCTCCTCCTCCCTTGTTGAGTGTCTCTGCCTGGGCTGGTGCAGTCTGAGGGATGGGGGATTAGAGCCTGCACCGTCCAACTACCTGTGTGGCCCCCGCATGGAGGAAAGTGGACAGGGATGCGTTTGATGCAGGACATTTTTATCCGAGAAACTAATGCCTCCTCAGCATTTGATCGGACATGCCGACGTTACGACATTTTATTGACAACATAAACCAAGGTAAACACTGAAAGTGGGGATATGTATGCAGTATTGTATGCCAAAATGTTTTTAATAAGATAGAAATGTTGCTTTACAATCTAATATCATTTTAAAAAGTGAAAAGAGCATTTCCCCGAATTGCTAGAATTTAAATTAGCCTATTTGAGTCCACGCACAATTAAATTAGAGGAAGCTATCTAAGCTAATAAAAACATATTTAAAACTCTGCTACTGCATTGTTTTACACATTTACAGCGAGTTGGGTGTTGCATGGCGAGTTGGGTTTTGCATGGCGAGTTTTACAGTGTTTTAAAAGGACTGTTGCTGTAGGAAGTTCAGACAATGCAATCAGTAGACAGCCACGTGCTCTCTAAAGTTTGTGTCGCCTCAGACAGAAACTTTGATAAAACTGGACACGAGAAGCAGCTAGCTCGTTATTTTGATAACGTAACACAGCTTAGTGTTTAAGGTTTGTGCTCTCTTTTTGCGTGTTCTCTTTAAATGTTTAATTTCCTTCAACAGAGTAAGACAGCCCACATGAACACAACTTCAGCAACATTGAATGTGGGGTGAATATCTTAATGCGCGAGACTGTTTGTTTGGGGCAAACCTAGCTTAAAGAAAGAGGCTAAATGTGGCTAATTTGAATTATTTTACGTTACTTTGTGTTAGTGGTAGGAGGACATGAGTTTCTATGCGTAATAGGAGGAGGAGGAGTGGAAGTTGGGACGCAACTGGGCTCTTGTGTTGATAGTCGGAATAAAACATGATGACAGTCCTGTTATTGCCTACCTGGAGCACAGTTTGACCAAATCTGACAAAGATGGTGTCTTCCTCCATCTGTGTCTCCCTGTCATCTAGGCATTGCATGTGCCAACTTTTTTCTGTGAATATGCCTTTGTGAGAAACTCTCTGGCTCGTCACCCTCGCCGGGATTCCCCGCAATATTTTCAACAAGAGACGAGAAAAAAAATCTGCAAAAATGGACAAAGAAAGTACTGGCACTCAATATGAACCCGTGGCCGAGATTGGAGAAGGCGCTTATGGGAAAGTGTACAAGGCGAGAGATTTGAAGAACGGGGGACGCTTTGTAGCCCTAAAAAGAGTTCGTGTCCAGACGGAGGAAGAGGGGATGCCTCTCTCCACCATCCGGGAGGTGGCGGTACTGAGGCAGCTTGAAGCCTTCGAGCACCCCAATGTTGTCAGGTAAGTGAAGGGGAGAGGTGGGTTGCCTTGTGTGTTTGTATGTTTGAGTGAGACGAGGACAGCGTGGGATAAATGTTGTGTATAAGACAGAGACACACACTACTTCCTTTTTGATGGTCTCTGGTGGCGACCATGCTGCCTCGCATGGCTTTTAGGTTGGGCCCAATTGTGTCCAATGTTTTTGTATCAGAACACCGCTTCTTTAACTGTTGTCTGCTGACAGTATTACAGTGGCGGTTGCATAACAACTACCTGCTTGCTGCCGCTGTTAGTGGGCAGTAGGTGTGCGTACACCTGTCAGAACAGAACCTTTTTCATTTTCATCATTGCCTGTATTGTTCATGTCTAGTTTGAAACCACGCCTCTGACATTGATCCACCTCATGCACTTTCCTCTGAAAAGTGTTACCCCACTTGGCTTTAGAGACAAGATACAACATCCTTACAAACGGGTGACTTTCCAACTCCTTGCACCCAAAAAGCGCAAGAGTATCGATGAACGCACATCTGCCTCATCGAACCTGGGGCCTTTCCATCCTTTCTAATAATTAGGCCTTTACCTTTCTGCAGGATTAATTTGATTATTATCTATCTGGTAATATATTTAAAGTGGGGCTGCAACTAACAATTTTCATTATCGATTAAGCAGCTGATTTTGTTTCTAAATTAATTGTTGTTTGTCTTTAAAATGAAGGTGATGTCTTATGTCATTTCAACATTCAAAGATTCAGTTTAAAATTAAATGAAACGGAGGAAAGCAGGACATCTTCATTTTTAAGAAGCATGCTGTCTGCTATTTTTGCACAAACAATTACTTAAACGATTAATCGAATATCAAAATAGATTGATGCATTTTCTGTTGATCGACTAATCGTTGCAGCTCTAATTAACAATAAATGTGATTTTTATATATTCTAAACTCAAGGTTCACCTCTGGCTGCAAATATTCACATTTGCAAAGCTTCTGTTCGTTAATTTTATTACATGTACACAGACAGACTGTCTTAAAATAACTATACAACCAATTAAGAAGCATGTCAGAGGTTTGAATGTTAGTGTGTGTCCATGAATACTAATGTATGCTGTCAAAGTGCCCTCAAGCAAGACTCTGACACTCTCCTAGCTCAGTTACTGTAAACCAGACTTACTGAATATAGCCATTTTAAAGACGAGTTACTTACAGCCCAGTGTTCTCTCTGCTCTGCACACAGATGCCATTCTCTTTCAGTTTTGAAATGAATTGTTCTGTCGGAGGTCATTAGTCAGATACTGCGTCATATGTTGGCACAAGCCAAGGTCTGACCTTGCTCGTACTTTTTTTTTATGGATATAGAATGCTTTGGGATTGAAGGGGAAGCACTGAATGGACGTTTCAGAAGCATGGCTAATTTCCTTGTGCCTCTAACAATAATTCCCCAGTGTATAAATGAATAATGCTTATGGTTTTCTCTTAATGAGATCACAATTTGCTTTTGTTCTCACTGAAAGACAAATACGGCATCCGGTATAAAGTTTTCTTAGGTCAGTTTTATTTAATTGCGTGCACTACCGTGGAAGCGTGAGTTTAAATAATATGCAGAAGCATTTGTTGCAATAAAATGGTTCAAGAGTGCAAACCTTCAGCTCTTTGAACTACCAGAGCCAATTTAGCCAACCAGCATGGCAAAGCAGCCCAGGCCAGGAAGGGTGCATTGTGGGCCTTCTGTGTGACTCCAGGCAACCCCTGGATGTTTGTAATGAGGCCCATTATTCATTCCATATGTTCAGTGTCTGCTGAGAGCCCCCATTGTAGCCCAACAATCGAGCTGTGAGGGGCGTTTAACCCCAGTGCTTCAAGAGGAGGGCGCCGTCTATTCTGTGACATCATGCACAGTACTAATACCTTGAATGAATCGCCTCTCACCAACTTCAGCATTTCTAAGTCAACTGATTACAGGGGTGGTGGCAAGGACGCGTGATGCCTCGTTGGAAATGAGTGAAAGTGCTTCTGGAGAGATTTAGTCATTTCTTTCCATGCTTCGATTTTAAACTGCTTATGTAGATTAGCTAGTGAAATGTAGCAACTCGCGCACTGAAAATAAATCAAAATATTGATGTTACATTGAGTAAGATCACTATGAATTGATACTTGCAGCAATAATCATAGATGTAGTCTCTTAGCTGTCAATATTTACCCATATCCCATCAATCTTGTGTTTTGAGGTTTGGAAGTTAAAGCTGATGGCCAGTGGTACCCTCAATCAGTTGACATGAGCTTTGTCATGAGCTTAGGAAACTTATTGGTTTACCACCATTTAAAAGGACTGATCAGAGTTCATCATTAGGTCAATGCATATATTGTAGATGTAGGTTAAGTCTAAGTAATGATTTTACAAATGTTGTTCACCACTTTATTGGCTTATTCACTTAAATTTCAATAGTCAACTTCAATATTCATAGTAATGGCATACTTTAAAGGTAATCTGGTTACAGTAACCTATTACTTTGTAACCCAACACCTCATGTCTGATGGAAATCCATCATGGCTCCCTTCGTCTTCTGTGTTGTTGTTGTGATGAAAGATGCTGCCTCTGCAACAGCTACAGACAGGGTCCACTCGACTTCCCATAGAGCATCAGGAGTTGTCATAGTGCTGGTTGAGGAATGCTGCTTGTGGTCCCCATGCTCTTTGAAGAGGACACACTGGATAGCTTTTCTCAGCTTTTCACCAATGCCTGCCTTGGCAGGCCTGCCAAAATAATCTGGATTCTTGGCCTTAGTTTGTTGCCTGGAGAAACACAACCATGAACGCTGGTGTTTGGGGCTTGATACGTTTGAATCTTCAAAAGCTTTGCATAATAGTACTTTTTCTGTGTAATCTGACACAATGTTATCAGGGTTTCCAGCAGCACATGATAATTCTGCTCTCCAAGCATTTTTATTTTCTCCTGCACATTTTTGTAAAATAAAAAATACCCAGGAGCTGAGAATCCAGACTCTTCTTTGCCTAAGATTTCATGTTTAGAATGGATGATTCTTTCCTGACCAACCACAAAAACATGTCCATCTCTCAGTTGCTGAGGTTTTCTTGGAAGATTATTTTTCCATTAATAGAAAAATGCAAGATAGCATGTCCCTTGTGTCTTGTTGTGTTTGCTGCGTCATAGACTCTTTTCTCATGCAGACATTTTGACTTGTCATATCAGGAAACATACAGGCGTAGCTAATAACATTAACAAGGGCTCCATTACATTAAAGTGTTCCAGTAAGTCATAAGTCATTATTAATGTCATTAGTTACACCTGTGTTTGATTGATACCGGTAAGTCTATTGCCATGTATAAAATCATTCCCTATTTGCTAAACTGCACTAAATTTACTTTTTTTTTAGCGAGTGTCCCATGTGTAAAATGTTTTTATTTGCATCTAAAAGTTTTTCGACACTGGAACCAAAGCGGTTGTGTCAATAAAACTATGCTTCATGGGACTAAGAAAGCCATGGGAATGTTTTGCCTTTTTGGAGGATGTGTAGATTACTGTCATTCAACAGTGCTCCTGTCATTCATAGTTTGAAATCTCAATGTATTACTCACTATAGAGCAGGGTACGACATTTGCACCCTTTACTGTCCAAATGCTGGTAAAATAGGCAAGTGGCTAGTAGATTTGTATCACTCACGAGCCATAAAAATAATTGTTATATACTGAGTGTCTGGTAACATTTGACCATAACTTTAAAAAAAAGTGTTTATTTTGGAAATGGTGAACATTTGTAAAGAATTCAGAAAGAAAGAACATGCAGACATGATAACAGAGGGATATTCAGTCTTATTAGGTGTTGTCAGAAGCTCTGTTGCAGCATGACCTCATTGATCTCCTCCACCTGTTCCTCTTGTTCTAGGTTATTTGATGTGTGTACAGTCTCTCGGACTGACCGAGAAACTAAACTCACCCTGGTCTTTGAGCACGTGGATCAGGACCTGACCACCTACCTGGAGAAGGCCCCTGACCCCGGAGTACCACCTGAGACCATCAAGGTAACCATTGCCACAGTTCTCTTGGCGTACGCAGGAAGACGGATGCTGTTTGCTGTAAACTGGAGTCTTTTAATGGCGTGTGTGATTTTAGTTTGCTTCACTATTACAACATCAGTGAGGAATACGTAGTTAATATTCCTAGACAAGTCAAAACAAGAACTTAATTTGAAACATTATTTACAGTTTGTATTTAACATGTATATAGGAAGCTGTTTGCTCATACTCTGTGGCTTGAACACTGCATGACCAAAGCCGTGTCTGTATGGTACTGAGTGAGTTTTCTACAGAGTGCAGTTCCCTCCAACATCAGAGGTACCGGAGCATTTTGAAGGGCAGCACATGTGGCAGATGGGCTCCAAATTAGAGGCTCCCATCCATCTTTATTTTCACTCTGCCCTCTCTCTAAGTTTACGCTGTATTACAGATGGAGACTGTGTGTAAGAACTAGACTTTAAAAACGTCCCTTCGTGTTATAAAAAGTCAATTTGATGCTAACAATTGTACTTCAAAGTAGTTTGATCTCTGTACCAACAATTCAGGCGAACACATTCAAACTCACCATCACTATCAATTTCTCCAATTCATAAATATTGAGTGCCCATTAACACTTTGCCAAAATGGTCAGAAATGGATGTGTCGCCAACTGGGGTGGTGGTAGTCTAGTGGCTAGGCTGCAATTAATCATTTAAGGTATTTTCCCATCCATTTCTCAAGTGTGGATTTGTTGCTTGTCTTTTGTCACTCAAACTAAATATATTTGGCTTTGCCCGGTTCAGCGGACAAAATGTAAACATATTCTTTGTTTTTAAAAGGCGAAACAATTAATTGAGAAAATAATTGATATTGGAAGGAATTGTTAGCCATTTGCCAGATCATGAGGTATGCATTTGATGATTATTAATTGTACATAAAAAATGCATAAAAAATAATGAGCTGATTCATTTATTACTCAACAATTTTGATAATTAAGTCATCAGCATTTTGCTAAATTTGGCTCCTTTAGTAATAATAATTAGTTGCAGCCACAATTCACGGATATTCCACGTCCAAAGGCAAACGTGTTTATAGCTGTTCTGAATGGCTACACTCAAGGGCGGGGCGAAAAGCCTTCTTTCATACAAAGTGGTGAGATGCAATAATCGTTCAAATGGGGATAACAGCGCACACGTTCAGACAGTCTCTCCTCAAAGGCATTCATGATGTTGCACTTGATTGTACACACAAAAAGTGAAGGAGGTTGTATGAAGATGGAAAAAAGACAACTTGCTTACTTAACTCCGCACACCTGGCCAGTTGCAATGTGAAGTGTCGGATTGTCAGTTTCGGAAAGTAACAAAAAATTGTTGGACGTATCTCCACCCTCAACTCTGACGTTGGAAAAGTTTGGGGGAGGAGGTTTTCGACGCTGTTCAATGATCCAACATAAGGACCCCTTAAGGCACCCCTCCTTTTGCTTTCTCCTAACATTCATACAGCCGGGGCCCTGAGGGGACAAAAGGACAATGATGGAGCAACAAGATGACACAGGCACCATCCCCTGTTATTTCTAGTACAGTGGACACTGCACAGTAACCCCCCAATTGCCCCCCTTCCCAGCAACTTAATTTGCCCCCGGCTATAGCAGATGACACCAGATAGCGGATCCCAGTCCAGCAGTCCCAAATGTAGCACACCTGTGCCCATCTCATTAAATGCTTACGTATTCAATAGCGTCACCCTTAAATACTCTAAACCAAAGAAAAACATTCACCTTCAACCAAAGACCCTAAAACCAAAAAGAACAGGCATACTTTTACTCAAATCCAATCCAATCCAACTCGCAGCACCAGGCATCCCACCCTGCCCCAGTCTGTCCATTTTAGCCCCCCACCCTCCACCACCCACTCAGCCTTACTCAGACTCGAGACCCACCACATGGTCATTGATGAAAGAGGTCCTCCTCCAGGAATCAAATGAGCTGGAAGGACATCAAGGAGCCGCACTGCCCCAGCCTCAGTGCTCCTCAGCCGGGCCAGCGCTTGGGTCTCACCCACCCTCCTCCGCCGCCATCGTCCAAGCTTCCACAACTCCATTCTCTGGGCCCATAAAGGGGGAGGTTAATGAAGCATGGGGAGGGAATTACACTAACGCTAACCGGCAGATGTCCCATATTGTGCCGAGCTACAATAAACAATATGGCTGCCTCTGGTACATTTGCATTAGAAAAGGAGGCGCACTCAGAAAGCCATGTTTTGACTGCATCTTGCAGAGGGCTGCCTACTTTTTTTTTTTTTTTTTTTTCCCCATAGTCAGATCTTTTTCCTTTTTGTGCGATTTTAAAAACATATATATATATATATATATATATATATATATATATATATATATATATATATATATATATATATATTGTTTGTGGGTTTTTTTTTAACGGTTGAAGTGCTGCCTGTTGAAGACGGTTATGTGTTGAGCAACTCTTGTGCTGCTCAAATCATCTTTGTGTGAGGTTAAGAGATGGCTCACCGTTGCTCTCTGTGCAACATGTAGTCCTAAACTTTGTGGCAGTATTAATTGTGCCATTTGTAATTTCTAATCGATTCCCTTTTAGCAATACAGCAAGCTATGCTGTCGAACATAGGTGGGATATCTGTCATAACTCAGTTGTGAGGGTAATTGATACAGCAGAGAAGATGGCACTCAGGCCAAGGGGGCCAAGATTGTTTGTGTGTTTGTCCAAGAGTCACACTTCTGAGACAATTAGTGTTTACTAGGAAATGCTGCTGAAAGGAAGCATGGTGAAATGGCTATTTAAAGCGGAGAGGAACTGGTGGGGGGGGGGGTGCATGCTATTGTGTCAGCCCCCTCCACACACACACAAAATAACCAACTGCCTGCCTCTCTCCTATGGCCCTGTCTGTCTACTACCCTCCTCGCTGGGTCATGGCTGGATGGAGATGTAGAAAGGAAGGTCTGTTTATGCATCCTGCCTGCCCTTGGTCAGAGGACACTCACACACAGAGAGATGCAGTTTTACACAGTCTGAGGTGCACACACACAAATGGAAATGTAGATACACACATATTATGTTAACACGGACCCAGAGGGACACCCAGTTTGTGTGTATACAAACACACATCACTCCCCATCTCTACAGTATTGTGTGGGGCGTCCTGTCTCCTCCTCTATGGCCAGCACAGCAGCCAGCCCCGCGCCGTTTGCTAATGTTTTCTGCTTGAGTGTGCAGACCCCTTTGACTCACTCACCAGCTGGTCGGCCAGTGAATAGAGCTGCGGGCTCAGGTCCATGTCACTTGTGAGGTCTTGGCGGAGGCTTTTCGGGGTGTGTGTAGGGGGCATGTGTGTGTGTATAGGAGGGAGTGTGTGTGTGTTTTGGAGGGGGGTGTACAGGCTAGGATACAACGCACCAGCATCACAGAATTTCTCTTTACAAATGTCTCTTTTTTTCTGTTCCTATCTCCGCATTGTCTCCTACGTGTTTTGATTTGAACTGATTGTGGATGCTTATATTTTTACCTACATAAACTCAATGCATGTCTGCTTAGGCCTTAAACTGAAATAGTTCTCTATAGACTTAATTTTATCACACAATCCAAACCATAGCTCTGCCAAAACCACCGAGCTACAATCCCTTGTAATGACTTGTTGTTTGTTTACAGGTGCAGGACCTGTTTGAGTGTATTTCGGTTTGAAAAGAACATGTCTAAGCTGGTTTTGTACAAAGTTCATCCGTGTTACTTTTGCTAATCTGCCATGGACGCTGTGCCTATGGCCATTTCTGTGATCAGATTTTGGGCATAAAAAGAGAACTAGCGCCAATTAACTCGAGCAGGACAGCTGCTGAGAAACAGAGATCCATGCTTGTACAGAACGGGGCCTCTAGTGCGTGCCTGTGTGTGTGTTTTATCAAGCATCTGCTGCAGTTGACAAGAAAAGACACAGGGCTTCTCTAGTTAACTCCCTCCATACCAGAATGTCTCAGCCTTTACACTTAACTTCTCAGTGCAGTGTCTTGTCATTGAGGCTTTTTGTTGCCTGGTTTGACAGAGGAATTAATTACAATTTTGAATGTAGAGGTGTGGGGTCATGAAGCCACCGGTCTTTGTCATTTTGCAAGGACAATTAAGGCTGAACTATTTTGGAAATTAAATTCCTCACGTGAGAGTCAGTCATTCAGAGCCACATATGACAAACGGAATCAAACTTCAACCATCTGGTCTATGCTGTTTGCTCAATGTCCCACTAATCATTGTCAATTTAATCACCTTAAACCTGCTCATGACCCACATATCCCAAAGCTTAGATCATCCTCATTTCAACTTTACTGTATCGATTCCTTGTCATGTTTACAAAAAACCCACCTCCCTCTCTATCTTTGTTCTTTCTGTTTTGCTGTGTTACAGCATATGATGTACCAGCTGCTCCAGGGGCTGGACTTCCTGCACTCGCACCGCGTGGTTCACCGTGACCTGAAGCCCCAGAATATCCTGGTCACCAGCGGAGGACAGATCAAACTGGCTGACTTTGGTCTAGCTCGCATCTACAGCTTCCAGATGGCGCTCACCTCTGTGGTGAGTTATGTTGATATTTCTGAACTCAGTAGGGCTCGTCGAATAGTTCCTTACAACTCAAAACAAACGCTCTTAAACATGGTGAGGCTCTAGGTTCCAATGTATAGTGACCCAAAAGTGGGTCACAGGATGTTATTACTGGGTCATAGACACAAATGGACTTTTTAATATAGACGTTGTAATATTACATGATCTGATATATTGGTTTGTGATGTCATATGGAGTATGTCAGAGTTGGGTTCGATTGCACCTGTTTACATTGGTAAGCATTAAATACTACGTCCGCATCCTTATTCATTTGGTTCAAAATCATACAAAGTTTTTTACAATACAGGTTGAGTTTGCATCCGAACCATGAATCATCAGTCCCCTCTTTTTCTTTTTAAAGTGAACATACACATTACCAGCAATACAAACAAATAACACAAAGAACATTTCAGCAAAAACAAGTGAGAGAATAACAACAATAACTCATTGATGTACATGAACACTTGTGTACACTTGTACAATAAGTAATTAATTGATACATATTATTTTTTTTTACTGTTAAACTGTACTATAACTGACCCAAGAAAATGTCAGTTGTAGGGTCTTTGTGAAAAGTATGTAGTGTGTGCATGTCTTTGCACATTATTATTATTATTATTATTGCAAATTAATACATTTGCACTACTTAAACTCACTCCGTCATTCTCATCAAGGCTTTTCGATAGAGAGAGAAACACACACAAACACACACACACTGCCTTGAACCACCCTCCCATCTCCAGAGAGTTGGATGAAAAGCATCTAATGTGATGTAGGGGGCACTTACAGGGCATCAGCGGGTAGCTCTGCAGCACTGGGCCAAATGATAGGGTTTCTCTGTGTAAAGTGAGAGCCAAGGGCCCCCGTGGTCTGTCTCAGGAATCCCTCAGTGGCTGTTGCAGACAGGGATGGGACAGACGAGAAGAGACAGACACCCCTCCCTTTCCACTGTCGGTACTTTGATGTCCAACTGTTGAGCTCTGGGCTCTGATGACCAGATAAAATGGAGAGGGAGACTGAAAGGGGTCTTTGGTAGAGCTTGAAATGGGGAGAGATGGGACTTTTAAGATTAAGGTAGCCAGCAACAGTAGCTCTGTTCCTTGTTAAAAGCCTGTATTTACAAGAGAAGAGAAGGTTTTCTGATTGGCTTCACATTCACACAGATATATGCACCCATGCCTTTAGCTCCTTTTGCTAATCAACCTGACCAGTCTGGACGCCATTATGTTTATTTGGGTTTGTGTTATTTATTTTCAAGTTTAGCACATGCCTTCTAGGCAATTTTCAAATAATGTGTGCCGGACAGACAAAGAGTTTTTAACGCTGATACAAAATACTGTTTTAAATGTACTATAAGTTAATGTTCCTCATCAAATCTTTTAATGAGTCACCAGAGTGATTGGAAGAAGGCTGAGGGTTGTAGGTGAAGGCCATGCAACTTTTTTTTTATTATGCAATGTTAGCAAAGCTCATGGGAACTTAAGTCAGGCTCATCAAGCATTGCAGCATCTGCCCATCTAAAGTAAATATAAACATCCTTTAGGAAAGAATTCAAACTTTTATTCTGCTCTCATCATCAGAATAGACTGGCACACGCGTCTGTGCCATTGTTAATGCGCAACAAGAGATGAGCAGCCGGGCTAGTGAACACAAGCAGGGGCTCCTCACTTCTAGAGCTGACATGTATACTGTATTTCTTGGCACACCAGGAAAAGTCATTGTGGGCTATTTAAAAGAGTGTATGTATAGACATTTTATACTCTTCAACAATAAATCTAAAGACTCTAAACTAGAATATTGACAAAGGAACATGAGTGGGGAATTAAAGTTTTAGGCAGTGATGATTGAAATGTAATGATGGGGTTATTGATGACAAGTTAACAGAGCTTTCACTATTAAGACAGCAGTTATTAGGAAGTACTGATAAATATCTGTTAGAAATGTCAGATCAAATTTCAAGTTTCAAAATGTAGGCCCCCCCCACCCAAGCTTTTTTCCTGTATTATATGTCTGTATTATCAGAAAGGGTCATTTTTATGATTCAGTTGAACTAGTCAGTATTTCATCCAATTAATTTTTGATGATGATAATACACTGTTGACTCAAAGGAAGACATACCTAACCATAGCATTCACATAGTGTTACACAATATTTAGTGTGTGTTTGGTTTCACCTAGTGTAGCTGTTATACTTTAATTTATGACTAGACGTGGACACTTTTTGTCGAGGGTAGAATACTTACCCGGGAATTCACCTTTTACATATGAACGACAAATATCAAGTCCCCGAAACTACTCATGCACACACAAAGGCACTTAACGTGAATGTGATGGTGCACACACTCATTTCCTTTCTTCGCTTTACAGATTGGGCCACAAAAATGAGACGGCGGTTGTGTGTGCATGTGTGAGTGAACGCATGCTCTGATGCGTAGTGCAGCTATGTGAGCACGGGATCTTTGGTTCTAGATGAATGTGTCTGGAATCCCCCTATCAGTCCAACACACACACACACACACACACACACACACACACACACACACACACAATCTCCATTCAGTAGTTCCTCTCACTAATAAAAGCAGACAATCTATACTGTATGCAGCGTACATGTACACAAATACACACAGCATTTAAGAGGATCTTCCCCTTTGCCCAACAGACCAGCAGTTGCTTATTTAGTCACCTTAGTCACCTAATGCCACCATTACTGGCAGACAGATGGGCTTTGGAGAACTGCTGTTGCTTAAGCGAACAAGACACTTCTCTCTCACTTTCAAAGTGATTCATTTAGCACTTCTAAAATGACAAGATGGCTGAAGGGAGCATTTGCATAAAGTCCCTTGCTCCTCCTCTTTTTTTTCCCAGTGTCACTAACTGAAAGTAGCACTCTTGTACTTTCTGCTGATGATTTACCCGCATTGCTTGAACTTCTCTTTTTGTGATGAATTTGCTTTTGTGTGTGTGTGTGTGTGTGTGTGTGTGTGTGAGATGGGGAGAGTCTGGTTGCATTTGCACATGTGACTGATGGCCTCGTCGGCATCACCCACCAACCATGTTGCACATATTTCACCCTCCCCAAAAGAGAGAAAGCGGGAGGGAGGGAGGGAGACCACCCATTGGGGTTGGTACTGGGGTCCAGATTAGGCTGCCCCTGGCAGTCCCTGGAGGTCCGTTGCTTTGTTGATGGTTTTTTAATGACCCCAGTCTGGCTACAGGCTCATTGTGCTTCCTTGAGTGACAGGCAGATGGGAAAAGCTGATGGGTTAATCTGACATACCAGAAAAGAGCAGAGAGGGGTCTTTTTTTTCTTCTGTCCATCTCATTGAGATCCCATTTCTGCTTAAGCGCTTTAGGGAAAACAATTTCTTTTGATGTTGTTTGAATTTGGAATAAATGCTACAGCAAAATACAACCCAAGAGTCTCCAGTGTTACTGAAATTCCTTTATTTAATGCAGTGTTAAAACATGGCTTATTAACATCCAAATACTCTTAATAATTTGTGCTTGTTTGATCAAAGACCCTAAAATAAATTACAAGGAAATATTTCATCATGTGATTTGGACCCATCCAATCAAAGTCAGGGGACACATTCTTAAAGCATCTGAAGGCTAAAAGTAGCTCCTAACTGGCCAAGGGTGGAGAGTCCTAACTTTAGGACTCAGAATTTTGGTCTAAGAGTAATTACTAGCTCCTAACTCTGAGAAGAAGTTGAAAGTACTCTACAGGACTGATACATTACATATACCTGCTGACAATCAGTCTGCTGCTTCAGCGCCTTGTTGTAACAGCATTTTGGAAAAATGCAGTTTGCAGAGCTGATGAACGAGGAATATCTCATCAAACCAAAAAGCACTCGTAAATCTAATCGTCCTCTCCTGTGTATTGATAAAAGGAGAGAAAAAAAAGTACATTCAATGATGCAGATCGGTCACGTGTCATTCGATCACTCGAGATGGTGCAAGAAATTCGTGGAACTATGACCTAACTTGGCTCGGAACTCTTACCTCCATCTACGCCTCCCTAGTGGTCAGAAAAGATCTTTTGCGAATGAGGCTCCTTCTCCGGAAGGGGACTTGCTATAGATCAGGTGATGTTTTCAAAAGATAACTTCAGTTGACCTGAGCTTGCTTATCTTTTCATCTTCACCAGCTACATATTGGCAACCGTTGTAGTACAATGCTGACAGGATGGTCCCATGAAACACATTAGCTTCCACTCTCATTCATGTCATGTGCATGTCGTTGCCTGTCAATTAGATTCGGAAAACCCAAGGGGAATGCCACCAGGCTATTGTGTTAGCACTTGTCGAACTCCTGAGTTTTTCTACTTCTAAACTTAAATAAACGGAGGGGTTGCTATCATTCACATGAGATGACAACATAAGCTTACTAGTGGCGAAATCTTTTTTTGCCGTGTCACTGAGTTTATCTTAAGTGAGCATTGTTTTTGAGTTGCACGATAGCTAAAGGGAATTTTATGACCCTTCAAGCTTTATGACCCCTTTCACTTTTTCAGATATAAAAGAATAATTTTGAATAAAAAATTATCAAATGAACCAATTTTTGTTACAAGCTTTTTAAAAACGTATCTGCTAACACAATCTGAACAGTCACTGTCATCATTTGCTGTAAACTCTGTTGCTGGTGATATGCAGGGGAGTGAAATTGTTTCCTGATAAAAGGTATTTTCCCTATTATTCCCCCTAGTTCCTCTGCTTATAGCCCTCCCACTACGCGTACCAGAATAAGACACCCATATCTCAGACGACATTAAACAAATTGAAACCAGATTTCCTGCCTGTGCTCGAACAGCGGACAGGCTTTTACAATATAAAGCTTTCAAGAGCAGTCAGACTCTAGTCTGGATCTGTATTTTCACTATGAATGTGTTTCCTATTTTTGGGCCCTAGTTTGATGATTGTAAGCTAAAATCTGTTGGTTTGGGGAAAGTGAAGATTGGTGTGTTCTCACTTATCACAAGTTCCAATAATCTTACAAGATAGTGATGATAATGCAGACTAGCTCATGCATGCAAGCATCGATAGCGTCACTAGGAGTGCAACCGAGTTCAGTAACGGACACTGATGAAACTAAACTTTCTCATTGATGACCAAGGATGAACTGGCCACTCGTGTCTGTGAATCTCTTCTTTTGCCAGACAATGTGTTTCTACTCTGGACAGACAGAAAGAAAGGCAGGCAGAGAGAGGGAAGGGGGGGGGCGACCCTTGCACTGCACGCAGGAGAGCACGTGCAGAGCACTCTGGGAATGTTTAGATATCTGCTCAAACAGCTCCGCATGGGAAAAAAAGAAAAAGTCATCCTCTATGCTTTGACTGCAGCCGGCTGGAGCAAAGGGGCTGGCCCCAATTTGACATAAGCAAACACACACGCAGAGTTCACACACACACACATGAACAGGGATATACTGTACATGCACACATTCAAAGGCAGACAATTGCATTGTTTGCACGCACGTAGATGCACGCTTTCACATGCACAGTGTAGGTCTTATTTTTCCTGTGTGTACTCCCTATTAAATGTCTGCTATAGCGGCGGTAGCACACACACACACACACGAACACACACACACACGAACACACACACACACACACACACACACACACACTCTCTCACTTCACTAATTGTTGATAGTCTCTTGGCAATGCTCCAGGTGGGGGAAAAGGTGTGCATGTCTGTGTTCAAGCGTGCGTGCGTTCGCCGGCATCTGGATATTAAAGGATATTAATGTAATGTAATGTAATGTAAAGCCATGTCTGTACCAAGAAGAGGAGGAAAAAAAGAGAAAAAATTACAGCATATATCAGGAATTTTCCAGCTAATGATGTGCGGATGTGGTAGCACTGGGGAGAGAGAGCCACTGACTGTGCTGTCTTTGTTTCGCTCGCCGAGGGCCCCATGCTGCATTCCTGTACACTGTGCATACTTTGGCAACAGTTGTAGTGCCCTTTTTTTTCTGTTTTACTGTATACAGTTTGTGTGCTGCTCTTGCACTTTTCTTTTTAGCCTTGTAGCTCTGTCTCACCCTCCCTCAGCCTGTATCTTTCCCCCCTCATCTCCTTTTTTAAATCTTTTTTCTCTCTCCTCTCTTATTTCCTTTCTTGGCCTGGTCCAGCTGCATTGTTGCGACTGTAAATTGTCCTTTTTGCAGAACAAGAGAAAGAGAGAGAAAGCGAGGGAGGAGTGAAATAATGGTGTTTACAACATGGCTGACTGCTAGAGCTTTGAATGGGGCCTCTCTGGAGACAACATTACAGCCTCAGCTCTACTGTATTGCATGTAGTGCATAGTTCTGCTCATGTTGTTGTTGTTGTTATTATTGTTATAATTATTATAATTATAACATCCGCTCTCCTTCTCCCATATGTGGCCTGCCTATACACTCTGAAGGGTTTATCTGTTTTCCGTCCTTAGATTTACGTAGGAAGACTTTAATTTCTGGTGGATTGCCTTCAGGAATGTAATCAAATTCTAGCTTAAGACTTAAAGCAAGAAACAGTTGAGCCATTTACCTGAGGGACTTAACTGCACTGCACGTTTATTCTACTTTATTCAGTAATTGCTGAAAGTTAAAACTTCCAATCCTGCTCTTACTGACTCAATTACAACAATAATTTGGCCTCTGGTGCATCCAAAGTACTTGTCTGTGAGTGTGCATGTGTGTGCAGTGGTGCTCTTTCATCCTGAGCTTCCTCAGTGAGAGGGAATGTAAACACGGGCCCCTGGCCAAGCTCCATCAGCTCCAGTGCCTCCAGCACTGCTGCCTTAAGCCCCGGCCTCAGCCTCATGGCACCAGGTCACTGTGAAGGTCCCCCTCGGAAGTCCACATGGAGAGTGCCAAGAAAATATTTGTGTCATTGCAGCAGTGGTGAGAGTGTGGTTCCCAACAGCTCACCATAGTTTGCCCATTATTTAAAGGATAATCCAGATTTTTTCTTTTACTATTTGGGTATTATTTTTGTTGTTTGGGACATTATTTCTAAGGGTCATTATACCTTTTGGGTGATTCGGAGTCATTGCTGAGATCTGGGAACACGGCAGAATTAATACAACCAAATCTGATGGAGCAAAAAACTCATGTGGTCAGACAATCAAACGGGTTGTCAACAAGGCAGCCGTTTAAAGGAATTGTTTGATACTTTGCTAGAAAATGAATCAGTGTATTTCTTAAAGAACCGTTCAATATAAAGCTACTTCCAGGTTGGAAAGACGGGAAGCAGCTTGACCTACCAGCACCTTTTTTTTGTTGCCCGTATATCTAATTTTATTGTATTAATTGGTAAGCTTTAGAAGTTTTCCCTGTCTCCAGTCTTTATGCTAAGCTAGCTAACGGTCTCCTGGCAGTAGCTTGCGTGTGCTCTATAACAATCAGCGGTCAAAAACTCCACAAGATACCATTTTTAACTTGGTAAGTACTACAGTGTATTATTACCCACAGGACAGATGGCCACACTATATGAAAATAAGAGACATAAACCAGAATGATCCTTTTAAACATCAAACACATTTGCAGACACACAGCACTTTTGAATTCAGGCAAAAGCAGGTGCTTTACTTAAGTCACGTGCAAGTACTCACACATAACACAAACCAAACGCCCCCGCGCTCACATGCATGCACCCCATTGTCATAGTCCTCCGCTGTGCATGCACAGTGCGCTGGTGGCACAGGTCCGGATGTTGCAAGTCGGACGGGCTTGGAGGTCTGGCCGAGGAGGTCTGGAGGTCCTCTGAGACGGGATAAGCCATTTCCTCCCTGAAGCGGAGCGGGGAGCAGCAGTGAGGGCCGAGGAGGATGGTGGTGGTGTTGGTGAGGGGGAGGATGGTCTCAGCAGAAAGGAATTCCCAGAATGTCGTCCTTTAATCTGGAGTCAGCCTCACACACACACTCTCTCTCTTTCTCTCCGTTTCTCTCTCTGTCTCTTTTCTTTTTCTCCCATTGCTTTATCTAACCTCCTCTGGCTTTTCTGTTACCACGCGGAAGGGAAGAAGGGTGTTAGATAGGAAAGAGAAAATTCAAAGCAGCTGACCTAACTACAGCAATGCACTGTATTGCCGAGTTGAGGGCTGACTCACCTACTCTGTGTCTTGATTGTCCTACATACTGTATGTGTCTATCTCTGTTTTCATGCAGCCTGAGGAGGGAGAGCAGGGGTGGGTAATGAAGGGATATGTGAAGCAGAACAGGGAATGAGAAGGGTGAGAGACTGAGGAAGAAGGAATGCAAACGTGGTCGGAAGAAGAGGAAGGGAAAGAAGCTCATAACAACATTGCAAATAGGAATGTTTCTTTTTACAACAACACATGTCGTTATAATCATCTCCATGAAAACAGTTATTAAGTGTGACTTTGATTAGGCCACGACTCGGAGATATTTAGTAAAGCAGACTTGAGACTTCCTTAACACACAGTTGAGTATTTTATGGAGAGTGTGAAACTGTGCGTGATCAAAATGCATTCATGGATATTACAGGCTCTCCAACTGTTGTATCTAGACTTTACTGCATTTCAGACATGGGTTTTACCGACTCATGGGCTTACAGAAACAGACAGAGAAAAAGAGGCATTTAATAGAGAAGGATTTTAGGAGAGAGGGAGGAGGTAGGCAGAAAAGGGTGAGGAAGATTGGTGAGTGGAAAGCGGTGCTGACAGTGAACTGTTGAAGCCATTTGAGGGGCGTATAGTTAATAATGTAAACCAGTAGTATATTTTAGTCTCATTCAATTTTATTGTCAACAAATCTCATCATAAGACCGAAGCCAAGAATGAATTGATTATACTAAAAAGTCTCTGTGTATCCATTATCCAAAGTCTGATATAGCTTATTTTTCTATGCCGTTGAACTGCATTCTTGTCCAAAAACTATTAATAATAATAATAATAATAATAATAATTGAGCCACACAGTTGCACTGGTTAACATGTTCCTTCATTATATTGAACCGGATCGCTGTAGTCGTGCTGTAAATACTAACTAGCACAATAAAAAATGTTATCTAAAGTTTAAAATAGTCCACAACAAATGCACTTTGTTGGGGACTATACCAGGGGGTATATACTATTTACTGCTTTGCCTTTTTTAAAATAAAAAAATGCAAGTATATATTTTTGAGCCATTTTATAAAAGATAAAAATATATAATGGAATTGTTTTAAGTAAGTACAAATTGGATTGAGTAACACAAAGTAGGGAAGTCGGAAAGTATTGCGAGATGGACTAATGCAATGCTGTGTTTTTGTTTTTGTTTTTTCTCCAGGATTTTTATTGATGAAAAAGACAATTGTAGAATAATGGCAGTCTCATCCTTTTAATACAATTTAGAGAACGAAAGACCCCTTTTGCCTTTAGATACACTGCTACAAAAACGGTTTCCGACATGCATGTAGTCGGGGTGTAGCTACAGATTGCAGTATGCCTTAAAGCATATATCTTCCGGTCTGGATGCATGTGTGACATAAAAGCCTTAATCTGCATTTGCGGCCAGGTTTTCGAATAACTGTATTGCACCGAGGCGGATATACCCCAAGCTCTAGGTCTGTGGTTCTTCCTAGAAGGCTCTACGTGTGCATTTGTGTTTATACGAGCCCTGACTTTTGACTCTACAGGCCTACAAACTCCATGCATCAGACGGAAGTCGCATGCATTTCAGCCTGCAAGAGTTACAGAGAGATATTGATTGTTTGAATGTTTGATTGGCTTTAGCTATGCCATGTTTTGGTTGCTAGCGGGGGAATGGAGAAGTAATGTCCTCTAACTAGAAATCAAGCTGAACATTTTCAGAAAACTTAGTTAAAATCAAAGAAAGTAAGAAATAATTCCTACAGAAATTAAAGCAATCCATACTTGGATATTCCTATGTTAAAAAAATGTGACTGACCTTTTGTTGCCTGACTATATGGGCAGCTGTGCAACTTCCATTCATGTTTTTCTTTGAGGTTTGACTGTTCTAAAAATCTTCAATGACCCTAACACTCAGTCTGTTCACTCTCAGTATGTGTCTCATTTCTGGTCACATGGCTCAGCCGACATCTCAGCCAACTAGCCTCAACTTCCTCCCTATTTCCACTGAAGCAGGAAGCTGGAGATGAGAAAGTATCACACATCTGCAAAATGCAGCCCCCGGCTCTATTAATAGTGTCATTCAGTGTAGAAGAAAGAATTGTGACGAAACTTTTTAGTCCTCATATCTGTCTCTGTTGACTGCTTTGCTTAGAAATCCAGCTTGGGGTAATGTTTGGTCAGCTTGTCAAGTTTGCCTCATATGTCCAAAACTTCTCCTCGTGCTACAATCATGAATAACGTCCATTTTTATAATGGAATTCTTTTTGGGGTTGGGTAGTAAAATATTGTCCTGCAACTTTTTAACTTAACTCACCATTTTATGGTGCTTAAACCATGTGCGGTAAAATGATAGCTACGTCACCAGTGGTTTATCAAAATCTTGCATTTTATTTAACTACTACTACAATAATATTACTCTTACTAAATGATATCAATTGTTTGCTGTCAAATTATCAGGACAGACGGTAGCAAACTTCTTAAATGGATTTTTTTGTATTGACAGTTTACACTTTGAGGCTGTAATCTTTAAATGCTAACGTCAGCATGCTAATGTGCTCACGGTGACAATTTTCAGCAGATGATATTTACCAGGTGCGTCGCAGTTTAGCCTGTTAGCGTGCTAACATTGGCTGATTGGAATTCTCATTAGTTTTGGAGGTATTATTCATAAACCAAACGATTAGACACATACATTTTGACCTGATGATGGCACTATAGGAAAGGTTTAGGGATCACCAAAGTCAACTAAATTACTCCTCTAGGGACCATGAATATCTGAAACAAAGAAATTCATTCAATTGTTTTTGAGATACTTTAGTCTGGAACACAAATTGGAGGACCATCATTGACATACAGAGAGCCAAACCAGTAGCATGTGTAATGCACAACTTGTTTTTCCTAATAGTAAATGAAGGTGAACAAGTGAGCTCACTTAGGTGTAGGAAGAAAATGACACACGTTTTTTGGACGGGATTAAAATCACTGATACTGGAATGTGTATTTCTGAAATCGGAGCATTGCTCTCGTATTACACATACAGGCATGTGGACAACGTCTAAAAGCTCAGGGTATCGTTTCCTCGTACACTGCAGAGAGTCCAAGTCGGCTAATAAAGATATCTAGGTGACACCGCGCTCGTTCTGCTTACAAACATTCGTCTCAGACTCTTAAGATCCCGATAAGCACTCTGCAGTGCCTGAGTGGGGAACTGCAGCCAAAAGCTGTTGGAAAAATCTGGAGTTTAGGAAAGCACCTGGAACCAGTCCACTCTCTTACTAGGGGTCACTGAGTTTTGTCTGGAGGCTTTCCCTACTGTAGCTGTTAACAATGCTGCTGCTTTCCTGCAGGCTATGGCTACACACACACACTACACACACGCATACACACTCTCTCTCTGAGCTCCCAATAGAGTTACAGGGACAAATTTGGAAACCATGCTTAGTGTGAAGTGGCACAAAATGGCTGCTGTTATAATTCAGGTGGGTTCAGGGTTGCTTGATGCAAGACAGGAGTGTATTTATTTATTTTTTAAATTTTGGCAGTAGGGAGTGGGGTGGGTGCGATGATTAATATAAACGATAGTCAGCTCGTTATCACTTCACGCACGCGACATCTTCCAGGTTTAATCCAGTGAAACATTGTATTGTTTATTATTGTAATAGGTACTACTGCACGTATATATACATGCATGTATATACAGTATTTTATGTCCCTGGTGGATTGCTGTGGAAAGACTGTGTGATGTGGGTACACACCAAAATGGGAGCAGGGAGACGTGTCCTGCCAGATATGATTTCATGTCTTACGTAAGCCTAAAATGGGGGCAGAGAAGTATTAACCCTGTGTGTGTGTGTGTGAGAGTGTGTGCATGTGAGTCCCCCCTATAGTGTGACATTTACTCAATGTTGCTGGCAGGTAAAACTGCATGCAAGAAATTGGGAGTGATTTGAGTCTGTGTCTTTATGTTGAACCCTATTTTCTTAGTGGATTTCTTCTGTGTGTTGTAGGTAGTGACACTCTGGTACAGAGCCCCAGAGGTGCTGCTCCAGTCCAGTTACGCCACGCCAGTGGACCTGTGGAGTGTCGGCTGCATCTTTGCTGAGATGTTCAGGAGAAGGTGAGAGCGAAGAGAATTTTGGTGTAACCTCTTACACTGCATGGAGTGGGTTAATTGCGCCATCATAGATAAAATGAAGTGATTTGAAACCAGCAACCAGATGTTCACTGGCCCAAAGATTTCACATCAGCACCTCTAACTACCTATGTGTCCAATCACACACGAAACAATATACAACTTTGATCAAAAAACACAGCTCTTCTAGCCTTCTAATCAGAATAAATTGCAATCTTGTTGAATTTTTTTTTAATTCTGTCTGACGTGCTCATGTTAGCAGCTTTCTGTCTGGGAGGGGTGATCATTTCTGTAGCTGGTGACATATCAATCCCGTCTAACTCATTTTTAGTCAATGTGGAAACTGCGGTAGCACATTATTCCCTCATTAATGCTGCTTAATGTTATCCTCCTTCACTGTGCTACTTGTGCATTAAAAACACTAAACACTTACTCAGCAATTTACTCATGTGGAGTACCATGTTCAAACGAATACGGTCACACTCACTGACATGCATCGGCACAGTATCTTTGCCACATACAAGCCCCTTATTCACCATATATTGACGTTGCCATATTGATCTCACTGTGCTTTTGTTCACTAATTGTAGCTCAATTTTTTATGTATAAAATCTTTCTTTTTAGCTCAGTGTAATTTGTATTACTGAACTGACATCTCATTGTGTGTATCTATATTTGAGCTGTAAAACTGAGCCCAGACTATAACTGTTGTACTTGAATGTTTTGTGTTTTGGTCTCTGCATTACTTATTTAATTTAACTTTTATGTTTCGGCTTGTTTGTCCGTCCGTCCCTTTCTTGTGAACGTAATTTCTCAAGAACATCTAGAGGAAATATCTTTAAATTTGAATCATTCAAGGATGAACTGATTTAGATTTAGGTGGTCAAGGTCACTGATCTCACAAAATGGCCAAACCTCAAGACTTCATATGCTAGTTATGACATTTCACACAAATGTCCAATAGGATGAAGTGATGACATTTTCTATCCAAAAGGTCAAAAGTCAACTTCACTTTGACATCATAATGTTCTGCAAATGCACTTTTTCTGGCCATTATTCAACAGTGTAACTCGGGAACAGAAGGGGAGATTGTGACCATAGTTCATGTCAATATAGAGACAACCATTTTCCAAAAAAAAGACTTATTACCTTTTATATTAAATTGTTCTTCACTACATGTATAATATGAGCATACCGTCGTTACAGAATCAGTTATTTGGGTGTTTCTTAAACGTGTCACATTTTCTCCAAATGGCACCTGTAAGCAATCACATTTCGGTTGACTTATCAAACTATTACAGTAATGACAGGCTGGCTGCTGTGGTTGCAGCATGCAAGTCAAGATCCTGCTTCTTGGTATAGTAATTGTCAGTTTGTGGTCTAACGAACTTTACACACTAGAGCCTAGCTAATAACGGTCCACTTTTTAAAAAAAGAAAAAAAGGGGGTCAACTGCTTGCCTATGAAAGAAAAAAAAAAATGTTTTTCTAGGTCTTTAGGATGTATTTGATCATCATAGCATCAATCGTACATCAATATTTATGTGCCATAGTATGTACAGAACTGTGTCTTGTGTGAACAATGAACTGGGGTCTAGCCAGGCTGTAGTGGTGTGCTTAGGAGTAGATAAGAACGGTCTTTCTGAGGTAGGGCTGAGTGCCAGGAGGATCAGCCCTGCCTGCAATTTATGTTTCCTTCCCCAACCGTCCTCACACCCCAACATGCACAGCCACACACGACGACTCGCGCTCTGCACGTGGGTCTCAGTAGGAATATATTAGCTTTAGTGACAAAGGGTGACACCGGGTGAAGAGACTGTAGTCATTTGGTTACTGATAGATGACAAAAGCGAATCAATTTAAACCTTACAGTGCTGTTGCGTCTGTCCCCAATCTGTCCTTTTTTAAAACAGTCTTGGTGCATGTGTGTGTCAGGTCATGTGTTCAAGCTTTATTTTGTAGCCTGCTGCAAAAATGCTGACACGTGACAGTTTTTTTATAGTGCCAGATAAGATCTTTACTTTAGATGCGTTCACATACATTAGGAATGGGCTAGCAGAGCGGAGACTGAAGGACAGCGCCTGCTTTGTTACTCCTGTTTCAATGCTTTTGGCGCAAGACCATTGATGATCCATTACGGTCATATGTCACTCTGTTACGTAAAGAAAACACTTCTGCGGTCATTTTACCCCACATTATGTTTCGGTATCGGTAAGAGTATTACCGATGGTTTCATTCAACCTTCTCATCTTCTTCATTTTCTTTCTGCCTCTTTTGATTAGACCTGAACACTTTTTGAATAATTGATTAAATGACTCAAACAAAAAAAAAGAAATTGCCAACTAGTACACTGTCACATAAGCCCTCAGCCAAGCCTTTAACTCATTGAGGTGAATGGCAGTTGGGTTTACTTTATACCTTAACATGAACAGCATAAAGTGTGTGTGTGTGTGTGTGTGTGTGTGTGTGTGTGTGTGTGTGTGTGTGTGTGTGTGTGTGTGTGTGTGTGTGTGTGTGTGTGTGTGTGTGTGTGTGTGTGTGTGTGTGTGTGTGTGTGTGT
>CALSBV010012213.1:7001547-7033145 GCA_943590825.1 Bovichtus diacanthus
GTGTGTGTGTGTGTGTGTGTGTGTGTGTGTGTGTGTGTGTGTGTCACCCTGACACAATAAGCTTTGCTGTGGATATATGCGTGTTTTCACAATCTGGCACCTGTCCAACTTTACCTTGGAACCAGCGGAAGGCAAGGCAGAGCCCTTTGATCTCTCTCTCTCTCTGTCCCTCTCTCTCTCTCTCTCTCTCTCTCACTCCCCCCCACCCCCCAGGTGATTAAGATGGCTTTTTAAAAGGCCACCTGTTAGAGATTAAAGGGCACCTGGGAGAAGAAGTGAATGAAAGCTGATTGAGGGAAAGTGCAGAACAAGAGAGGATGAGAAAACACTGTTTATTGGTTTGCAGTTTTGTTGAATTGGAGATTATAATCATTGACAGCTCGGGTAAAACAAACCCGACATCCCCACTGGTGGTTTTAATTGCCTTTTGAGAATAGTTGTCTAAATGTAATGGTTTATTTTCCTGAGAATGAACGAGTGATGTACTCTGCTTAGGAATATATCGTCAGCCCAATGAGGCGATTGATCCGTCGGTTTTATTTATATTTGCTAGTTCCTCTTTCTTAAATTGAAGAAATATAGACTGACAAAACAAGCAGTGACAACCTTAATTCACCCTGTTGTCTTATTGTGCAGGTCAGAAAAGTGCAAATCCAACCTCAAAACACCCCCCCCCCCCCCCCACAACATGTCATTGTAACCTCTTTTAATGACTATTCATTGTAACAAGAATACTTGGGAACTTGTCAAAGGAATTTGAGCAAATATCATACAAGTCTGCATCTGCATGGCTGGGATAGTGTCGGGGTGAGTCATGGTGCGAGTGAATTGGGGGGGGAGCGCCTGCTTGTTGACATTCCTCCAATCAAAAAGGTTGAACGTGTTGTGTTAATGGTCTGGGAGAGGCCCAACATCCGTGTTGACTTTCTCACAGTTTGGAACTCAATTGATAAATCCTCAAAGATGCAACCTTACATGCACATGTGCCTTAAAACAAACAGACTCTCACATGTACAGTGCATCTAAACTCAGCACAGGCATGGCCACGCAGTTCACACTGACTTAAACACACTCGAGCACACACTCCATTTCTCTCTCTCTCTCTCTGTGTTTCCCACCCAGTCAGATTGAAGCTCTCACGTGCAAACATGCACACACACACATTCCAGAGGTTGTCTTAGTGGAATGTGGGACAGAGCTGTGCTGGTACTAAAGGAAGCGTGACTCAGCTGCCTGTCCCAACCCAGTCTCACTGCCATCCGTTTGTTTGTGTACATATGTGCAGAGGGGAAACAATTCCTTTTGTCCGTGTGTGCATTTGCATTTGACAGTTGACTGTGTTTGCATGCCAGTGGCCAGCTCTATGTGAATCCAGTTATCCCCCTCCAACAAACCACTCCAGGTTTAAAAATGGACCTCCTGGAATTATCAGCCCTACTTGTTTTGGCACGATGACTTTGCTGTAGGTGATTTTCTTTTTTTTTTCTTTTTTTTTTTTTTTTTTTGCAACAGTCAGAACTGGTTTGGTTTGATCTTAAATGGCTTTCAAAACTCAGTGCTGTGCTTTACCCCGAAAGACTTATGTGGTGTGAGCCTCTTTCAGTCAGATGGTAAAAGCAGAGGTACAACAGTAAAGAAATACTGAGACATCCTTTAGTTCAGGATGCCAGTTGTGAATAATTGAAAAAAACTCTATCTCAATTCCACTTCCAAACTGACAGAGTTTGCTGTCACTGTAAAAATGTGCAAAATAACTCTGTGTGACTAATTTCCCAGTGTCTGAGTCTGTAGGAAAGTGTGGGTGTTGAGCTATGCAAAGCTTCCTGCAAGTGGGAAAACACAGGGAGCACATGGTGGCTCGCCAGTCTGTTAACTTCAGTTAAGTCGGGTGCACTTGAACTATATTTGTGCCTGGATACAGAATGCATGCATACAAGCACATGTGACAATATCCTGCATTACATTGACATCTGCTGGAGACTACTCTATTTTAAACAAGTAGAATAAAACAAAAATACATCTTCTCTGACCCTAGTGCATTTCATACTGTCATTTTGGGAGAAACGCGTTTAGCCATCGTTTGTGCTAAAGTCTTCTGTACCTCATTTCCTTTCAGAGGAACTTCAGCAGGAAGGTCTAGTTCCCATACCTCTTTCTCTGTTAGAATAATCCAAGGTTTCTGTCACACGCCTCTCCCTCCCACTTCCCTACAAATCCACACAGAGCAAAAAGCAGACACCCACACACATGATGGATAAATAGGCTTTTTCTACACCGTGTGGCGGCTGGCAGGCTTGTGCTGATGATGACTACTGGAATCTGTGCGGGTGCCAGGGCAGGCATGGCCGCCCACGGTCATCCAGAGACGGCCCAAAGCCACAGGAACCACCAGCAGCCCTGCCGTCGCTCTCCTCCCTCCTTTCATCCCACCCTCCCTCCCCTTTTCAGTGGTACTACCAACACTGCTTCACAATCCTGACTACATGAGATGAAGCTGCCAGTGTGTGGCTACTTCAAACGCTCGCATCGGAGTCAAACATTCCTCTTTGCCTTGAGCCAATAGCTTATATCTTAGGGCCATTTGTCGGCAGTGTACCGTGGGATAGTTGGCATTAGAGCTCGTATATAAATTTGGTCAATAAAAAAATAATTAATTCTGTGCACTTTTAACCAAAATGCATTTGAACCTTTTTCCTATGTTTAAATGTTTTTTTTTTTATGCAGGACAATATATGAAGACGTCGTAAATGTTTAAGCAGCAGCAGTCAAACTTGTGTTTTATTTTCTCTTTCTCAGACCGCTATTTCGAGGAAACTCGGATGTTGATCAGCTAGGAAAGATTTTTGAGTAAGTATTATTGGCTGCGCTTGCTGTTACAGTTTCTGAGGTCCCGTGTGTTTATATTTGGAATGTACAACCTGGGAAAAAGCTCTCAAATTTTTATTGGACTGTCCACAATAATCAAAAGTCAGTCCATTTACTTGTGGGGAACTTAAATCCAGTTTATGGATACTTTAAATTGTGCCTTCATTGAACCTATTATCCTTCATATGGCCTACATGGTACATACAGGATGTGCACACAACTAGCTTGCTGTAATTAATGTGGAACCTCCCAGATTAGGTTTTGCTGCTCTACTAGGGGGAATGTTGTTAGCACCACTTTACGTCCCTCCTGTTGCTTTAGCAAAACCTAGGATGAGTTTAACAAATATTTGAACTGGAGAGGCAGTGAATGCTGAACATTGCTGATGTGAAGGCACTGATGACCATTATTATCCCACAGTGTTGTTGGGGTACCTTCAGCAGAGGACTGGCCCCAGGAAGTGGCCCTACCACAGAGTGCCTTCACCCCCCGGCCACCTAAGCCAATAGAGGACTTGGTTCCAGACATGGACGAGCAAGGACGGGCCCTCTTAATGGTGAGCAGTACGAGATGCAGTACTTGTTTTCATTTATTTACCATTTTCTCAAAACCTAGAAAAAACTAACCATACATTCTTGATATCACAATATTGCAGTTGTACATTAATGGATCAATCTTCTACTTTATTTAGTAGTCCATCTCATCCTCTCCTATTTCTCGTCTCTCCTTTGCAGCAATTCCTTGCCTTCAACCCCTCCAGGAGGATATCGGCCTTTGCTGCGCTCAGCCACCCCTACTTTCAAAGTGTGGACAGCCACAGTAGAAGTGTGTATGCGGCCCAGCCCATCCCCAGCAACAAGCCCACTATGGAGGAGAGGACTGCCTGATGGTCCTCCTTCACCCTTAATCATCCCATTCAGTGTCTATAAAAAGTATTCTGCCTACCCCGTCTTGGAGTTTTTCATGTGTTATTGTTTTTACAACATTAAATCAAAGTCTGTTAATTAAGCTTTTTTGACACAGATTATCATTTAAGATTTATCTGTATAAGTAAAAAATAAATCTGTAGAAATAGATGTAATTTAAGTACAAATATAGAAGACAAAGTGATTGATACAGAGGCATGTAGATGCACCTTTTATAGCCTTGAGTCTATATGGTTTGATCTTCTCTAATTCTTCTTTGCAAAAGTCCTCTGTCTCGTTACATGGTGAACATGACTGAACAGTAGTTTTCATGTCTGGAGTGTGATTTGGCCCCTTGAGTGTTGTTCTTGTTCAAGACAGTCCTTTTGCAGCTTTTAGGTTTAAGATTTTCAGTTTTTGTCCTACCTATATTAAAAAAAATAATAATAATTATTTCTTTTAAATCGATTCTCCCAACATGACAGCAGGTTGTCCTCTAGGATTCTTCTGTATTTTGCTGCATTTATTTCCCCCTCCACCATTGCTACATCATGGTGCTACCAACACCAGGCTTTGCATAGCATTTATGTTGTTAGTCAAAAAGCTAGATTTAGGTGTCATCCCCACCATAGAGCCTTTGTTTACTGTCGCATGCCTTTGGGCAAATGCAAGCAGGAAATGTCATGTGATTTTTCAACAGTGGGCTGCTTTTTGCCAATTGGCCGTTAAGATAGAAATGCACCATGGCAGCAGTTGCTGTGGGCTTAAAATCTCCCATTTCACTTAGGGGACCCTGAACCCCCTTCAGTGTCCACAGACCTCATTGTGGCCTTATTGCCTCTTCATAACCCTTTTAGTTTTTGAGGATCACCTGCTATAGACCGATTTGATCTCCATGCTCAAATGCTTTCATATTGCACTAGTATCCTTCCACTGATCTTCTGTTCTTTCCAATAATCTTATTGTAGGTTGGTGGGATGTTTTCATAGTTTAGTTTATGCCAGCTGTTGGGCCGTGCAGATACAGGTGCATTTCACAAAGAATCTTTATAGTACACACGTGTGGTTCTACCTGGCTTTGAACTTCTAAAATGCAGTTGACTGCACCAGTGATGAACCAAGTGTGTCATAGTTAAGAAGGGTTATACTTGTGCTGTCATTTAGATCCATTTGTAGAGATTTGTTTTCTCCTAAACTTTGAAGAGACATTTCTATGATGATCAGTGTCAAAAAAAAAGCTTAATTAACTGTGATTGTGTGTTGTACTTAAAAACAAAACATGAAATAGACCAGGGGGAAATACTTTTCTTTTTTTTTTTTTTTTTTATTATTATTTTTTTATATATATAGTCAATGTACTAAGCTCTAGAAAAGTACTCGTAAAGATAGTGTCAAGAAAGATGACACCAACCTTCTCACCCCCTGGAAAAAATGCACAAAAAGCTATCCTCCTTCCATGAACTGATGGATTTTAATTGCTGCTTTTAGGTTGTTAAATGTTGATGATTGACTGTGTTAACAATGCAAAGAGACTTGCATCTCAGATTGACTGGTATTAGTGGGGCAAGAAGACTTTAAAGGCCATGAAGCAGAGGCCTCTTTATGACCAGTGTTTAGCCTCACAAGAGCCCTCCTGCCTGGGGGACCGGACCACACAGGATTCTGGGTGGACTGCATGGATCTCACCTGCCTTTACGCTTAACTGTGGGTATGTACAGTGAGCAGATATACAGTACAAGCACGCTCACAGATACGTACACATTTAGTGTGTGCACTACCACTGACATTAGCACGCTCATGTACACACCTACTTATTGAAACGTTATTGGGCATTACAAGCCAGCCACTCACTGCCAAGTCGTGCCCGTTAGACTGTATAAAATATGTTGTGTCCATCATTCCAGTCCTATGTGTATTATAATACTGCCACCTTGAGGACGTCCTGAGTAACTGCAGACCAGTAGCGGGATTCTAATGGTTTCTGCACTCAAGGAACTCATAATAGACTGATATCAGTGCTGAGACAATGATGAAAGAACCTAATAGAAATGGTCCTTCCACTCACTAGTCTGCCATGATGGGCTTATTATCATAAGATACAATTATAATGTACTATCCAAATGTTACAGTAATGCACAGGCTTGCAATAGGTGGAGAAAGTCCCACCAGCACTATTCATCATGAATACATTTGGCACAGAATAGTGTTGCCAATATTCTGTATTTAATTTTAATTTTATTGACAAGTCCTATATGCTTGTTTTCATCAAGTTGTTACTTGTTTTTTTTTTTGTTTTGTTTTTTTATATAAAGATGCTGGGGCATACAATATTCTTACACCAATTACACCAACACTTTAGACAATTAGAATTTGTGTAAGAATAGTTTGACAATGTAAGGAATGTATAAAGCATAGGCATTGGTACTGTACAGTATAGAGTGCTAAGTACACGCTGTAATGATAGAAAACTTTTGATACGTACATAGTCAGTCCATAGATATGTCGTATAAATGGATAGACATAGAGTAGCGAGGGTCAGTGGAATGTTGTTTGGCATGAGTATTTTTGTCTATTGAAAATAATGGGTGGGCTCTGTGGGTGCTTGTTGAATTTCGTTAGCTTTGGGTCGAGAGCTATGAATTTCACAGTGGTTTTGATAATGAAATAATGCACGATTATTTTGTGTACAGTTTTTGCTTTATTTTAAAGTCAGTCCAGTTATATTCAAATTCAGTTTGTTTCTTTTACCAGCAAGGAAAAAGCAAGTTATGCAGAGTTGTATTTTTGTATGTAGTAGTTCTTGCAGAACAGTAACATATTTTAACACTGGTTTACGTTTCCTTAACAGGTAGTGCTGCTAGCACACACACAGACACACTCTCTGACTTTCTCAGGTTCTTGTTATGGTCGTCCGAACATTTCGGGCACAGTTTGCACATCCCTGGGCTACTAACTGACCATATCACAACTCTTTCAGGTTTTCTTTCAAGCTGTTCCAGGATCATGTCATTGATCATATTCTACTGTCATTCCTATTTATCAAATATATGTTACTGTAGTCATTACTGTCTGAAGATAACTGCCTGTATCAACTGTTTTTGCCAGCAACTTTTAATTGCTAGATGGCGAACGCAATGTAGATTCATGTATAATTGTCTGCTTGACTAAGCACTGTGTGAATTTTCTATTTGATAACGACTCACATCTGGTATCGGTGGTGTGCTCAATGTAATGAAAGCACTAAATAGAATTACAATAATGACTTTAATACATTTTAAAACTGAAATCCACTGTTGATCCATTGTATAACTGAAATTACACATACAGTATGTTCCTGTGTCACGTTTGTTTTTAGCATAATGGAAATGGCGACTAGGAACAACAGAATCATGGCATTATACTTGTGTATGAATGCAAGCATTGGTGTCTTATTATTGTGTTGCACCAGTTGAATAAAAGCAGCTTTTTGTGAATGTTGTTTTGGACTCATTTGTAAGTGTGATTGACACATTAATGAATCATTCTAGTGAATGTGTAGCTATTCATTTTTGGAAAGAGGGAACATTAGAGGCAACACAATTGCTGTTGTGATTTGTTATACTTGCATTCTGCCACACAGTATTTGCTCAACAATATGCTCCTATTTCACACCAGCACAAGAACATATATAGTTTTGTATTAAATTGCAAAAAATATCATTGAATTTGTGTTATGATTCTCTTTCAATATAAGGATAAGGATAATGTAAAGGAGCATTTAAACTGAAGAGACCAGCATACCAGATATGTTGATATGATATATAACAGACATTATACATAATTCAAATGAGTGTGTAAAAACGTGTGAAATAAAATGCAATAAAAAAATTATTTTAATAAAATTTTACAACTTAAAAAAAAGAACCACATTGAGTAACGCAGACTGAAGAAGTGACACAGGGGCGATGGTTTTCAATAATTCAAAGCAAAGTCGGGGAACTACATTTATCTTATTTCATGATATTACATTAGAAGAAGAAGGCGCTCAAACACTCCATGCCTGTTGGTGGCGGTAATTCACCATTTCGTTGTTAGTCAACCGCAAAGAAAAATGAACAAGAAGAAGAGTCGTCAGCTCTGATGTGGCTAGGTCAATGTTAGCAAGGTAGCACTAATGGTGGATATTTCCCCCCCGTTGCTACCTCGACATGGGCAAGAGAGACAATCGAGTGGTGAGCTGTGTACAATATGTGTGTAAAACCGAGAAACCCTGCTACACGGTCACATGTGGTCAGATAGCTAGGCTAAACAAGCTGGACCTAGCGTTAGCGCAGCGACTAGCGTTGGCTAGCTGACGTTAATGTATGCAGCTCTGATGCTAGGCCTAGACAGTGCGTTAACGTATCTCCTTTGTAAAAACAACAATGCTTTTCATTTGATGTAACATTTTCTACATTTGAATTGCTGCATCGAGTTGCAGCTAACGCATAAAGGCGAGTCTCAGGCTCGACCAGCGCTAACGCCGAGGGTCTCAAAGCTACCAATGCTAACTGTAACGTTAGCTCATAACATGTTGGACATTGTCTTGACGTGGTGATGTTGCGCAGTATTTTGTTTTGCTTCTCGAGTCTATATATAGCCTTGAAACACTAGAAGGGACCCGTTATACTTATAGCAAGTGTGGATACACGGTAGTTCAGTGGTCTTGGTTAGCGTTGTTTGCTAATGTCCAGTTAATTATTTTTTTTTGTCAATGACGCACATATTTCTCCAGCTAACGTTGCATGTGTCGCCTGTGTGTTTATTCTGTTAATATATGGCAAATAGGGTTGCTTAAATATTTGAAGATATTACCGTAAGGTACATATCGTTGACATTGTATGAGGTGACGTTTCCCCTGAATAAAACTGTTACTAATACAAAGGCCCAGCATTGAGGTTATCATGGTAATCTACAATGAGTTTTTTTGTTTAAACTGTTTATAGTGGGGTTGTTTCCAATGTAATGGTTTAACTGGGGATGTATGTTTCGTTGTAGAACTGTATTGGTCAGTGCCTAATAATCTGGCATCTGGGTGTATTTCAATATCCTCCATTAAATGTTTTTAAACGCTTCCCTCTGTTTGGTGTCCCAGGCTTACATTAACCCCATTGCTGCTGCACGAGCCAGGGGACCGTCAAATAACGCCGGGCCAACTATACAAGATTATTTAAGCAGACCTCGACCAACATGGTGAGTAAAGGACAGACCTCTTCCTTGGCCTGCCCTGACATAATTATTTATAGCTGGAGCTTAGAGGATGTGCAGTTTTCTAGTCCATGGTTCTCCCTACAGACAGCCAGAAGCAGCACTTGTCTTCTGGGCTAAAACAGATTAAGAAGCAGTTTTATGTAATAACACTCGTCCTCTTAAACTCAGTCAATTTAAAAGACTTCTTAATCCATACAACCTTCTTAGGTTTTTCTTACGTATTTGAGTGACACTGTCTTATTCAAATTTAATGTCACAGCAGCAAAAATTTACCTAATGGATTTTTGTCAGTGTAGTTGCAACATCAGCATTAGTCCAGGACCGGGTGCTCTTTTCTTTCTTTTTTTTAACAACAGCATTACTAAAGAAGATTGAGTGCAGAGAGGGAGGTTCTTTTGATGTGTGTAAACTACGGCTAGGTTTATTCATGGCACCGATGCATTGATTATACATTATGCAGATTTAACTGTCAACTGCATCAGCTAACCCTTTTTACTTGTGTATGTTTATTGGCCATGAAACATTAGCATCTGTTAGCAATAAAAAGCACTCACCATAAATACATTTGCTTTCTTCAAACTAAGAGCTTCCCGTTGTCTTGTAGACAGACATTTTTAATATGTCTCAGGAACATATTGATTTGAAAAATTCAGTTTACGGTTTTCTTTTTTTACCTTCTTATCTTTTTTAATGTTATAACTGATCTTAAATAAAATGAACTCCAATAGTAGCCACACAGGGGCACATTTCATTTATTCTCTGCTAGACTTCAGTGCCAGTATGAAATTACTATTTGCATAACTCCAAAGAGCAAGGAGTTTTCAATGTCTGGTACCACAAGATTTGTGAAGGGGCTTCAATGAATTATATTTTATTTGGAAAACAAATGATGGAAGTGAATAGGTCCATTAAGTCATGCATTGTCAGTGGAGTTGATTTAGAAAAAAATAAAAAATAATAAATGTTTTAACGATTTATTGATTGTTTGTATTGATTGATTTTAACGCTGCCCTATTCATGTTTTGCCCTTATTGTAACGCACCTTGAAATTTTGCTGTATTGTTCTATATAAATGAATTGTATTAAATGGTGAGATGAAGAGCTGCAGGTGACCTACGCTTTCTCCAGTTTGAATAGACGTAATCCCTTTCAAATATCTGTTGACAAGCTTTACATTATAAATTGTTACAACAGATTTATTGTCTCTTCATCAGGGAAGAGTTAAAGGAGCAGCTGGAGAAGAAGAAGAAAGGCTCTCGAGCCCTGGCTGACTTTGAAGACAAAATGAACGTGGTATGTTTGTATTATGCAGACTGACATTTTACCACAAAACATTTCTTTATATTTGTATGAAGGTGCTCCTTTTATATGGGGAACAATTAGCAATATAGAAGATGAATACTTTTTTCAGATATTTGCTGTCATTTTCAGAAATGGAGGAAAGAACTGGCAAAAAACCGAGAGAAGTTGCTGGGTGGAGGTGAAAAAGACAAAGAAAAAGACAAAAAGACAATGGACAAGGATAAAGAGGAGAAGAAAGAGAAAAAAGAGGTATGGTATCTCCTCTCTCCTTTGTAAGACACTTCAACAGTCTCACTCTTGAATAATATTCATCTTTACTTACTTTGGCAATTCATTTGTGTTCAGAAAAAGAAGAAGGAGAAGAAGAAATCCAACAGGGTGAGGAGAGACCTCCAGTAATTTGATGGCCAGCTGTGCCACAGTATACACACACACGCACGCACACACACACACACACACACTGCTTGTACTCTGAGATGGTCTATTATTGTGTTCCAATTTCTAAACAAGCGAAAAACCTCAAGTCTAATGAACCCTGCTTTCATTGTGTTTTGGTCAAGCATTCTTCATCTTCCTCCTCCTCATCGAGTTCTGATTCCCCCAGCAGCTCCTCCTCAGAATCTGAATATGCGGTAGGTCATTACAGACTTCAACAGTAGATACTGGATATTGCCAACCACTAAAAACTAAAAACATTTTGTGACCCAATTCAATTCAGAAGCATGGTGCTCCTGAAATAGAGACAAACCTTTTTAAGATCCTGCTCTGCTGGATGACACTGTTGGATTTGATTGATTACGTTTGACTGCTGTTGGCTTGTGGTGCTCCGTTACAGGTTAATTCTAACAATAGCTTCCTGTGTTATAATAAAGGGAATTGGGGTGTTTTTGATAATATGGAGTGACTAGGTTAACAGTTGCCAACTGATAAAATAATATGTGCTTAACAACTCCATAAAATGGCCTTCTACATAATGCAGCATTACACTGGTTTGATTGTATTTCTCTTTGTGTATACAGGATGAAAAGAAGAGTGTGAAGAAGAAACGGAAGAGAAAGAAGTCATCAGCCAGGAGAGCATCGGACGGCTCAGAGGAAGAATCTGATGCTGAAAGCAAGGTTTTTTTTTTAGTTTTTTTTTTTTTAACAGCACAGTTGTTTACCGTGTTTTGAATTTTTTTTATCTTAAATGCCAGTGTTGATTCTAAATGTGTTTTTTCTTCCCAAGAAGAAAAAGAAAAGAATCAAGGAAGAAGGGGACAAAGATAAGGTAATTTACTCTTATTCAGTAATCCACTTAAATAACTTTTTGAGTGTGTTTTAGTTTTGTAGATTGTGTATATCCTGCACATATGTGATGGTATTTTCTTGCATTTCTTGTCCCTTGTTCTTGCCCGTCAAATCGAGTAACACCTTTGAGTCCAGTTGTTATAAAGCATTAATAATTATGATGTAAATCTTGTGTCCGTCAGAATGACAAGAGCCGTAAAAGAAAAAGGAAGGCCGAACGAAGTTATAAAGACTCCTCCTCAGAGTCCTCTGCAGAGTCTGAGGGTGAAGAGGTAGTGAGTATTATTCTTCTACAAAAAAAAAAAAAAAGCTGTATCTTAACTTTTTCACCACTTTACTTTAACAGTATTTCACCTATTATTTCTTCTCTGTTCCTCTTTTAATCTCTTCGTTCCTCTTTTAATTCAAATTTGGAGGGAAGGAGCGCATTGTTAGTTAAGTGTACAGTACATGCCATACAACCGCAATGTCCCAGGTTCGACCCTTGAGATGTTTTTCTTGCAGGTCACACACTCTCTTGATTTTTCCTGTTTAGCATAGAGGACTAAGCTACAGCTGCCTTTCGTTGTGCAACCATGTATTGCATAATGACGGTAAATGATCCTTGAACAATGACTGGTCAGGAAGGTGCAACAGGAATATGACAAATAGCGCCCATGTAAAGTCGCTCTAATGGATACAGATGAATAATGTATATGCCCAGACATGCATAGTATATACATAACATACATTTACACACAGATCAGTGGCAACATATGCTTAAAAAAAACAAACAAAACATATACTCGTACATATTTACATACTGCAGTAAAGAACATTAAGTGATGACTAAAGTAAATGGTACCCATATATATGCAGCATAACTGCTAAACCCTATACACAGTTACATTACGTTATCCTCGTGTTCTCTCTCACTCGTCCAGATGTGCGAGCTTTCTGTCTGTCACGCTTCATGGGAGTCTGATTTTAAAAAAATAAAATAAAATAAAAAAAAACATTTTACCGAAGGCTGTTAGTGTTTGACTTCAATTCAACCTAAATCAAGTGGGTCATGACTCCAGGTTGGCCCATTCAGATTGACGGCTACTACTACGGTGAATGAGAGAGAGAGGGACAGGTAGTGAATACAGTGGGGAAAAGTCTGACCAATGTGGTAGAATTTTCAATCAGAAAAATGGATTTATACTCCATGACTCACCACTAGCTAAAAATATAGCCCTTACCTTAATGGCTTAACATTGCTTTCAAAGCTTCGTGAAATGAGTCTGAATATCGACTTGTTTTTCCTATCAAGCCCTTCTGTTGGACAGAAAAGATTGTGAAATTGCTTTGTTGGTCAACTATGATTGATGATGATGAGATTTCACACCTGTTTAAATGTCCTTTTTATCAGTTTATTCAAAGTTATGATTAGTTTTTTTTTTTAATCAATTTTGTCTCTCAGCTGTCAACGCATTTCAGTTGGAAGCCATCATCAGCAACAGCAAGCAGATGATGGCTTTTAACTGAAACGCGTGTTTTTTTCCCACAAATAAACAAGAAGACCCTTTATTTGTGAGTGCCGGTGTTCTGTTTCTATTGATCCTTGCCACTACCGTGCACCCTATACTTTGTTTAGCATTTGGAGCTGTGTGCACTGCTACTTCCCGTAATATCTTCAACAGTTGATGACAACAATTTGGCTTCTGCTGTTACCATAAATCGTGGAACTCTGTAATTGTGAAACAATATTGTTACTTCTCTCTTATTGTAATTGTGAAACAATATTGTTACTTCTCTCTTATTGTAATTGTGAAACAATATTGTTACTTCTCTCTTCCTATTGTCTGATTTTAACTCTTGCATCCCATAGGCGGAAGCCAAGAAGAAAAAGAGAAGTAGTGAGGAAAAGGAGAGAATCACAGTGAGACATTTACTTACTTTCCTTTTTAGAGTTACACTATACAAATAAGATTTTGGTTTGATGTAATGCAGCTAGTGAGGCAGATTTTTATTTTATGACTATCACAAAGAATAATATCAGGAATGTACAAATTTAGTACGCAGGATTTGCGAGTTAAGATGTTTCGGACAGGTGTACATGAACGGCATTTACATAATACAAATCCAGCATGTAGTATCAGCTGCTGGGATGCATCAATATATTGTTGTCTACTCAGCCAGAAAGTCACAAGCATAAAAACATTATCTGTATAAATACATCCATATTGTTAATCCAGCTGTGGAATTGATGCTTAATTTAAGAGAAAAGATTTTGACTGAAATGTTTTTCGTTCACAGGACAAATCCAAGAAGAAGAGGAAAAAGAAGCACAAGAAACACGGCAGAAAAAAGAAAAAGAAGGCTGCATCTCAGTCAGACTCGGAGCTCAACTAACAACCATAGCTTTACGGTTCTCTCATCATCCTGACGGATCACAAGTAGTGTTATTTTGTCTGTTGACCTCTAAAGACTTCTCCCATCCAGCTTTGGTCATCACGCTTGAACAAGAGACCTACACACTTGCAATGCTGGGGTTCTGTGAGTGAAGTGAAATTGAGGGAGGCACCCATCCCTCTATATGGCAACTACCGGTACATATTTTCTGTTGATTTTTGTCACTATGGTTTCTGTTGATAATTGTTCTTTTAACCACGGGACTGAAGTGAATTCCCCATGTTTTTCCCCCTCATCTTGGAGACTTCAGTGTGACTGGCACTGGCTTTCACCTTCACTACGCCGGCCCTCCTGGAGGCGCTCTCTCTGCTTCATACCAGACATCTTGCATTTCTAGTTGCTAGATGAGGCTGTCATGCTCGTGCCTGCGTCGTGCATGTAGACCTGATGTCTCGCCAGCCTCATATTGAAGTTGGACTTATGATAAGAAATGTGAGCTGCACAGTCAACATTTATACAAGGATAATTGTTCCGTTAGATGAATTGTTACACTACAGTGTAAATGTATAAACAATGGAAATTCATTAATAAAGTATTGTTTTAGCCTTTTTTGCTGTTAACTATTTACAACATTTATTGTGGAAATATCATCTCTTGTGTGTGTCTGTGCATATATACAAGTCACACATCAATATGGTCCATAAACCATGCACTAGATTCACTTTTATGGTTACCCTTCCAACTCTCTATTACAAATATTGCTGTGCTTTGTCTCACTTCCTTAAAACTTTAAACTGGTTTCTGCTTTCTGTTGTAACAAACAAAGTATGTTGGAAACCTCCCTGCCAATTTCGCTATTGTAATTTGTTTTCACACTCTACAATCTAATATTTAAAGAGCAGCAGTGTCGTCAGTAGGTGAGGGTTCAGAATCAGATCCTTAAATATAACATTAAATATAAAGGACAAACGCGTGTACCGGTAATAATATAAAGTAAGTAGCAGCATAAAGTAAGTGAGCTACCAGGTAGTAATAATAAATAAGTGTATATTCTGTTGGTGAACCATTGTCCTTGTTTTATGCTATCAATTTATGCTACTTCCTTGCATGACATCACATGTCCCATTTTGTTTCAAGTATTTCTGACTTAAGAGTGAACTACTACTGCCAATGATTTCTAAAAAAGAAAAGAGAAAAATTTAATGTTTTTTTTTTTTAAGTATTCAGATAACTTTACTTTAGAAAAAAATTAGTATAAAACAAATAAGTAGAGTAAAAGTCTTGCATTCATGTCCCCTGTCAGATTGTTAAATATTGTAAAGCAGCATTTTAATTTAGCTGGTTGAAGTGGAGCCAATATTACCTACTTTACATAGTGTTGGTTAGTCTCATGTATAGTAACGTCTCCTGTCTTATAAGTTGATCACAGTCTGCAAACTAACTACAAATGTAGTGGAGTAAAAAGTACATTATGTATTGGGAAAATGGAAATACTCAAGGATAGTACACGTACATCTACATTGTACTTAACTACAAAGGTGGAATGTAACTAAATAAGACAGCTGGTAATATCTTAAAATCGTGCTTCTTGTTCTATCAGCCACTGAGTTTAAAAGTAATATTAGAAAAAAGTTTGTAACAATCAACGTCTACTTTACAAAAAAAAAAAAAAACCAAACTATCCGGTTTTACAGGCAGGTCTTGTGATGTTGACAGTGTCACGGTATCAAAGGTTGTTTATGTCATTGAGGTGTGTATGTGTTTACCGCCTCATACAATGATTACTTAAAATCCAAGTAGGGTTCATGAGTGTGAACTATTTGTACTGTCCTGACCTCAGTCACAGGACACAGCAGCAGAGGGTGTGATTTACAGTTAGAGCTCCAGGTTTGAGCTCAGTGGGAGGGTCTGACCGGCCTTATAAAACGCGCTACATATGTGCGTGTGAGACCTGACACCGGAAGCTGCTTAATCACTGCACTTGCAAGGTAAGCGTGAAGAAATGATTAGCATCAAATCCCTTTTGTGTTTAACTTTTATGCTGCACTGTATAGTGCTTTACAAACAGTCCCGACTTCTCTTAATACTGTTAAGTTATGTTTTGACTGAAAGGAAGATCCTCGTGCTAGCTGAACTGAAACTAAAACGTTACAGCAAGAGAAATAAGTTTCACATTTAGGTCACCACCATCTGATTTATGATCTGGAAATAATCTGTAGAAAGACTTTCCCTCGAACTGCGCATCGTGTTTCGCATTGAACTGATTCAATACACTTCACATTAACACTCTTTTGCAGATGTTGAGGACAACTCTGTGGGTGGTAGTGGGAGTGTTTGTGTGGGGGCTCGCATCCTGCTCCATCACATGTCCTGACGGGAACGTCTGTTCCGGTCATGCCACCTGCTGTATGACTAAGACTGGATATAGCTGCTGCCCATATCCAAAGGTAAATCACATGTCAACACATAGAGCAACACAACCTGTAGTTATTAAGCCTAACATGTATATCTGTGTGTCTTTATTCATGTGTCTTTAGGCTGTGTGTTGCTCTGACTTGGCCCACTGCTGCCCTTCGGGGTTTAATTGTAACCTGGCGACTCAGATGTGTGAGAAAGGCCAGTGGATGAAGATACCCATGGCCCAGAAGGAAGCTGCAGAGAAGCCAAGCACTCCTGTTCTGCCTGTATCTCCACTTCAGGAGCTCAAAGAAAACCATGTGATGGAGCAACAGAAGAGCTCCGTTGTCCATTGTGACAACTATTACATGTGTCCCGATCGCACCACCTGCTGCAGACACCCAACAGGTGTCTGGTTCTGTTGCCCGTATTCTCCTGTGAGTTGACGTGCATCTTCTTGTGCAATAAGAAACATGACCCAAATTAAATTTCTATTTATTTTGAAGTGCCATCAGGGCGACTTCTCTTTTCATTGTTATGCAGTCACAATTCAGTGTTTTAATCTTGAGTTTTGGTTCTATTCTGTATTGATTGTTATATAAAATGTGTACCATACGTCATATTTTATCCCTATAGTTTAAATTCTACACTATTTTATGTCTTAAATTCTCATTTTTACTTGCGTGTTTTTCCGAGATCCAAGAATTGTATTGCCACCGACTGAGTCTCTAATTGTTGTGCATATGACAAATATTAACTTGTAACTTGTTGGAACTTCTAGGGCAGGTGTTGTCTGGATGGCTACCACTGTTGTCCTTATGGCTTTGACTGTGACCTCACTTATACACACTGTGTGAGGCGAGGCCTGAGATATCCTTTCATCTCCAAAGAAAGTCTGTCTTCAGTCCCTGCCTCTCCCATTTCAACTTTAGAAGACAAAATCAGCTTGCAAGAGGTAGGACATATCACAGTAAAGGGCCTTTCTATATGTGACGTATAAGTCCTGAGATTGGTTATCCGAATAACCATCTTGAACATAAAGTTTTAAAGGCACTAAATTTGTAAATTTCCCCGCTGTGGGACAAATAAAGGTTTTCTGATTATGAAAACTATTTTCTCAATTAGCTTTTCACTATAAGCGATGGGGTCCTACACAAATACACAGTTTTTAGACAAAGTAAGAACACTTTGTTGTTTTAAATGAAAGTTTTTTTTTTTTGTTTTTTTTTTGCATTTATGTTTTCATACTGGCTCTTTGTTTTACTGGTTTGAAGTGGGCAGAGCTTAGTTGGAAACGTGTGATCTTTCATTCTTCTGTGCACCAATCATTACTTGGCAGAGTCATAAAGTGATTACAGTTTCAGGTTTGTTTGCTTATGTTGGCAGGCCACTGTCAATTCAATATGTTCGAGCAATTTATTAAATTCAACATTGAATCAAATGACTTTGTATGTGAAAGATTTCCCTTGTAATGACAAACTTGCATAAAAATATGTATCACTTTATTCTGATCCACGCTCTACAAAGTGCTTTAGCTTCTTTTAGGTCCCTATTTTGGTTTATAGCCTGCAACTTTTCTGTTTCGGTTGCAGACAAGTGGCCTAAACTATTGCAGGTTTTACTTTGACTGTTTCTTAGTTTTATTATGAATATTAAATGTTATAGAGACAATCTTTTCACTAAAAATCTGTTTTTTAGGGGCTTTAAAGATCTATCATCTAAAAAAAATAGAGCATATGTATTTAGATAATATCCAGGTAATAATGGCCAGTGTGTGTTTACCTTTTGCAGACACCAATGACAGTTCTGACAGAAGCCAGTGGCGGCATAGATGAGGCCGGAGTGATTCGCTGTCGAGGCAATTTTTACTGCCCGTCAAGGACAACATGCTGCAAAGACTCCACAGGCCATTGGAACTGCTGTCCCTACCCACTGGTATGGATTGTGCATAACACATTAAAGCCATCGTGAAGTAATGGTGCAGTGATCTGAAGGAAAACAATTTGGCTGAAGTGCTTAGACAAACAGGAATATAGAGAGTTTAATGCACAGAGCAATTAAATGATCAACATACAAACTGATGCAACTGACATAGGTTTGTTCTTTATTTCTTTTTTCTTTTTTTCTTTTACTGCAGCAATTTACTCATGAATACTAGAACTTTCTAACATCAATACTTTTTTTTCTGATTCAGGGCCAGTGTTGTAAAGATGGTAAGCACTGCTGCAAGTATGGATCTAACTGTGACGCCACCTCCCTGTCCTGTGAAACCGGGTACTCTCAGATCCCCTCCGGAGCACAGGAACGCGCCAAAACCGACTGAGGACCTGTTGTTAAAGCTTTGCAATTATTGTGGTTCATAGGTCAGCTCAAATCTAACAATGTATCCTTATGAGACCTAGATGACAGTTGATTGTGCTTACACCTCAAAAGATTATTTCTTTTATCCATGGTGGTTTCCATTTGCAGATGAATGGTACTGTATGCTGTATTGGCTTTCAAAAGGGATGTAATGTAAACATTGTCAGTAACCAGCTTCGCAAGATTTCATGCAAAACCTGTGTATCTATTGCAGTAGTGTAGTAGGCTATGTATGTTGATGATCTTTAGTCTGAAGATTTCTAAAGAGACAACATGGATAACTTTATGCCAACCTTAATTCATTGTATGATCTCTTTTCTAATGAAACAGAAAATTGAACACTTCTTTAAATATAAAAAAATGGAAATGTGAGTGAATTTCATCTATTCTCGTGCCCCTGAACTAAATGTATCAGTGGGTGATAGTCCACTCGCACACCTGTGTTTCCCATAATTGTATACTATTGGTGTAACACGGTAAATTGTGTCGTTCGTGAAAGGGCTTTTACTTTGAAAGGAAAGAAACGGAAATTTCCTTTTTAACTCCGACTGGCTCACTTCCTTGCTTCCCACGTGTATGGTTCCGCGTCGAGCTGGAGTTTACGCATGTTGGAAGGATGAGTCAAATAGAAGAACTAAAAGTGTTTGTGTCCGAGCGGCTTCATGCTGCTGCGTCTGAAATATTAGGTGCTTTTGAAAAAACAATAACCGATTACGAGGAGCAGGCTGCCCGTCTGAAGGAAGAAAACGACCGCCACCGCTCTCTGTTGGACATTATCCTCAAAGCCAAGTTACCAAAAAAACAAGGTCTGTCCATCCGAGACCGACTAAACAATGGTAGTTTTTAATCCTAGATCCTCTCATTTCTCCCACTCTCGGTGGTCGTCCTCTTCCACCCGGCTAGTAAAACATAACCGCGAAATAATCCCATCTGTTGTGGCGAACTAACGTTAGCTAAAGTTAAATGTAGCCACTTAGCTAGCTGCTTCGATCATTATTGCATATTGTTTAACGCTAACACTGAACACACTAGGAAATGTCCAACGTCATTATTTCTCTGTGTGTTGGTTCTACCAATACTCCATAAAATACATCCGGACAATGTTATGGTTCTTGTAATTCGTGAGGCGAGTCCGACAGGTTCATTTACGTTGGCTATAGACAACAATACAGCTAGCAGCTCCGCCAGGTGAGCTTTGCTACAACAAGGTGTGTGTGTGTGTGTGTGTGTGTTAAGAATTGGAATATGACACAACACACAATTGCACCTGCAGGTATAATGTCGTTTAGAATACGTTGTGGTTTCCATCTTACTGTCGAATGATCTAAATTCATTTAAAGTTGTACATATTGCCAAAGCATATTTAAATGTTAAAAAGTAAACAATAAGTACGTTGCGTTAACATCAATTGAATAATATCTCTTTTAAATCAATGCAATATTTTTGATTGGCATGAATGTAACGAGCACTGTATTGCCAAAGCGTCAAGTAATAATGATATGAAGAAAAAGATTGACGTACAATTCATAAAATCCAGAAAATAGCAGAAAAGCTATTAACCTTGTGTGTGCGCGCGCGCGTGTGTGCCAGTACCTGGATAGTAGATCATTTCGGTGGTTGTGTATTTAGCTAAGAGCAAGGAATTATTCAAAAGTTAAGTATCTTTACAGAATTATAACAACAAAATCATATATAGCCCCTCTCTCTCAAACAGTTTTTAATGTAACATAACTACTATTTACTTTTGTTCTAACCTTTTCTCTGCAGGAGGTCGCTCCACCAAAAGTACCCCTGCTGCTGCTGGCCCAGGTGCATCAGATTCAAGTCCTGCCCCCAAGGGCAAAGAAACTCCCATCTATTCCAGTGGTAGGACTTAAGTCTAACATTAAATTCTCCTCTTCAGTAAAATCAGTTCTTTAAGATTCTCTGTAAAGCTATAAAAAAAATAAAAAAGACTGAAGTTGTGTCTCTAACATGGACACCAGTAGCCACCATTAGTCGCCCCACTGTGATGTGCTGCATCTGTCATTAGTCAGTAAGGTTCATGCTGCTCTCTTTGCCAGGTCCATCCTTAAAAAAAAAAAATGTATCTCAATAAAACTTTTATCTGGTTGAATAAAATATGTTTTTTGTAATTGCATAACCCTGATGATTTGTCTTATTTCACCCTAAAAGGGAAATGGCCATTTCAGTCATTCTCTGAGGCCTTTGATGAAATGTCTCATAACTCTAGTAATTCTATGAACTGCCATACTATTCTGTGAAGTAACTAAATGATATCTTTATTTATTTTCTAGGCTTGCAGTGTGTCTTCACCTCACGCACCGACTTACTGAAGCTTGCAGGCGATGACAACTGTCCTTACTGCTTGAAGAGTATTCAAGCCACCGAGACACATTTGATGAGAAAACATTATCCAAATGCAGTCCATTTTACTGAGAATGGCACTGGTAAGTTTTATTTACGTCTAAATCACAATACGATGATACTTCATTACAATGGATTACCTTATTTGAGCAATTCTCAAGTATGCTAGCTAATGAAAACATGATCAAACAATGTTGTTTTTACGTGTCCAGTCATTTAAGGTGTGTACTTGTAGTAAGTAGGATATCTTTTCTCTTTTCAGAAAAATTTGTTATACCCTGTACATGCAGAGATTTGATCCAGGGCAGAAGTCACTGGCACTGCCCATTTTGTGCAAAGATCATTTATCGGAAATGTAACTTTGAGGCGCACATATCTAAACAACATGGTATGTACAATTTCTTGGTATTTTCACACCTTTGCTGTTATTTTATCATTACATTTTTTGTTATAAAAATCATGTTTTCACTTCTGCTTTACATAACTGCTGTGTAACAGTCCCACCACTAATAATGACTAAAAGTACTTATTGACTACAGTGTCCTTTTACTTTACAGGTTATGCAATACTGCAGCAAAGTCAAGATGCAGGTTAGTTTACAATATGTCTGATGCACCTCAGTTGTTCTTAAATGATTCATTATTAGCCGTTTCCACTTCAGCTGTGAACACTGTTGCGTAACTAATTGGTAATATTCCTTGATAAAAAAGCATTCATATTCTACACAATATCGCAGCAGTAATATCTTCTCTGGCTTTACATCCACAACTGTGCTTTCATTGTTTGAGTGTCAGAATGATGCAACCCCTTTGAGATCAAAATAAGACTTTCTTTTTCTTTTTTTTATCTGGAAACTTTTGTTTATTTCAAATCCCCCCCAAATAAAGATTTGACTTACTCTAAGGAACACTGGGACATAGGATAATCATATAATGAGTATTGCTTCCCTTTTTCTCTTTACCTTTTACTGGAAGCATATCCCGAGTTGTCCTTGCTGCAATGATGCCCAGTTAGCTTAAAACTGCTGTGAAAAGTGTTTCTTTGGAGTAGAAAGCAAATAGTTTTGATGTGTGGAAGCATAAAATCAATGTTAATCATTGTGCACCTTTTTAAAGTTAGGGTATTTTTCAGTGCAACTGTAAACAACAAAAATGTGCTGTATTGATAGGCAGTAGGGGTGGTACAGCCACAGATGTTCATTCCCTGAGGCGTCATGAATAAATAGTTGAGTAGATGGAGTATTGATAACTAAAAAAACAGATATTTGGCAGTCTTTCAATATAATTAAATACATTGCTCTGTCCTTCCCCTTAGTGATGGATCAGCCCCAGGTCTCTGCCTTTGAGGAGGTTCCCCTGAGTCTTGAACCTTGGAGTCACCAAGAGGACCAACAGGCCTCACGGCTGCTTCAAGTTAAAGAAGAAGAGGAAGGTAGAAAAACTTGTCATGCATACCTTCACTTTCACTGCATGTACAAACATGTGATAGAAACAACTGAATGTGTTTTTTCTTTATTTCCAGTGAGTCATCCTGAGTGGCAGATCAAGGACGAACACATGCAAAAAGGTAACAGTCCAATGAGTCCGGAGGCAGATCAAGCCAAAGACTCTGCATTTAACATCGTCTTTTCGGACAGTTATATACAAGATCTCGGCGAAAGCATCAGTGTGGAATGCGGCAAAGGACATCCTCTTCCTAATTCTTCAACTCCTCTGGAAACCCAGCCTGATAGTGGGGATGGTGGAATATTGCAGCCAGCTGGGGAATCTCAGCACACCGCACCTTGTTCTAGTGTAAAGGCACTCGACACCAAGAGGAAAGTGCATTTGAAAAGATCTTTACCCCCCTTGAGTTTGAAGATAAATAAATCAACAAAACTATCTGTCAGTCGAAAACACACAGGTCCTCATAGTTGTAAAGCATGTGGAAAGACTTTCCATTACATGTACACACTGAGGACACATGCGCAAACACATGCAGTGGATAAAATCCACATTTGTGGAATCTGTGGAAAACATTCAGAGTCTAAAGACAGTTTAGTCCAGCATCTTCAAAGCCACACAAAGAGAAACAAATGTGGTATATGTGGGAAACACTTTTCTAATAATTCCCGTCTGAAACGGCATAGCAAATTTCACAGACCAAAGGGTCTAAATGTCATCTCATCGGCATAAAAACCTCAGATGGGTGAATTCCTACAAATGTCAGAAATGCATCAAAAGGAGCTGTGATCATAATTTTCTGATAACTGGAAGGAAGATGCCAGTCCAGTTGTGTAAATAATTCAGTCCTAATAGCTGGGCAGTTTGTTGATGTTTATTTTATATAATTGTATTCATATACAATTTTGTAGACTTAACTTGAATAAAACATTTTTGAAGTTAGATTTCTTTCCAGTGTACATTTCTTTTCATAAATCATCAGTTTGGAAGTTAGAGGCGTTTTGGTATATGCATTCTGCCCCCCATACATGTAAAGAAACCTGATTTAAATTCAAGTTCAGGGAATGATTGATCGTTTTACTATTATAAATAATGAAAAATGTTCTGTTTTAATAGGCTGTAGCCTCTACACTGTGATTATTATCCCAACTCAGTATTTGAAACTGCTCTTGGGCTTGTATGACTAGTCCTTTTGTCATTATAAAAGCAGAAAACATGTCTCTGTTACCCTAGCAACAGGCCTCTTGATTGCTCCTAACAATAATATTAATTAATACTTATTTCATATACTTATGACCTATTCAAAAAGTGAATAGTTAGTGTGGATATGTGAGGTGAGAGAGTTACAATATGTTTTTTGTCCACTGTTTTCTATGGAATTAAGGACAATTAATGCACTGTAAGTTATGGGCAATGAAATTATGAATTTACAGTAAAGTACGAAGACACATTTGAGTTACAATGACGATGCTGGTCATTTAGGACCTTACCATTATTCCTGCTGAATGGACTGGCCCTCCAGCCCGTCAGGGGGTATGAGCTGGCGCTAGTGTTTGCTGGTTTATGGTGTGTGCAGTTTGTTGACTGCTGTGTTTGGGTCCCGACTTTCCCGTTTTGTCCTTTCTGTCCCATGATGTGGTGAGTGTGTCCACGGCAGGAAGGAAGAGGGGGGGACGCTGCACCGCTTTGACTCCGCTCCGGAGAGTCTGTCCTTAATTCAGTTTCCCCCGGTGAATTTACAGTAACTCCCCGGGCGAGGGACTGCCTCCTTTTGGTTTTACACGGGGAATATGGCTGTGTTGAAGATACAAGACCAGGTAACGTTGTCTAACTAGCTAACATTTAACGTCAGGCTAAGTTAATTCATCGGTGTCACTTTGTACAACTGAATGACGCTTGTTCGTCTGAGTGTTTATGTGTAACGTTAGTCATTGAATGTTCATTGTAGCTTAACTTTACTGACATTAAACAACTACATTCATTCATGGTGACTTAAATCAGTCTCGTTAATGACATTTTAATAGTAAAAGTTGAATGGCTAAGCTAATGCTGCTTGCTATCGTTCTTACAGGTAACTAACGCTAACTCAACTGACATCTGACATGTTAGCTTACTAGCTAACAGTAACCAGTTAAACATAAGTTAACGTAAGAACCTTGATACTGTCGTATAACCTGTTGCCTTACGTTAACTTAGTTCGGTTAAAAACGGTCACTTTCGTGCCAAATCAATTATAACGTGGTCGTTAGTAAGTTTTCTTAGGTGTTTTTGACTGTTGCTGTTTGTGGCTGTTTCTAGTGGTGATGGACTTGTGAGCACAGCTGGATAGCTACGAGGTTAACAGGGTGGCTAACTCCCTTCATCTGCTAATGCTAGTTAGCAACTTGAACTCATGCAATACAAGTATTATGCCACCCCACTGTAAGGTTCTTAAAATTGGTAAAACGTATTATCTTGACTTGGATTGCATATTAACGATTTAACTGGCCGATTTTCTACCCAGGGAGTTTGCTTTGTCAGCTGTCCATTTAAGCTCCCTGCACATTTTCTCTGGGGCAGCTGTGGTAGTCACCTGTTGCTGGAGATAAGAAAAGCTGTCAGACTAAAATAGCAGGTGGTGCTAGTTTCAAAGTCTCCAGCTGTGGTCATGAATTAGACACCACAAGCTTAAATCAGTTCTTATAAACGCTGCTGGGACTTAAAGGCAGTGATAAACAGGACATTGTATTGGACACATGCACCAGTAACTAAATAGTGGATTTAAAACATGTTGTTTTAGTCACACACGTAATTGTGTTAGTTAACCAGACTGTGTTTGTGTATGTATGTGCTTGATGGGTAGATGGAAGTCATTCATTAGGAAAACAATACTGTCTGTCAAATGTTCTGTTGGTACATAAATTGGCTTTTTTTTGTGATTCGTAATCATTTACATCAAGTAAAAAATACCAAATGTTTCTGGGATACAGCTTTTTAAACATGATATTTTGCTTTCTCGTTTCCTTTTCATATTGTAAATTAAGTGCAATTGTTTTGTGATTGTTAGTCAGACAACTTAAGCTACATTGGGCTCTGCTAACATGATAGGCATTCATATTTTTTTTATTACATTTTACACAACATTTTTACATTTTAGACTAAATGATTTACAGATGATTATAATAATAATTAGATAATAATGGGATGAAAACAACTTTAAATTTTCAGTTGAAGTAATTATGGCAAATACATGCTTTGAAATGGAAATCTTGTGTTATTGTGTTGATTCAGAATTAGCCTAAACCGTTAGCCTTTAGTAAAATATTGTTTTGTAACTGTGGAGTAAGAGTTCTGTAAAAATATTAACTTTAGTCAAAGTGGGTCAATGATGGTACATCTCTGTCCTGGTCTGACTAATCTTCCGGACAGGCTTGCAAAAGACGGAAGAGTGTGTGTGATTAGATCACCCTCTCTATTCTTCATTGTTCTCTGTAGTGCTTGCTGACAGAGAACTGAACAAAAGGACAAAAATAGTCCCACATCGAGGGACAGGAGTGAGTGTCACTTATGGCAAAGGCTTCAGTTTGTCCTCTAGAGGGCATCCTGTAGCTTTAAAGCATGCACAGTGTCCTAACCAGGATATGGTCCTGCCTGAAGGGAGAGAGATGGTAGAGGCCATAGATGTAAAACAATACATGTAACATGTGACCTGGGTCCAATTTTAAACTTGCTGTTATTAAAACCGATGGTAAAAGAGGCTTATATTGTCTTTATAATCCTTGTATTTTTTTTTTTTTTTTCAAATAAAGTTTTTTATTAATATATTGAGTTTAAGACAACTGTGCCTGTCTAGAATGAACCAACAAAACAAACAAAGATTCTGCTAGTTCTGCTGTTATAATTCCAAGAGAACAAATCATGCTTTCATGCATGACGATAATCTCATAATTGTGCATTTATATAGCAGATGATGCTAATTGCTATTATCCTACATTAAGCAATATCTTTGATGTGGAAATCCTAAAAAGATTCAGTATTATAGCCTTTAGGCAGGCAATTAAAAACACACCTACTGTAATATAATAATATATTATTAATGTTTAAAATTGAATCACTTCCTACTTTTTGAGTTTTTTCCAGTCAATCTGCAAAAACTTCTCCTTGTCGTTATCTTTACTCAACACTTGATTGGCATGGAATCAGCTGCTTAGCAGTCATATGTTAGAGTAATATTAATAACTTTGTTATAACGTTAATGTTGCTAAATGTTACCTTTGAGCTTAGTTGACATCTATTGTTTTTATATATATATATATATATATATATATATATATGTATATATATATATATATATATATATATATATGTATATATGGTAGAGACATTTAAGAGAGCAAACTCAATAAAAGCAGAAGGTCCAGCATACAAGAGAGCTGTTGTTGTTTTGTTTGTGTTAACTTGCCTGGGACTTTTCAAATGTGTCCACGATGAATACATCAGCAATATGCTGTTAATGGCTGGTAGCCAAATAGCCTCTAAGCACCATGAAACATCTTGGTTGTGCACAAGTGACATTTTTCACTGTGCAGCTTGTCCATTAAATTAATCATTATGACTGTTGCTCTGCTAGTAGACAGAGTCAATGTGCCTGACCACCATTATAATAAACACTGCCAAGCCAACATCACTAACATTGATTTGAAAAGTAAATCAAAGTTAAGAACAAATTCCAAACAATATCTAGACAAATAGAGAATAAATCAAATGTTTGGATATGACTAAAAACAAATAAAAAGTAGCACCTTCCGCAAAGAGTGAAGAGATACATGAGCTGCTTTTTCACGGTCTGACATGAATATCACTGTCGATTTCATATCAGTGTATTTTAGTGCATTCAAACTTCAGTAATATCCGTTCAGAACCACATACTGTTAATGACTCCTCCATTTTTTGTCATTCAGTTAGATAATTTATTGGAAAGCATGTGGTGGTGTGCATACCATACATGTACTGTCAGGACAACAAAGCTTTAGTACAGATCACCCCCTCTTGTTTTAAAAGCTTTGAAATCTCTAGATGTTCGAATCGACACTGCTGCTGTCTGTGCGAGTATGTGTCCCAGCGCGTGCACACACACACACACGCGCCGGCCTTTGTGTTTCTGGACTGGGATTATATTACACACAGTGCATCCTGTCGCAGGGTCAGAGCAGAGGTCAGTGCAAGCTGACTGTGTACTTTCACTTACACATGCACATTGTCACGTTGGGTCTCTCACATGAAGGAAAGCTCAGGGGTTGTATTGGAATTATATTTATGTTTGTTTGTGATAATATTGGGCCTGCATCCTCTTGTTGTTGCGGTGAGATCAGGTTCACCTTCTGTATGTTTTCCCAGGGTCCCCCTGCTGTAGGAGCACTAGCTCAGCATTAATGGTGCAGACATTTGAGCTCTGCCTGCCTCATGAAAGGCACATCACAAAATGGATTTTTCACTTTTTGTTGTCAGACTGTCATGCTGTTTGTGTTTAGGGATGCTCAGTCTGTGTTGATCACACTTTACTTTATGTAAAGGTTTTCCTGCCTATTCCACATGCTTGCCTTGCTTGACAATGCCTATGAGTCCTGATCTCAACTTTACACATACAGCTCACACAAAGACCCCTTTATATTTGGGAAATGGTAACAAATCTGCTCTGTAAACATCTTTGAGCTACGTTCCTGAGAGAATCCCCAATGCTGGCAAGTAGGATAGACAAAACAGTGGTTGTTTGTTTATATACTTTGCTTACCAAACATCTTTCTTTGTTTGTGCCTTTGAGGCAAATCTGTAATGTCAACTCGGGCTGCTGTAGAAGCAGAAATATTGTTAGACTGTGTTTCTTATTATGTTTATAAATGGTAAGCCCATTAGACTCAAAATGTAGGCCTGCAGAAAGACTCCATCCAACTGAATTGCTCTCTCTCATTTGCTCTCCCTTGCACTGTCCCTCCCTCTAGAGTTAATGGGGTTGTGTGGCTTGGCAAGATTGCTCTTTTTAGGATCTGCGTTGAATATGAAGGAGACTGAGACACACACACACACACAGACATGCACGTACAGACTGGTCTTGTTAGCTACCCTCACATTCTCTGGCAAAGCCAGTTTGTTCCAGTTTCATAATGAGGAGATGGGGACTTTTGAAGCTATGCCACCAATACACCAAAGAGATACTGGAACACACACACACACACACACACACACACACACACACACACACACACTCACACACACACACACTGATCTGGTATCTTTTATTCTCTCACGTTTAGAAGGAAAGGCAACTTCTGTTTTAGCACCAACTTTATGGACATGCAGACCACTGCAATCTTAGTTAGTAAAATCTAAAAACAACATTGTAGTGCACATGGTTTAGATTTTACCATGCCACGTGGGTTACAACTTTTTTATATTACTTTAATATACAGTACCAAAGATCAGAGCTTTGTGAGTGGATTAGCACTGAATCCATAAAACAAGGATCAGAAAATCACAATACAGTAGTAAACATTCAGATATCCAGACAGTATTGAAGCTCTCAACAAACAACTTGGCATTGGTTGCTGAAGGTAGCAGGGCTTTCAATAAAGAATCAATAATGCTGCATCATCATTCTCTACTGTAGCATCTTCACTCCACTTACACTTTTGTTATTACACTTAAATGGATTCACAGGAGACTCGTAGATCAGCACTGACCAGCATGTGACCTGATAACAATCAGGCATCAAAATAGGGCCATTCAGTCCAGTATTTACCGCTTCTCTTGACATTCATTTTACTCTTTTATCTCTTCTATGTTTTGCTTTCTCTTAATCTCTGGCCCTTTTTACATTTGGTTTCATTTTGTTTCTTGGTTAACTTCCTGTAACCAGTTTGCACCCATTGCTGTCCATAGCCCCCTCTTTGTCCTTTGCTCCATTCATCTTCAGGTTTCTTTGTGTTTTGTAGTGTTCTAAGTACCTGCCTACAATTATTCCATCTCTCTCTGCTCTTCTATTCATACTCCCCTCCCTTTTCCATTCACTCTCTCTCTCTCTCTCTCTCTCTCTCTCTCCCCCCCCCCCTCCTCTCCTCCTCCTCCCTCTCTCCGTCTCTTCTTTTGAAAGAGCTGGCTTCAGCAGTCTGCCTGAAACGAGCGACGCATACCCACACATACATTGGCTGCTGTGGCCCCCGTCCACGCTAATCACAGTGTCTCTGTGTGTATGTGTGTGTTCCTGGCTGCAGCACAGCAGTGAGGATATGTAGCTTCCTGTGCGCTGCTAGGCAGCCCAAGCTCATTCTGCCGCATGCCGCTTACCGCCACCATTACGCAGAGGAATTCCCTGCTGTCTCCGCTACTGCTACTCACAGAGAGTGAGAGTGTTTGCTAGAGAGCGGAGGAGCAGAGAGAGGAGACATGCAGCAAAGCAACACTGGCAGATAGAGGACATAGCTGGAGTTCATATTGGATTTTACATGAAGATGTGCAGTGTTTGTTTACGAGGAAATCACTCTGTTTATTGGATTTATTGTGGACCTTTGTGCTCCTGAATTGCGCACGTATGTAAGAGGGAACACAGTGTATTTATGTGTGTGTGAGAGAGAGAGAGTGTGATTGTGTCGGTGTGTGTGTGTGTTTGTTCCTGATGCGGTCAGAGCGGGCTAGTCGTGTGTGTATCGTGGTGCTGGAGGAGGTGGAGGAGGATGAGCCCTCCTCTTCACCCCCACCTCCCCGGCCCAAATCATCTCCAGAACGCAAATCCCATCATGCCTCTCGACGGGCTGCCGCTCAGGAGGACAAGGTGAGACCTTCTGTTTGGTTCTTCATTGATGGAATTACAGTTTGCTCATTCAGCTGCGGTTTTGACATGATTTAAGGTTTATATTAAGCTTTTTGTGCAAATGACAACATTCTCCTGGGTTTTAAACAGACCAAAGTACTTCTTCTACCTGGGCTGAAGTACGTAGTTGCATGTCCTTTTTCATAAAAATACAATACACTGCCAACACTTGTCATCCTGTGCTAAATTTAGCACTAAATACAATCACCAATATAGCCTTCCATGTGAGATGACTGCTGGTTTGTATAGATTATCAGCGAGGCCTGGGCCTTTGTAGTCTCCAGCGTTGGCTTATAAAGGGCAAGCCTACAATAGAAACATAGTAGTGAGTCTTTTCATCCTAAGAAAGCTGCTCTTTGAAGTTTACACTGAGAAGGAAAGCCAGAGAAGATGATGTGCTGTCTCCAATGACAGTTTGTGCTCTTACTCCGTGTCTACCTTCTCCAATCTCTGACATAGTTGCAGTGGTCATCAGTGTAATAGGCATGAGACAGATGCCGACATGCCTGACAGCCCCACTTATTTTTAGTTGGGACGAAATGAGAGAGGGAGGAGGAAAACTGAGAGAGGCTAGGAGTAAGGAGCAGACCCGCATCATAAAACATGTATAGTGCTGAATGGTACAACTTGGCAGCCATTGCTAGGGGACAAAGTGTACATGTGACAAAACGTTATCAATAAGACTCAAAGTACTTCCATGGACTTAAAGTGCTTGAAAGATTGCAAAGGAGGGAATGACAATATACTGTAATTTAGAAAGGCTCTTTAAAGGCCTCTCCAGACCTCCCCTAAATCAACAAAACCATTTCCATGTTCCTATGTTTGTTTATTTTATGTCGCTTTCTCAATAATGTTGCTGCAAGAAAAGCATTGCTTACAGTGTATTGTGTATTATCAATCTTAAAGTTGAAATCCTTACACTAATTACTTATTCAAACATATTGAAACCAATAAACTGTTTGTTATTATGTTCAGATAATAAGAGTAAAGACAGTGTAGTGTTACGATAAATGGAATAAAAACACTTTTTGCTAAGACGGATTGTGATATAAAATCATGATCACAATAACTAGCATGTATTGGTTGTGGAGTTTATTGTTCGGCAATATATTGTAAATGCAATTATTAGCTGTTTAAGAAAAATGTTTACATAGTTTGCAGACTTTCATGTAACAAAGTGTGTGTGTGTGTGTGTGTGTGTGTGTGTGTGTGTGTGTGTGTGTG
>CALSBV010012213.1:7046858-7059107 GCA_943590825.1 Bovichtus diacanthus
GTGTGTGTGTGTGTGTGTGTGTGTGTGTGTGTGTGTGTGTGTGTGTGATAAATAAATAAATATTGCCTTTTTAGGAACAAGCAACTTTCGGGCAGAGGATGAACGCTACTGGTGCAATGTTTGTAAAGATTAAGTAATGAACAAATAAAGATATTTGTTTTTGATTTATTGCAGTTTGTTTCAGCTGTATAGTATGTTTTCTTAAAGTATGTTACAAAAAATATTAAAATCATAGTATGGTATGTTATTAAGAGTTGTTAAAAATTGTAATTAAAAAAAAATCTGTTATGCCATAAAAAAATCAGTGTTATTAAAAAATGGCAGAGTATAGTATGTAATAAAAAATATATAGTATAGTATGTTGTAAAAATGTCAAAAGCATTTTATAAAAATGTCAAGATAAATTAATTAAATTTAAAATAATTAAAAAATCATAGGTTTTAAAAAGTCAGTATAGTATGTCATAAAAAAAAGTAATTAAATAAATCATAGTATAGTATAGTATGTCATGAAAAAATACCAGAATATAGTAAGTCAGGAAAAAAAAAATATCAGTCTAGTATGTCAGGAAAAATGTCAGAAAAGTCATACAATAACATGCAAGCATTCACACATTATGAATAGAAAATGTTAAGGTTTACAGCAGAGAAAATGTCTCCGTCTCTAGTGCCGTGTCCAGTGGAGAATATGATCATCATCATAACCCATTGTTAAACAAATACAACACAACTATTAATGCAGTTTAATTATTTTATTGTATGGACTTCCAAACATCCAGGTCATAGATATTATGGTTTGGCTTTTTCCTTGTTACAGGGTCTGACATGGCCCCTTGTTATGTCAGCGTGTAGCCTAATCTATTTTCATTGCTGTCCCTGGTAGATAATCTTTGTGAATGTAAATACATGAAATACCACTAGCCTATCCAGACAGATTTCACAACCTATGGCTTTTCATTGGTCCGCATTCACAGGCTGACAAGGTGAATCTGTGTGTGTACGTGGCTATGTGCCTCAGTTGGCAGAGTACCCTGACTGCCACTCATTTCAGTAGATATGTCAGCAACACAATCTAAAAATGTCTTTGACATAACGTCAAAAATGTTATTTCTTCACATTCTGTTGATCATTTTAGTTAATTAATTTTTATGTATTTTTTTCAAACTTTTTTTTATTTCTTTTATATTTAAACAAAATTTCTGGCCAAATGTATTCCATGTTTCTCCTGACACACCCATCACTTCCGAAGCATTTCATTCATGGTCCAGGTGATACATTCGTCCGTACAGACAGGCAGTGACCAGCCCAGCGGTCATGTTCGAGTGTTTCATGGTCACTCTGCCATCTGCAGCTGTTTCCAGATGCTCTGGCTGCTCCAGGACAAACTTGCTAGCCAAAACTGATGGGTACACATATCTGGTCCCAAACCTACCCTCCAACTGGAAGTCCATTTTAGACTCAGCCTCTTCCACTTCCTGTCCACAGGAACTGACGTCCAACCGTGCACAGCGGACGAGTGCACACACCTGCAACAGAGATATGATAATCTAACAAGAGTCTCATTAGGCAGTTATAAATATCCAAAATGATTCTCATTCATACCAAGGGTTTGCAAAATTCCAAAAATATGCAAGGTGGAAACTTTCCATTGGAATTAACAGGAAATAAATGTAAATATAGAGGTAAGGCTGTATTTACCATGTCATATACAGATAGAAACAAACATTTTACCATAACATAAACAGAAATAAACCATTCGTTTGTCAAATAAATACAGTTTGAAATGTGCCATGCGATGAGTTAGCTAGCAAGCAAATTAACTGATGGGGAAAGGTAGTTCGAAAATATGAGCTGAAAATGTAAGCCGTGTGCAAACTTACGTACAAACAAGTTTATAGAAAATATTTTTACAATAAAGAATGAATGAAAAGAAAGAAAAATGTATTAATTAAAACTCCTCAATTAGAGAAAATGGGCATACTTTTAACCAAAACATGCCATAAGATTTAGTATTGTTTATGTGTATTTCCCCTGCAAATATGTTCACTATTAAAAGTAAAAAAAATTTTTTTTTCAATTTTAAAATTGTGCAAATAGTTTAAAATTCCCCAAATTCTCTTGGACGTTTTGCGACTCTTTGCAGTCCTGTTCCTACCTGCAGGGCGTAGCGTCCATTCACAGTGTGAGTTCCAGCAAATGCTCCCAATGCATACAGCTCGTTACTGCCGCCATGTGGTATCCGCTGGTACTGCAGGTGGCAGCAAAAGGTGCCATTACACACGTTCACTTCGCCCTCTGTTTCCTTTAAGAGGACAAATGTAAATGGATCGTACATCATGGATGAGATGAAGGTGGAGGAGGAGGAGGAGGATGGAACTGAAGAGGAAGTGTCAGTAAGAGGAGAACCCAAACATCTCTCTTTGTAACAGAATCCAAAGTCTGTAGCTGTAGATGATGTGGACTCCACCCTAACTACCACCTCCTCCGTAGCCACACTCTGCCCCACCCACAGTGGGTCTAAGACTGGCACCCTGGCCACAAGCAACCTTCCCTCCTCTGGGTCCCCTTTCTGGGCGTGGTGGTAGGTGGCAGAAAAAGGGGTGTAGATGCCGCTTCCTGTCATGATCAGTTGGTCGTTACGAATGTTTGCCGTGAGCAGGGTGACATTGGCACCTAAACTGAACGCCTGCTGGAACTGGATCGCGTCCAGGAGAGGGAGCTGGTTCATCCAGGCTGTGGTAAAGATCAGCTGACGCACACCCTAAAAAGGAGAGGCCAATGTCAGAAAAAGAGAAGACAAAACACAGGAATGTAGAATTGGGTTCAGAATCTGAGTGCCTGTTTTTCTACCTGCTCCACCAGGGCAACTGTAGGCTCGTGGAACAGAATGTCAAAACAGATGATAAGACCAATCCTCCCAGCAAAAGGTGTATCAAACGTTATGATCTCAGGTTGCGGTGGCGTGTCAAAGGCCTCCTCAAAGTAGAGATTCTGTTTATGGTAGCGCGCCACCAGCAGGCCATCTGACCTGCATTAAAGAGGATTCTGTGAACTGTTCAACAGAGAGTTTCGTATTGGTGCACTTGCTGGACTTCACTTTCTGGACTTCATCTAAACTGCTTCTATTTTAAAAGGGTCTGCAATGCACCTGAAAACCACATTGGTGTTGAACTGCCAGCGTCCATCAGAGGGGCAGGAGGAGGAGGGCGCAGTCTTCAGGGGGCAGGGCTGCAGGTCGGCCATGTTGGCCACCATGTAGAGGTTGTGACGACGGGCCATACAACTCAACCGCTGGAGAACCTGTGAAACAATCACAATTACATGTTATTCATATTCACAGGCATGCGTTGCATGAGTGAATTTGTGTTCCTAGTGATGTCAGTGTATCATGTCAGGATGCCTGTTCAATAACAACATCAAATCTATAAGTGTGATTGTGCACCTCAGTGTTGTTGTATTTGCCCGGCTCTGTGCAGGGGTTCCAGCTCTCCTGCTGGGGGTCAGGAATGGTTTCTAGGTAGCCAGAGATGGACGACCGGCTGAAGTTGAAACCATGAACACCATCTTCTGGAAAAACTAGGATCTGGGCACCCTGACCAAGGAAAGATGAGGGCAGAGTATAGAGATGAGACAAGCTACATTACTCTACTGTGATCATGAACTCTGTGACCGTATATGTGCTTGTTGAATGTAGTGGTCTCGGACTATGATCCAAGCTCAAGTAACTGCTAAATATTCTGTAATTTATAGCAGGAGACAACGGCAGAAACATCTGAGGCTTTACTTAAGGGGTCTAAGAACCAATACATTGCAGAGTTAGAAATAAACAATGATGTATGTAATAGTGTTAGACTGTTTGAGGAAAAGAAAATGAGGTCAGGAAACATTGTGACAGGCAGGACAAAGTCTCTGCAGTTTAATTTAAATGACCCTCCTTTGAAAGCACTTGAAGTACATTTTGATATAGTTTTTCCTTACTTTCTAGCATACATTTTTGAAGGATATAGATTCTGGATTGGGGCTGGAACTAACGGTTATTTTAATTATCGATAACGTCGCCTTATAATTTCTATATTAAATCGCTTGCTCTACAAAAATGTCAGAAAATCCATCCCAGTTTCTCAAAGTCCAGGGTGATGTCTTTAAATGTCTTGTTTCCTCAGTCCAAAACACAAAGCTATTCGCTTTAGTATGAAACAAAACAAAGAAAAAGCAGCAAATCTCCATATTTGGAGAGGCTGAAAACAGCATTGTCTACACTTTCTGTATGGAGAAATACTTTAACGATTAATCGATCAACAAAATAGTTGGCCGTTGTTTTTCTGACGATCGACTAATCGAGCAGCTCAATACTTGATAAACACAAATGCTATTTAAGTGAGCAATAAGCAACATTGTTTCTTTGACTCAGAAACTAAAGATGTAGAACTCTCTCCTGACCTCAGCGTACCTGCTGAGCGGCCCGGGCAGCCTGCTCCTCGTAGATGTCCAGGTTCTCCTGCATGTGTCGCAGGGCAGCGGGGCGGGACAGGGGGACGCGAGGCTCCGGGTTCAGAATTAAGTTGTGCTCATACACAGCAGCAACATACGAGTCCGCAACGGTCTCTGTTTGACCAACGGCCAACGTTAACGAGAAACTGACCAAAAACACAACCAACAAAAACATGGCTTCTTCCCCGAGAGACGTGAACGATGTTACCCAGAGCACCTGGCTGCGAGTCCTACCTGCGAGTCGTTGGATGCGGAGGTGATACACTCGCCTTGCAAAATAGTGCCGTCTTCACTGAATACATATGCATCAACGTGGTCACAGTTTGGGCATCAGATCCATGGCTTACATTTTCAAATACGTATGTACATGTCCTGCCCAAAGGTCGTGCACGCAAAGGGTAACCTAAAACCGTGTTCATTTACAGCCCTCGCGGCATTCTAGAAGTGATACACAAACAAAACCTTTATTTTGAAAATACAAGACCGGGAGCACCCGGCTCCAAACCCGGAACCACTTGACCTTACCTGACCTTACTTCAGCAAGCATGAGCAGGACCTGAGATACATGTCAACAGCAACTTTGGACTTCGCGCGGACGAATTGTTTGGACATGTGAGGACGATTTAAAAAAAAAAAAAAAGAAAACTGAATCTTGTGTATTCTCTTCCGTGTTTGTCCGACGTCTCCGTACGTATTTGACCCAGAGGTGTATTAGCATTAGCATTAGCATTAGCATTAGCACATACCCTGTAGTACAATGTCAACAGCACCGGAGGCACCAACAGGAGGTGCAAACGCCCCCGTGGTAAAATCCAGCCAGATGTTTAAGAACTGCTGGAGCTGCCGGATCCTCTCCGGCGGTGGTTTGATCCTGGCTGGGGCCTATGTGTTCAATGCGGCCCGGAGAGGGCTGCGAAGAGGACCTACCTCCTTTGGGACAGTGGCTCAGATTACATTTGCTGGTTGTAAGTTATCCAATGCTCTGGCTTTTTGTTGTTGTTGGTGTAACATCACGTGTTGTTGTCTTTGTCTTTACACCCGTGTGTCTTTCAGGTATCGCTTCATGGGGAGTTGTAGTCATCGTTGACCCGGTTGGAAAATCGCACAGGGCGGACGGAAAGCCTGCTTAGAAATACTTAATAGGATAAATAGCTCAAACATGGAAGGTTTTGGGCAAATATTCATGGACAATATGACACCAAGCTAAAGAAGCTGCTCTTGAGTCTGTAGTAAAAGTTATATTTTTATGACATATTATATTTGTGTCCAGACTTGTTTTTTGTTGTCATTGTGTGAAGCATCAATATTAGAAGCTTTTGATGGGTTGAATTAAAGATGTAAGACGTATTTAATGAAAGGTACATTTTGCATTTCTGTCATCATTGGAATGTTTTCCATAAAAGCACAATTTAAAAAAATAATAATAATTTCTTACATTTTAATGCTGAAACTATAAGTAAAAACGTACTTTAGGTATCATTAGAACTGAGTATTTGACAATAGAAAACATTTAAACACAGAATTTCAGTTAAATTAATTTATTTTGATCATGCAAATCAAAGCTAATAAAAATAACTTCATTAAAGGGGATGCAGTGTAAATTAAGACATTTGCTCAGAGTTTTCCGTTGGTATTTAAGGTATAATTACTACTTTTATGTTTTTTTATCTTCTGGTGTTTTGGCTCTGTACTTAGAAGTTGCATCCGTACTACTGATAAAGGGACTAGGACTCAGTGTTTACTACACAGTAAGCTCATTTTTGGACAGTGCAGTATGACAACAAGGCTACAATTTCTACACTTTCTTGCTTGAAATGAATGTAAAAACCCTCAAATTAAAAACAGCTGGGAGCCCTGTTAGCACCTGGTAGAGCAGGCGGCCCATGTGCCAAGGCTCAGTCCTTACCGCTGCGTTTCGTCGTCCCCTCCTCACCCTTTCCTGTCTTTATTTGGCGGAACTATAAAATAAAAAGGGAAAATGCCCAAAACCTTAAAGATTCAAGCTAATTAAAATGGATAATTTCCAACACAAATAAAAGCGTTGCACCGTACGAATACCTAGACTGCACTGAACACAGCAGGGAGAAAAGAGATAATGTTACACAAGTTAGTGGTCTGTTGTATATGAGGCCTTTATAGCTGCTGTTAACTATATTACTTCAGCCACATCAGTAGGGTTTTTATTAACAGAGCACACAGAACCTGCAACTCTTTACAAACCACAAATGCAGAAACTGAAGACAGCACACACACTGGGTTAGTTAGTCTGAGTTACCTTTTATTAGTGTTATACTGATCTGAGCACAATTGCTCACAAGGAAGAGTTTGATAAGCATGATGCAAAAAACACCCTAAAGTCATTTTCAGTCGCGTAAAATGATCATGACATTCTGATTGATTTTTTTTTTAGGTTAAAGAAAAATATGAAAATAGAGTTGACAGTACATTTAGGCACACTATTAACACATACTGTACACAGATATGCACAATTTTCATTATCATAGATTCATAAATACTGGGGTTAAAAAAAAAAAATAAAAAAAAAATACAAGCCTTCCGGTATGGAGAGATGTGCAGAAAGTTAGAAGTGACACCTCCTCCACTGTGGGAACAAAATATTCACCTCCCAGTAAGCGAGGCTCCAGTTCATGTCGTCCTACTCAGCCAATCAGCATCCACCAGGGCTGCTCAGTGCAAGCAAATCTAAGCAGACGAGGGAGTTCCATCCAATGGCTGCAGCAGGATGGGGCTCCGTCCGGCCGATGGGAGTATTGACCCTCCCACAGTTGCTACGGTAAGTGCTCATTAGCAGTGATTCCATTGGTCACAGGACTTGGCTCTCCTGTGAGCCTATTGGACAGGAGAAGAGGGGAGGGAGGGGTCTGTTCACACTCAACAGAACAGGCTTTAATGCATAAAACACCACTTATGAGTTAAAAAGAAGCAGTTGTTTGAGGCCCAATGAGCTACTCATCGGGCTGCGACACGGAAAACCCCCTACCACTGTCCAATCGATACCCACAACATAAATTCTGTACGAGTGGGTGAGGGATAGTGTAAAATACCCCCCACACACACCAAAAGCAAAAAAAAACTCAGACTTATAAAACAAGTCTGTAAAATAAACATTGTACTTTTACAACAACGGAATGTTAAGTTGTTGGAACAAGAAGACATTTCTGTGGAAGCTTCTTTCATGTTTTCTACCATTAAAACGATATGAATTACTTTTTCAGTATACAATGATTCAAAATGCACATGCATTAAAGAAAAAAAAAAATATTGCACAAAATTAAAGACATTTTCTTTGAATAAAAGTGAATAGGGATATATCTCCATATCTCTATCTTGATTTTGTTGTAACGTTCAGTCGAGTGAAGGAGAGCTACCTCTAGCGTGCGTCTCTTGGTCAGTATATACTGTATATAGTTTTAAGGCTGGTTCACTAGCTCACACTGGCACAGTTTCTGACTGAAGAGGGTTGAATCTTCGTGCTAAACACACACACACACACACGCACACACGCACACATTCACACAAAAGTCTACACGAGCCAAATACACTAGTCCAGAGAGTACATTCTTTGATAGTGCGCTTGGACAGCTAGAGCTGAGCCTCCCACAACAGTAACACACTCCAGTGTGTCCTCACAGCCTCACCTTTTAGGTTGTTAAAGGTCAACTTTGCATTCTCTTTCCTCACATGATTAAGGATTTGAAGCACAGTAATGTTCAGAGTATCCCTACATCAAACCATTGCACACACACATATGTATGGAACAGCATGAGCTTTGGTCGTCACAGGTTATGACAGTAGCATTAAAGGGGGGTGTGGAGCTATTCTTTCAGGATCGTGGGTGGTACAGACGATGTAACACTTTGGAAAGAAAAAAAAAAAAAACTAATTGTTCTCTTTCGACCCATATTTGTTCAGTCACATTTTAAAAACAGCGCCTTTTTTTTTAACCCAGTGCTATTGACATATTTGGTTGCTATGAAAAATATTGTTTGCAAGTGTGCAGCTTTTGCAGATAAAATGTCTACAGCACGAGGGTAAGTATGACTACAGCGGAGTGGCCGGGTCACTGAGATGGTGGGGCGTGCCAGTCCAAAAGACAGAAGCGGGAAGGTAAGGCAAGGTGTGGGTCTATGCTATCTACTCCTGCAGTTTAAAAACAATACAGTAAGGTCTGCTCTCTGGAGTCTGGACCAGGAGAAAGCAGCATTGACTGGCCCATGATAAAGCTAAACACAACTAAAAAAAGGAGGAGGGAAATATCGAAACTAAAAGAAAAGACTGCCATGTCCAGTCTTGGTGCAAATGATTTGTGTTTGTGTGTGTGTCACAGAGTGAGAGGAGGGCAGAGTGTGTGTTGTTCATCCTTCAGTTCTGCCTCGACAGAAATAATCAGATGGATAATCGGAGTGTTTTCACTGAAAAGAGTGAGGGAAGTAGAAGGGCAGAAATCACACACATACCTCAACGTTCACGTCAAGCGCGCCCCCCCCCCCCCCGACCAACCCCCACTCTCACTCTTAGCTCTCATGTCTGTGTGTGTCTAGTCGGCCCATGTCCCGTTGCCTCTGTCCTCTCCTGTCACCTCTTGAGGGAGGAAGATTTGAGTTTCTGGCTATATCTGTGGATGCGTGGCGAGCGGGAGTGCAGCTTGACAAAAAGCTCGGGGAATTTGTACTGGGGGAACATCGTCTCCAAGAAGCCCTCCAGGAAAACGTAGACTAGCCGGCGGTTCATGGGTTGGTACTGAAACATGTCGAAGACCCGGAGAATGCCCTTTCTCGTGGTGTCCGCTCCGATGATGTGCTTCAGCTCGTCTGAGGAAGGGAGAGAAATATAGTGGTCAGGAGTGTGCACATACTCTCAAGGAGGCCTGGGGGAAATGAAACGGAGGAACCTTTGACATGTGGGTTCATTTCTGCCGAGCTCACAGCAGTGCAGTACTTGGGCTGACCAGAGGAGCTCTTGGGTCACTTAATTGCCCCTTTAATGTGGCATTAGGGCAATAATAAAGCATGGAACTCTTTAGTTATATAACAGAGACATGGAACTCAGGAAGAAACTAAAGTAAAGCGAACATACCACTAAATGTTTTACAAAATGAAAAAGGTGCAAAAGGACAGTGGAAAGACTGTAGCTAGAAAAATGATTGTACTGTCAAACCAGACAATAAACTCAACACTTGTAAAAAGTATGACAAGCTTTCTCTCTGTCCTCTTCCTGTTATATCAGGCTCAGATGCATCCATGTAGATGTATGCTTGATCGAAAGTGTTTTCTAACAGTATGTTTCGGTTGTACAAGAGAGAAGTGTGTGTGATTTCACCTGGCATGATGCCCAGCAGACTGGTCTTGGCAGCTATTCGTGTCCTCATGCGGATGCTCTTGTCCCGACGGGGCAGCGTCTCAGCCAGAATACCGTTGGGCCAGTAGGAATCCCTATTCGGAGACAGAGCCACTGATAAGGTAAGTCATAATTCTTCTGACCAATCAGAGTTTTTTGAAAGAAAAGGGGAGGGGTTACCTGAACTTCTTGACATAGTCTGCAACCTGCTCAGGTGAGGTCATATAGTCCACATGATCAACAATTTTCCTGCAGAGACAAAAAGAAAGATGATTCAGGTTGTGCTCTGTGTGACGCAACTTACTTTAACTGTTGTGTACTAGACTTCTTTTTCTGAAGCTCTGAACATGTGTGTACTTGTGTGAGAACATTCTGTGATCTGTGAACTTTAATCCTATAATGCCGTTTGCTTCGGTGGAACTGGTTCCGCTATAAAAAGATACTGACTGTACATCTTAGGTCATGAGGTTTGTCTGAAATACTGCATTTTGAATTAGATGTTTAACATACCCAGTCACAGCTCAACTCCAGTTATAGTATTTTATATCACCTGTGACAAAGATTAAAAATCCTCCTGACGATTCAAGTTAACCATCATTCTTAAATCAAATTAAAGTTCTGCAAGATTGTTAATAGGTTTGGTTGAGTTTGGGATAATTACCTCCTCCAATCAGCTCCATTTGTTGTCTGTCCAACAGAAGGATTATGGAAAAACTATTTGCCCGATTTTCATATCACTTGGTGGAAGGGTGTAGCATGGGCTAAGGAAGAACCCATTCAATTTTGGAGCGAATCCAAACGGGATACACAAATTATCTTTCACTTTAGTTAACATTGCAAAATAGGGTATTTATGCTGCATCCACATTGTCAGAATAATCAGAAAAACGTGTTCCCGATTTAGAAAAAATTCACGTGAACGCCCAATAAAGTTTTGGAAAAAAAACGTGGAAACAGCTCAACGTGTTGTTTAACGCCTCTTTAAAATCTTCTTTGTAGCGTTCATGTTTCCATTTTATGACTTAAAGCTCATGAACACACCAAAATCCGACTTCCCAACTCAGGAAATGGGACCATCCGAGGAGCGTGTGAATGTCCCATTGCCCTGGATGGAGGTCTGAGCTCTCCAAGTGCCATTCTAGTTTATAGAGATTTCTCGGTGGGAACAGAAACAGAACATTTCTAACTAGTCTCCTGTATATGTGCCTATATTTCCCCAGGTGCTGAGTACTTATTTCAATCTGCGCTGTGTATTTTGTGTCTCTGACCTGTTGATGGTGTCTCCATACGTGGCCCGGATGAGCTGCTGCAGAAGGTTCTTAATGTTCCTGCGCAGCCACTGGTTTTTCTCCTTCAGGTCAAACACTTCGTCCATCAGTAGCAGCATTACCCTAAGTGGGATGTTATCATCCACCTGTAGGTAGATAGAAATAAGATCTCAAGAAAATGAAAGAAATAAAAACAAATATGCTGCACCCAACATGCCTACTGTCTAACTCACGTTGTCATCAAGCTGAGCAGAGACTCGGCAGTGTTCAGGGTCGATGTCAGTCTTGGGGAGGAGTGGAGGCACCTGGGGGGAAAAAGGAGAGGACGCTAGATAGTCAGAAGTTGGATGAACTAACTTGTCAGAACAATGAGGAAAAGAGGAAACTGGTTTATTTACAGTTGTATGGAGACTATAGGGCCAGGACTGGTACGCTATAAGGAGTCCAATCATTACAAGCATAGCCCAGTGATTCAAAGCTAACTGACCATGATAGTATCAAACTGAAAATGAACACTTTTACACTGATTTTACTGAAATCAATTTTTATTTTTTACACTGAAACAAACTGCTTTGCTTGATTGAGATGCAAAGTACTTGCTCTATATGATGGAGTTACCTTGAGTATGGACTGTTTAAGGTCCTGACCCAGTCTTTCTGACATGCGGCCCATGTTATCAGAGACCTTGGTCATGCCCTCGGCCAGACTGTCTGGCAGAGACTTCACCGCGTTGGACACGTTTCTCATGGAGCTCCTCAGAGGATTTACAAATGTGTCTACCTGATAAGGGGGGAAAAAAAAAAAAAAAGAGAAAATGTTTCGAAAACCAGCCACAAATGAGTTATCTGTAAAGTTCAGCCTCTCATATCTCTGTTAACAGATACCTCAACTATATACATTATAAATCTGCAGTCATTTGGTAGTAAATAAATGACACTGAAACGCATATTATAAAAAAAATGTAGTGACCTTGCGTGCAAACTCTCCCTTGCCCTTGCTGTAGGCTTTGTTCTCTAGGAAGTCATAGACATAAGGAATCAGAGTTGGACAGGCCTTCACCATCTCTGGGTTCAGCAGCAACTGGAAAACACACACACACACACACACACACACACACACACACACACACACACA
>CALSBV010012213.1:7059117-7082206 GCA_943590825.1 Bovichtus diacanthus
ACACACACACACACACACACACACACACACACACACACACACACACAAGCTATTGATATACACTCTTCAAAATAACGCCCGACAATAAAGGCATACACTATTTGACTAGTCAACATATAAGACTGTTACCTGTAGGTAAGCATTGAGGTCTTTTTTTCTCTTCTCCAAGAAGTCTCTGTCCATGTTGTTGAAAGTCTTTTTCCCTGGCAGCTTGAGAATCGACGCCAGGTTCTCAAACTAAAACAGAATATATGCAACACTCAGAAGGAGACAACCGAGTTCATGACATGTTCCTCTGTGTTTTAACACTAATGTTAACTTTCTTCTGGGTATGGAAGAAAGTACACACCTGTTCAGTGATCCTCATATGGAAGTCGTGGAAGTCTGAGTAGCGGCGATAGGTCTTCCAGCAGTCCTCACTGCCATCATGGCTGCGTCTGAACACAGTGATGGCGTACAGCGCGTAGGTCTTACCGTGGTCGTTGCACACCCCTGCAGCACCCCAGAAGCCGGGGAGACAAGAGTCAGCTACCCCGCCCGGCAATACATCCAAAATGGGAATGGAGGATGAGGGGGTAGATGGAAGCGGAAAAGAAAGAAGATGGGAAAAGAAAGAAAAGTATGTGCAGGTTCAAAGTGTGTGGTGGGAGGAAGAGCAAGCAAAAGAAAGAATGCAGAGCAGAGGGTGTTGAAATGTGATAAAAGAGAGGAAAATGTGACAGAATGACAGGAAAGGTAAGGGAGGGAGGAGGAGGAAGGAAAAAGGAAGAACAGAAAAACAGTGAAAGTGATAAAATGAAAGAAAAAAAGAATACTGGAACAGTATGAAGTGACAAAGCAGACATGATGAATGGAGCTTGGAAATGAACATTTGAAAGAAAAAAACATGCAGGGAGGGACTAACAGGGGTTAGGCAAGTTGCAAGTCTAGCATAAACCTTTACATTTTTATTCACAGCCCTTTATCAAAATGGACAACTGTGACCATCAAGCAAAACATTGATTTAAAGAAAACACACAGCCTTACGCTTTTAGAACACAATGAGTTTATCAGACTGTGTGTGTGTGTGTGTGTGTGTGTGTACCTGTGTCGGAGATGAAGGCATGTAGGTGCATAGATTCATCATGGCAGGAGTTGGACAAATCGTCCAAAGACTGAAATCACAAGAAACGAGTCATCATTTAACGATAGCTGCAGCGTGGTCTCTACATCAGAAATGTTATGTACCCTGCAACAGGAAGTGAAGAAGGCTTACTAGGTTTATGCTTCCTGTGGGAGAGCCATTGAAGGATTCTCCATCACCGTCATCAGACCCCCGGTAGCTCGGCTCTTTCAACATGTCCAACTCAGCTAGCATGCGGACATAGAGAGGACTCTGCTTGAAGGAGGGGTAGTAGCGCTCATCACGCAGCATCATGTCGTACACCTTCCGTCAAATATATGTGAAACAAAAGTGTTAGCAGGGGACAACCAGGGGCAAGGCAGCACATTCAAAAAAGATTGAGAAAATACAGTGTAAAGCAGTAATATAGTTATTTTGGCAAACACAGACATTAAAAGCTATGCAAATAAGTCAAATAAAATATAAGTATTGGCATGATTCATAAAATTCGCTCTTATGCTGATAAATCTCTGTAGAAAAGATTTAGTACATTTCTCTGGATTTCATCAAATATCTCTGGTGTGGGATCATCTTTCTGTAGCTTCTCCCCTAGTGTCGTTACGGATGCTTCGTCCACCTGGACTCTGGGAGAAGCCTGTCGGGAAGGGAAAAAAAAGAAAAAGAGAAGGTAGACGTTGGGAGATACTCAAAATAAACGACCACACAGGCTAAAGAAAGCAGTGTTGTTCGTTTTCACTGTTAATCTTATTAATGACATGAAACGACCTCCCACCTTGTCCGAGAGGTATTGTTCGTAAACACCCAGAGCAGCGGCCTTCAGCAGCCCCTTGGTGGTGCTGGGCTGCTTCTTGCCATCTTTCTGCCAGCCCTGCATGGCCTCCAGCTGCTGCTGTGCAGTCACCCTGTAGCCCTCCACAGTGAGCCAGAAGAACAGCTCTGCCTGGGCCCCCGCTGCCTGCATGAAGTCTGGATCAACAGACACACAAGAGTTGGTCCACTATAGCACTTTGGTTACACATTCATGCATAGTAAGTGGGCCAGTGCCTTTAAACAGTTGGTATTTTTGGCTGCTTGTGGTCTTGTAACTAAAGATCTATCTACTGTCACACTCTTTGCCCGCGTGTGCACACGCACACACACACACGCGCACGATCATAATCTGATCTGTAAAGTAGAGTGACCTTTTAAAGTCTCTGCCGAGGTCATGTGTGACTGAAAAGGAGTGCCTATGAGACGGGTTGGGGTTATAAATTCTAGAGAAATGGAATACGTTATGGATTACAAAGATGATTAACAGAAATGTTCAGGATTAAGGCCTTGGGATGAGCACAGTGACATTTGGCATCAGTGGTTTATGTGATGATGCATTTCCAGAATTACCCATGAAGAACTGCAGAGCTATGTTGTGGATGAGGATGTGATCCAGTGGGATAACACACAGCTTGCCAAAGTTGGCCGCCAGCTTCAAGGCATCCACCTCCTACACAACACAGGAAAAGGATAAAGTAAAATCTGATACACAAAGCAGAAACGATAAAACTGTATTCTTAGTGTGGCTGACTCCAAAAGATAAAACTTAACTAACAAACTGACTTTGAGCAGTAGCAGCTGGTAGTTGCAGACAATGTTTTACCAGCACACTAACAATTAGCGATGTATGTTTTTACTGGATCCTCCAGAGTAAGCACCATCAAGCTGTGTTGCAGTTTCTCACCTTGCCAGAGTGTAGTCTCTGGATCCTGGTCTCACACACCTTCTTCACAAACAGAAGACTGTTAATCTGGTTCTTGATCACATTGATGTCTAAAGGACAGAGAAACAAACACATTAAGAAAGGAGGAGAATAGTATAGTATAGTATAAAAAGAGAAAATTAGACAGGTCTCTCAAAATGAAAAACTAGTTTCCTTTTTTTTCTTCTTAAATTGCATACAATAATATTATCTGTCAAAACTAAACGCATTAAGTAATTTTTTGTGCCATATTACATTCTGGGTTTTAGAGGAAACAATTTCTGAAATGCAAAAACAATAAATAAAAATAATAATACTGGGGAATTAAACATAGCTTCCATGCAAAGAATTTGCAGCGGTGATTTTTTGTTTTTGACTTCCTCAAGGAGGAATCGTTTCAGCCCTAAAAGCAGGGATTTTTTTTTTTTCCACGCTTTATATATTTGTGCTTTATGTCTTCCTACTACTAGTTTCATGTGTGCGTGTGTCTGTATGTCAGTGAGAAAAAGTGAGTGCCCACCATCTCCGGCGGTGTCCAGAGAGCGGAGGTACTGCAGCTCCTCTAGCACCTTGTCCTTGACAGCCTCCAGCTCAGCAGGCTTGTCTGTCAGCTTTAGGATGTTCATGAAGGCTTCATAATTACAGCTGGAGTCCCGTATCTATAAAAAAAAATATTAATAATAAATAAATCACAGCTATTTACATATCGAAAACATTCATATGCATTTAATTTGCTTTCTTGATTGTTTCTTGGATATACATTTTTTTTTTTATTTAATTTTTTTATTTATTTATTTTTTTTTTTTACACAAAATGCAGTTCAAATAACGGCTGAGTTTCAACTCTCACCATCCAGATGACGAACTGATTGATGTAGTCTGGGTCACTAAGCTGGTTGATCAGAGGAAGTAGCACACCACGCGCCAACACCTCCTAAAAAAAACAAAAAACATCACAGAGCATTTTCAGTTCACAATTTACACTACAAACATGCCGTCACGTGGTCTGGTACGGCTGTGTAGTGTATTTTTGGAGCCCATTGTCGGAAAATAATACTCATGGCTGGCTGGCAGCCAAAGTGGCAGCGTTTGGCCGGCAGCTCAACCATCATAAATTAACAACACAGGGTGTGTGACATATTGTGTGACTGAATATGTGATTTTTTGCGCCTCATATTTGCGTCTCAGACCAATGAAGTGAACTGTAATGTGATGCTTTGACAGACTGTGTAAGTGAGAGTGACATTTCGTGTTTGTTTGTGTGCACTCACCCTTAAAAAGTATCTCATGTTCTTGTTGTGGAAATCTCCAGGAGGTAGTAACAGATACAGAAGCAACTCACACAAGTCCCGAAGAAAACCTGACACACACAGACACAGACACAGACATTAGTTTTAGCGGTCAAACAGCAACACATTTGTGTGAAGAGTGCTTCATGACAGTGTGAACTGTAAGACTAGACACATTACAAAAGGGTGTTTACCTTCTTCGTCTTTGTGTGAAGTGCACACTACGTCTCGACAAATCTTCCTTTCCATCTCCACCTCGGCCTCAAAGAAGGAGTCCACCAGCTCCTCTGTTATGTCCCCTGTTCAGACATCACTCTTCGTTATTGTCATTATCACCGCTAATGTCTGTATTCTCATTATCTGACTTCATCAATAACTTTATGGAAGACTTTCTCTGCGGCACAATTGTAATCAAATCTTATTGTATACTCCATCAAAAGATCACCAAATTCTGATTAAGTTATTATAATGGCAAACATAGTAATGAAGACTGAGAGTGAGAAAGCAAGTGTGTAAGAATGCGTGTGCTTACTTTGCTTGTCCTCTCTGTCGGCGAGGCGATCCTGGGCTTTTCTGAAGACACGTAAATGGGTGGCAAAGTCGTCCACCAGGCGAGTGGTAAAGTAAGGCTGCCAGTCCACCTCTTTGGACCTTAGCACATAAACACACAGGAATTATGTATTATGTGTATACAGAACATTTGGTTTATAGAAAACATACAGAAAATGTATGTGTGTCTTGTACCGTGTAGAGAATTGGACGAGGGCATTCTGCAGCGTCTGTCTGATCTCCAATAAAAAGGACTCATCCTCGCTCAGAGTGTAGTACCAGTACTGGATATAATCTCTCAGAGCAAACTGGATCACCTACAGAGACAAAGAAATACAGAGGAGGAGAGTAGAGAAGACATTCAGTAAAGACAACCTGATGAGCTGGACTAAGGTGGTTGGACAGTAAACAGAAGGATTTAGGAGTGTGTTAATTAAATCAGGGTTCCTACAGCTCAAGGAAAATAAAATGTAGATGTCATGTTTTTATTAATACCACTCGGAATGAATTTTAAGACCAACTTTACAATAACCAAAATTGAGAGAAAAAATAACATCAATTATCGTGTACAAAATACACGTGCCTCGTATACATTGCCTGGCACCATACTGCAAGATCTTGGTTGAATAGCCAATTTCCAGTGAATTCGCACTACCCCATATCAGCATCTCATCCACAAAGAACTTATGAATGTTGTTGGTTACGCTTTCCTGATCCTGCCAGAGGCATTCAGTAAATCATTTTTTTAATAGATGTTACCAAATATTGAGAGAGAAAAAACTATTCATAAAATGCTTCTTTTGACAGATTAATTTAAAACATTTTAATACCAATTAAGGCCTAATTTTTAGATTACTTTTTAAGGATCCGCTGGAACCCTGTTAAATGCTGCATGATTTGCGTGCAAATAATAATAATAATACTTTTTTTGGAAGACCGTCAGTGTGTAGTGCTAACAGCCAGAGAACAGATTACAGGGCTGTTCGGTCCTCGGAAACCTGGGTAAATCAATCATTTAGTTGGATTCTGTTGCATACAGTAGGGATACAGCTGAGTAGTATGATTAAATCAAGCAAACACATGAATCTAGCAACTGTCAGTAAAGGCTGCTACTATACGAGCCGATTTTGTCATGAAAGTTTGTTACGCATATGAGAAAAGAGACAAAAATCAGGACTATAAATGTCTGTCAAGGAGCATGACGCAGGTTTACATGATGTCACGTTTGGCTGTTCTACAGATCTCAAGGCTCACATGTTGCAGAAATGATTAGTGCGCATACCCAGGGAGGAAGGGAGAACAGAAGCACCACAGTTGAGCAGTCAGTGTCATCTGACCATCACAAACTGCTGTGTCTGCACTCAACTCTGCCGGCCACGCTGCTTTACTGAGGACCACATGCTAAAAGCTTTTTTTTTTTTTTTTTTTTTTTTACTGGAGAGTGTTGCAACCACAGGTTAGGGTGGAAAGAAAAAAACGTGACCAACAGACAAACGCCACTATGCTCATCAACTGATATACAGCCTCACCATCATTTAGAGGTCTGAGTCAATTACCAGCACACTCATTGTCAAAGATATACAGTCAACACTGACAGTGTAACAGCACAGAAACTTTCAGTTCCACTTTCTGTTAGGACACAGTTTCTCATTTTATTTCTAGACAGTAGGTCTGATAAGATTTTAAAAAGGCCACATAGGTACAGACTTATCTGCTTACATGATTTAAGTCATTTAGAATACATACAAATATTGTTTTGTAGACATAGTAATTAATTATTTCAAAAAACTCTAAAAGCAGTTTATAAAACAATAAATTAATACAAATGTTTTCCATCTCAAACAATATGTCAAAAACATGATAGCCTTTGCTGCGCTCCTGGCTAGGCATTTCTCGCGCATTTCTTTGCTGGACAAAAGCCAGCATCAATCAGCTGACAGACATCCTGCTCAAGACAAATCCAATGACAGAAAAACACAAGGAACCAACTTCCTTCCTTCACATAATAATAATAATAATAATAATAATAATAATAATAATAATAATAATAAGTAATGTTTTCTGAACGCAGAGCCTTGCGGTGAAGGCAGCTAGTTAGTTTTCTTTCTATGGTTACCTCCCCTGCTTCATACAGCCGTTTTCTCATTGGTTGCGCTTTGAAAGGTCAGCAGCAATCGAGGTCAATGTTGAAATCATTTTAATTTTGACCGCAGAGCTCGGTGGCAATTTCAAGCGGTGCGCCACGCCAAGGGTAGCGCTTCCCCCTAGTCGGGCGGCACCGCTCTATCCGTAGGAGAACACAGCAGAGCCAGCGCAGAGCTGTTTTACCGCTAATCGTGTGAAAGCAGCTTGAGGATTCAGGGCTTTAGGTACGCAGGTATAACATTTAAGTTGCTGACCTGGGCTAGCTGATGGGTCAGACAGTGACTGAAGTGTGCCAGTGTCCATATTGACTGCAGTATTAGTGATACTGCCAGCTTCTGTTGGCTTCTCTACTTAGCTGTTGTCCCATCATCATCTGTGCAATGCTTTTTATGACCAACGTGTTTCGAGAAAACTAAACATTATGACCTTCATGAAGGTAAGATGTATTGCAGGACTGTTGTACCTAATAAACTGGCGACTAAGTGCAAATGAATGAATTTTTTCATGAGCTGGTGGAACCATACAAGGGGCAAAAATATTTAAATAGTAATGTATAAAAACCATTATTAACACAGAACACAGTCATGTGTGATGTACAGTATATTTTTTTTAAATCTTGATAATTCTGTTAAAGATGCTAACATGTTGCTGGTGAAGCTTTGACTCAGGTGCCAAATGCAAAGGATTTCACATACATAACACAAAGACAAACACACACCTGTTGTAGTGGTTCATCTATGAAACTAGAGCCAGTCAGTCTCCTGTCAATCCTTATAGGCTTCATCTCCAGCTTCATCTCATCCAATGTCTGAAGGAGACAAAACAAACAAACACAGAAAGACAATCAATAAAAAACGTTAATGAACTGCATGGTAACTGGCAAGCAGACTTCATCAACTAAAGGAACTTCATTGACAACTAATCAATTTGTTTGTGTAGGCAAGGTCAAAATGCGTGTGTGCTTAAGCGGGCTTTTACCTTTAGTATACCAATTTGCGTGGGAGGCAAGTAAGAGTGTTCGCACTTTTCCAGGTGTTTCTCTGAGTTGATCTTTCCATAGAGCAGAGTGACCGCAAAGCCCCTAGAAAACAGAAGTGAGAATAAGAGAACAGCTAGAAAAAGATCTATCGGGTGTTGTGGTTAATGTGGGAGAGCATGCTTATTTAAAGACATAATGGATGGTTTAGTGGTCTTCCTGCTTACCCTACAATGAAGCAGAAGATATAAAAGGCCAGGTAGAATATGGCAAAGGGTCCAAAGGTGACGAGGAACAGCACGACTCCAAGACCCCCCCATCCCCAGATGGACAGACTGGCCTGAAACACACACAAACGCAAAACACAGGCTAAATACTCCATGTACTTCAGTTTATACTTTAACCGGTCTGAAGAAGAAAGACTCCCTCTTTAATGCCTGATCACGCCATCTTCCATCGCTGACAGACTTAATGACAGATCTTTTAATATGCAGACTAAGACTACACTCCAAATATAGCTACTTTATTCAAGTCTTATGATAATAATACGTATTTTTTTGTTTTAAACAATAGTACTATTGCGTCTGGTGTGACGATATACTGTACGCAGTATATCGTCCTATATTTTCATTTTGATTCATACGTCTTCCGTTATAAAATTTCCCACATAAATCAATCATCATTTCCCCACATAAAAACAGTTTGGGCTCGACTGCTCACTTCATCGTGAAGGAAAAGTAACAATAAATCTGCAACATTCACTAAAACAGATGCACTTTATTGCACTGTACAATGACGTCACCCACAGAAAAAAAACACTATTCTACACTTCAGATGTCGGCACAGGAAAAGATAATTTAAAAAAGACACATACTGTGGTGTGATGTATTGTTAGAGAGTATCGGGCATAGAGTGTGTGTCTGTGTGCATACTCGTGTGTCACATCCTATGGTTTTCCTGTTATTGTCAGTGCAGGAAACCTACCTCTCATTTCAAGCTAGCAATTCTTGTGTCCCAGTTCTGCACACAAGTTACTCTGGTATCTACATTTTTCATCTACAGATGCAATCATTGCAATAATAAAATCCCAAATCCCAAATATTGATATTAGTATTGGCCTGAAAAATCCAGTATCAGTCAGGCTAGACAGCGTTGGTGTGTATGCATGGTGGGGGTTGTTATGTGAAAGAGGAGCCTGCCATAGAGCTCCACTAACTTGACTGTCCCAGCAACAGTAAGCTGGACTAATGAAACCAGGCCATGCAAACCTTAGCAAAGTACTATAATATTCAGTGGCATGAGGTAATGTGAAAAATGCAGTTATCTACACAAAACTCTCACGGAGTCAGACACTGTATGAAGCTCACACTCTGACCGTGGAGCTATCAGATAGAGTCACTGACAGACACCATGATGATCAGCAGCGATGATCTTCGGCTGCCCTACATTCGTACTAAAGTTCCTTAGATAAGCAGCTCCACTGATGGGGCCAGATAGAGACAGTCAGAGCTTCCTTTAGGACACTGAGACATTGTTCTCTATGCCACAGCCAGCTATGGACAATCTGATAAAACGCATGCGGCCAACTGGGCCAACCAGTATACCCTGACCATTACACCCAGGTAGGCTCACTGAACAAAAGTTGCTGCATAAGCCTACTATGGAGGAAAGTGTTTCAGAATGTCATTACTAATTTAACTAGTTATTTAATTATCAGGCTTATTATAAATGCTTGATCACAAACAGGATCTGCAAATCTACTGCTAAAATCAGAAAAATTAGTTAAACATTATTTTTTAAACTTCCTGATGACATTTCTACTCCCGACTGCTCAGTGTATAGCAGTGGGCGGGCTGAACATGGTACATGGCTCAAGTATGAGTTTCTGCAGATTAAGGTGCATCATGTTATGAAAATGAACAGACAAAGAATTTAACCTCATAAAGTAGGCCTAATGCTTTTTCAACATCTCACCTTTTTTCAATATTTTAACGCAGAAGAAAAAACATTGTTCTGTAATTAAAATACTACAAAAAAAAAGTCTGTCCACAAAGATGCACCATCTTGCTTAGTCCAGTTAATTCATACAGTATCTAGATTTATCATTTCTGCCATTAGCTGCTTTAGTCTGACATTGGTAGTTGTTGTTGTGCTAGCTTCGCTGTCAGTGTGGACAACTCTTTTCAAACTGGTCACTATTGTTGTTGGTGCTCCGAGATGTATCCAGAGCATGATGGGTTTCACTGACTGAACAAAGGCTCTCAATCGGATCAGGCTTCATACAGCTGACACCAGTCAAGTAAAAAAAAAAACATAATAATAATAATTGAATGGCTCCAGTTCAGATCTTGCACATCAACTTGTGACATCAGTCACCACACTAGCTGAGGACCAGATGATTGGAAAAATGAAAACCTGATACTGTACGTAATGTAATTTAATGTAATACTGATGGCTGTCAGTCAGGACCCTCTGATCCTGACTTTACTTACTAAGTGTAAACCCAACGACCGATATATACACGCTAAGTCCCGTCAGAGTGTAGGCTGAGACAAGACAGCACAACTGGTTTTCAAACATATGGGTCATTACATTAATAGAACAGTATCTCTGAGCATGCCTTGGACTATATGACGCACAGCAGAGAGTCTATTTGTTCATGAACCTGGTTATGGGAAAATCAGGTTAGGGCAGGAAACATTAGATTATGTATCTACATGCGGTGCAAGTACTGTAAAACCTTCATTTACAAGTAACTGGTCAATAATCAGTTCTTCCATACCACCTACCCTATTTTGAACAGAGGCTGACATATTTTAATTGTATTAGTTATATAAGTCGTTGTAGACTGAAGAGGTTCTTTTCTTTTTTGAATCACCCTGGACTAACAGCAAAGTAGGGGTGCACACATGTCTTTCCTAATGTAGAAACCACATATTCTTTTCAATTCCAGTCTTACAAATTAAGTTGTTTAGATAAAAAGGAAGCACAGCTAATGTTTGATTTCATCCATCTGTGATGCTGACACAGCTTTCCCTATCTGATACCTTTGTCCTGCACATGTGCTTCTCTAACGATCCTGTTTACAGCATACACTACATGGCAAAAGACCAAGTCTCCCAGCTGTAATGTAGCCAAGTTAACCAAGTTTAACAAAAAAAAAACGGGACTCGTATGTACAAGCCGTTAAAGATGTTAGGTTTTTGCTAAAAAGCTGGTTATAACCAAGTGTATTGAGTGCATTTGAACACGCTGGTATCCGGGCTACAGAATGTGCCCAAACTGGCTGGACTACCCCCTCTTTCTCAAGTCATAACTGGCTGGGACAAAGTCACTAATAGCAGGGTAAGGACTCTGGGAACAGAATAGAATATGGCTGCCCAAAGAAGAGGCCCATTGTTACAGTTGAGCTAGGAGTGGTAGAAATTCAAAGGAATTCTACTCACATAGCATTTCATAACCTGCCACGAATCTTATATGAACTTCTGTGTCCTGAACTCCAATACTTCCAAGTATATTACTATTAGTATCCACAGTGTTGTCACCATTGACTAGAAAAACGAATTACACGCTAGGTAACTTTTATGCAAACCTCAATGTACAGATGACCTTCGTAACACATCTACTCTGTTTACCTTTCACCCACACAGTAAATCACAGAGAAGGAAGTTGCTCCAGTATTGGTTCAGAAGTTTTCAGCAGCCCACTGCAGTCATCACCAACACATGTATTACCACCAGGCCTAAGCTACATGCTAACATGGGACTATAATATACAAACACAAGGTGACGGTGTGATAATTAAGTCTCATAACTGTGGATTAACCTGAAGCAGACACTACTCATTAAACCTCTCTAGAGAACAACATAGACCTTGGTAAGCAGGATCCAAGAGCACACTGCCAGAGACATTAGTCAGAGCTGGCTACATTTTTTTGAAAAACATTTGAATTCCTTTAAGGCTGATGTAGTGGATGTGGGCCGGGTTTGTGCTTACCAGAACAAATTACAAACAGTGTTTCCTCCAAGTGTTTTTTGTAAAAAATAAAAATAAGGGTTGCTGATACCGGATATCAGTTTACAAACCGCTTTTGTTTGAACAGTATTATCAGGGAAAGTAAGCCCTTTTTCCCCAACGTCACAGAAGTGCTGTCCAAGTCTATCCCACCAAATTAAATCATTCCCTGAGAAAGTATTTGAATGTAGCTTGAATGGGTAATGCAAGTCTGGTCTGACGTCAATGGTGCCAGTGAGCAGCAGTGAATGTGGAGGCTATCAGTGCGGCTGCTGATGAGGCTGTCGAGGCTCGGCTACGTAGGAGAGACGATAACCGACACTCTTGAGACATTACAGCTTACACAGGGTTTTAAACATGAACCATCTGCTCCAGTGATTAACACCCAGACCCATCGGGAACGCACACAGCTAAACATCCAGGCAATTCCTGGCGCAGCCGCACACTGAATAGGCACACATAAGCATGAGCGTAACAACACTTTGAGTCTTTGAACAAGAGGTCTATGACTAGTAGCAACTTCAACGGTGTATAATCTAAATGTTTAAAAGCACTGCTGCGTCCTTGACTCCAGGCACATTCAGACATGCACACAGCCTCTTATCAGTATCTTCAGATTATCATTTCCCAGATTTCCTGGCAAAACTTGAACACACACACACACGCACAATCTATGACCAAGTCCACAAGCGCTTAGCTACAACCCCGATAAGTTTGGCCTTTGGGCGAGAGGTTAACTCAGCCCATTAAAGCGCTCCTGTGGGAGATCCATGGTTAATGCCAGAGGGGGAGAAAGCAAGTGGGGCTGACTGATCAAGTCGGCCTAATCCACCAAGACCACAATAAAACAAAGAGCTACCATATTAGCTTCATGGGAAACTATGCAATTAAATGTTCATAATTTCCAGAGAAGTCAAGAAAAATGTCTGTCCTTGTCAGTATTAAAAGGATATGTAAACAAATATTTCAGACTTTTATTAAATGTAGTTGTTGTTGTTGTCAAGCCTGATCCTTAGAAAGATTTCTCACACAAATGATAGCAGGATCCAATGCTGGGGTTACTTTTGGTGGCAAGTCTAAAACAAATTGAAAAATTGGGAAAGTTATAGTAACATGTTCCTTACTTTGCAATATGTAAGGCTGTAATAATTGTATTAACACAGTAACACATTCAATCAAAATGTTACTAAAAATTGTGCCCTGTATGATGTCTTGTCCACAGGCAGGTTATCACCAGCATGTCTAACCTAATCAGTGACAGCCCACACTAACAAACAACACAGAGCAGTAGAGCAAATACTGGGAAAATCTAGCTGCAGGGCAATCCAAAACCTGTGCTGTGCAATCCCCCACTAACAAGCCTTTGGCTATTACCTGAACTAAATTAACATTAGGTGGAGCAACAAGTTCAGCAGGAGAGCAGAGTGGGCAAAACGATCCACTCTTCAACAGGCCAACATTCTCATAATGAACCCAGCACTTGAAAAAATACAACCTGAGATAATTGGATGAACTGTTGTTCTTTTGTAATCATAGTAAAGCTGGTTTAACCAGCACAGTACTCCACCTCCAACAGATTTGAAGTGCTGGTTAAAATGTAACATGTGAGGTATGCGAGAGTATATGCACACACTGAGAACTAACAGCCATTTACAGTAGGTTTACAGTCAACAGTGGGGATACAAATGCCAGAGATCAACACCTTGAATACAATATAATGCTAACACCTTGCAAGGAACCTGGACAAGGAAGTACTAGAGTTTCTCAAGTGATAATAGGCACATGTAGTATGGGTGACACAGTAAAGAAAAAAAATCTAAATGAATGAGTGGAGAAACATGTCAAATGCAACTGCTTTGGGCTGGCAGGTTAGATGCTCCATCATCAAGACACCAAATATCTTTTGGAAGAATAGTGTCTCTCCAGTACAGTTCCAGAAACGTGTACAATTAAGGAGCATAGATGCTTTTCTGGCTCTCTGTTGTGACAAGAATGATCTGTTAGTTTGATTCGTCACCTAGCTGGAGCACATGCATCCCACAGACAACAAACCTTGTGGCCAAGGTGAGGTACGAATTACCATTTACTCCCTAACTGTATGAGCACTATTTTGTTTCCCTATTTTCAGTTCAATTTGGTATGACCAGCTCCCTTGAGCTGTAGTGTGAGACTGCTAACTCCGCTGTTACCCTGGGAGGCTTAGCCACATGCCTCCTCTGATACATACTCCCAATCCCCAGCTTCTTCTTTTCTAGTGAGAAGCTTCTCCAGGAGGGCGTATCTGGAGGAGGGTTATGTTGTTTTCACCCAGGATCTCAACCAACTAGTAGGAATCACTAGGCTGGCAGCATCGTACCAGCTGAAACACACAACAAGTCAGAGGCACACCTACTGGTAATTGAACCCCGGACTCTGCAGTAGTAGACGTCGGCATCCCCTGCACTGGCCCAACTTTGTTGTTTTGTTAAGTTTGGCAGCTGTAATAAAGCAAATTCCAATCATACCAGAACACACAAGTCTAACTGTGATGCCAAAAGTGAACTGCATTCTGTGTCTCATCATTACCTAGTGACACCGTGGATATATCTAGATACAAGACACAGGTCTGAATGGGGTTTCATTCTTTAACAGGTGTCAGCTTTTTGGCAGGGCAACTGCTTCTATTTACTGAAGGAAGGAGGGAGAGGTGTACTAGATCAAATGCAGGCCTGATGTGGGCGCGTGCAGGTCTTAATGTCTACAAAGCTTTGATTAAGACACCTTAATGAGATCAAGCCAGGGGTGAAAAGCACCCAGATAATTTTGTGTGCCTGTGGATGAAAACACAATGCACTCACATCCCACTACAACTCACTGGACTAAGGTGTACTCATCAAGGTACGCGTGTACGCAATTTCCTCAAACAAGGAGTTAATCACAGTCAGACAGAAAAAAAGTCCATGCCAATTACAGCCAAACTCAATCTTACTATCAAATGTGCAACAGGACTACAAATGCAAATAATAGCAGAACGTGAACTATATAAATACAATGTTACCTAAAAGTCCTAGACAAAACAAGGAGGTCACAACTGAAAGGGCCCAATTTGTATTAAAGTAACAACTGAGTTTCTACATCTTCTGTAATACCTCAGTTTACATCTTGAATCCATAATTAAAAAAAGGACACTACAAAGCTGGCGTGAAGCCAAAACTCATCACAGAATGTTTCAATACAAGGCCACCAGTTACTTCAGACTAATGGTTAGCAGGGAGCAAAGGTGTTTGCAAGTAATAGTTTAACACCTGCCGTACACATAAATCCATACTCCCTCTCAGACATGCAGAATAGTGCAGTGGCAGCTAAAGCCTCATTACCGGGGATAAAACTGTACTTAAACTGCTGGAGATGTGCCTAGATGTGGTGAGGTCACCCGCCGCTCAGGTGTTGTGGACAGTGTAGTATGTTGTAAGCAGATGTCATGGTCAGTAGTCTAACTATCTAAAAAACACAAAATCAGTGTGCATTGAGAAACTGCATCATGTGAGAACTGTAGCAAAACTACAATGTCATCACAAAAAAGCACTAAAAAAACCGCTTGTCAGGCTAAACCCAGGTCTAATCTATATAACTACTGACCAGCAACAATGGACTGAAGACAACCTATTAATATTTTAGGGGAAGCCTGTGTTAGGCCAGTTTTTTTGTGTCTGACAAGAACAGAGAGCTATTGTGACATTATGGCTAATGAAACTAGAAACATCCATGGGACAGCTGTGTATACAGGTCTCAGACTTTCCCTGAAGTAAAAGTAAAATGAGAAGGAAACGCAACAACACTCATTCAGGTAATTAGCTGCCACCGTTTATAGATGTTAGCCAGTCACAGAGAAAACAGTTCGGTAAGCAGTGTCCACCACTGTGTTTTTAAATCAACCTTTGTGATACCAAGTAGGTATCTTTTTTTTTTTCACCTTTAACAATAGCTTTGAATCCCTCTATCCTTTCAAACAGCTACCGCTCAGCTCACCTGTGTTTGTTGTGATGTAGAAATTCGTTGTTGAGGGACGTTACTCATAATCTAAACGCATAATTTACTATCGACATTGCCTGTGTGGAGCTAATTCCAGCACGGTGTTGACAGTGAGGATATCCTGAGCTCATCGTATTAACTTAGCGTTAACAGTGTAATCCCGGGGCTGCCTGCCACTTATAGCAGACAGCCTTTCTGAAAGCACAGCGCCTGTGAGCCGTCCTCTCCCTGTCAGGCTGTGTGTTTACCTGAGGGGCTAACGCTAAGGCGCTAGCTGCTACAAGCTAACTAGCCGTGTCTATCACTGGAAAACAAACTACAGTAACGATACACGCGTCTACTTCAACGGCGCTGACTTACCTCTGCAAACATCGTCTAAAAGGCTGTGCGTGCGGTGGCTCTGGCTAACCCCACCACATTGTAACATGCGAAGAGGAGGTTATTTTCTCGGTTAAAAACGGTCGTATTTCCAATCTCCGTACTCTCTTCGGAGCGTCGCCATGTTTGCAAGGTTTACGTCTCGGGTGCCCCGTTTCTGGACGTCGCCATATGATTGGCTGGGAAGCGATGACGCAGTAACACACTCGTGACTGATTGACAGACACAAATGCAGCGAAAATCACGACTGACTGACCCAAATACAGGAATATTTGAACAATTTATGATAGATCGTACTCCGTGGAAAATTCACTGTGCAGTGAACATATAAAAAACACCAGGAACTTTCTCCTGGAGGTCTTTCATGTGTTGGTTGGAAGAATGCTTGGCTGTGATTACCTACACAACACCACACAGAGATTATGTTATTTTTTATGAAGGTTATAGAAGTTTACTTTGAGATTCTTGAAAATATATTGCAAATGCATTTAGCTAAATTCCCTTTTAGAAATTATTCAAGCTGCTATTATTATTATTATTATTGTTATTATTATTATTATTATTATTATATTACTATGATATTATAATTATTATAATTATTATAATTATTATTATTAGTCTTAAGTGGACAAGGACCATGCATAAAAAAAACACTCATTTCAAAAAGAGAAGAGATAGTTTATGCCAATTTATATAAGCTAATTTCAACACACAGAACAATCAACAGACACAAAAAACATTCTTGTAGCCCAATTTAACATAATGGTGATCTAAAAGAAAATTAAAAAGTATTTACATCTGAGATGATTAGTCTTTCCAAGAAAGCTACAAATGCTGTCTTCCTAAAACTTCAAATAAAGTGTAATATTAGAAGACTGCGCAAGCAAGACCAGAGTGCAGTCTGATCACACGGTTGACCTGTGGGTACCTGCAAACCTGACGATAATGCATAATTTATTGCCCCAGTGGCACCTTCATTAACCTGAGCTATACCTTACGCTGCCTGGCAAAGAGAGAGCAGGGAGGTGGGGACGGAAAAAAAGAAGCAAAGACAATGACTCCAAGAGTGACCGAAAAAGATTGTTAGCTACAAGAGATTATACTGTTGTTCTAGGTCATAATACCTGTCTCCAGGTGGACAGAGCCCCAGCCGGGTCACACAGCAGGTAGGGAAGAAGCAAAATAAAGTCTCTGGCTCCTCTATGTCCAGGAGAGCAGATCGCACTCACCAGGCTGCCCATTCTTCTAACACACAGGTGCACACAAAAGATATCTCCCCTGCCTTCTCATGTTTCTTTTCTCTCTATTTCCCTCTGTCTTTCTACTTATTTCTCTGTCAGTCTGTCACACACTCACAGTAACCTACAAACAAGTTAAAACAGTAGACTTTATACCCGCACTTTACGAGTTACAAGCCTGTTATGAGCAAACCATGTGACAAGCTTATTGGTGTTTCTGCATCCGGCTCTGTAAGGTTAAGTGAATTTCCATATGTTGGAAACAAGATAACAGTAGCATGTTGATCAACCTGTTTTCCAGGTGCGCTCATCATTGCACCATGTGCTTTTAAAACAACAATAATAGCAAATACAAAAAGGACACGTCATTTCATGCCATGTCTTCAAACCTCTCAATTGCACTTTCTCAAAAGGTCTCCAAAGACAGGTGTTGCTGTGTTTTTAGAGACTTCACAGACGTCACAGCTCCTGACCTGCAGTGTTGTATCTTTACCGCTAGAGGTCACTATCAATCCATCAAAAACTCCCGAAAGAGCGAGTGGATGGTCTTAAAAGAAGAATTAGTGGAACGTCTCAAATAAATCACGCGGTGCATGACTAACATAGTTTTACAAGCATCCAACAATCACTTCAAAGAAGAGCAGAAAAGCACAGCAACGATCAACATACATAACATACTCAGAGGAATTGTAGGCCTATTATAGAATAAAACATTTATTTAGATGGATAAAAGTCTGGCAGCAAAATACAAATTGAGAAGATTTGAAGCAGAGAGCATATATAGAGACCCTTAACACAGGTGATAAAAAGGCTTGACACTCAAAAGATTTTGAAAAGAGTATCGCTTTAGGACAGGCTCACAATTTTTCTTCAAACGATAGTTAGGTGCCCATATGAACAGTGAAATATTTTTTTGCTGTAATAATTCCTCCTATACTGGCTATGAAGTGATCACTTCACAATGTGTTTCTAATGTAAGGGACAAAGTCCTTGGTCTGTGCAAAATGTATACAAAAGTTTCTCTCAAGCTTGCGTGAGGCGTCAGCTGTCCAAAAGAGTGAAATTAAGTGATTATCTTCCAAAGTTAGTATTTTTAGTACAAAAGTCCCTTTTTGTTATTAGCCTTCCAGTGTCCCATTCAACTGGGACTGTAACTTTGAAATATGTCCACAACTCAGACTGCCTGAGCCTCAAATTAACTTCAGATAAACGTGAGTGTATTTTTGTACGGAGTCAGGACTGTGGATTTCGTCCACCATCATTTCCATTAAAAATGCATTTGGACGGTGTTTCTTAATAGCTCGTATGATTAGGAGGAATAATTAAAGCAAGCAAAAACTATTATTTTAAGAGAGACGAGTGTCTTACCTACTCCATCACCCTTAATGAGAAAGACTTTGGCCAAAGAGGCTGTGTGCAGTGCACTAAGTAATATTAAGAGAACACTGAAACTCTTGTGATGAATACTAGGATATTACCTTTTTTTGCATGGCTTTTGGTGCAAACATAATATTAACCTATTTTGCATTTGTTGGATGACTATATGTCAAACGAGTCGCTTGACAACTCAAAATGAATTAGTCACATAATAGAGTCATTGATTTATTTCCAGACGTAACACACTCTTTTGCTGTGCTTAGTAAGCCGACGAGCGACCTGAGGCACGGTGTCCATGGTGGTTTGGCCTGGAGGAGGAGGACCTGTGTGTCATAGTTCAGAGTTCAGGAGGTGGAATGTGACAGCCAATGGTAATTTAATGACGAAGGAAATGTGCGTTATAGGTACATATCTTTGTTGATGGATCTCCAAAATGTCACCTTTTATACAATACAATACAAGAAAAAACAGCCTTACTTTCAGCCTTGCATTTTGGGAATTTGAGAAGATTTTGTAAACCCATAAAATGTGAAAATCTGTGTTTAACTGTAGTTAGTTAAGTGACACAGAAACTGTGACAACTAGATAGATATATAGATAAATAATCACCTCATAGGGCTTAATACTCTACTTTTATATAGTGACATTGTTCTGACAAAGAACTCAATTCCAACAGAAGGTTTGTCTGTAGACATATTTAGGCAAAAATATGAGTGTGAACACACAGATGGACAGTGGAGAAATGAATTATGCTGCTGGAAGAGAATCCACTGAGTTCAGGCTCACCACAGCCACTGTTTTCTGTCAAGGAGGAAACTATAAACAGTTTTACAATCACCTTGGGGTGGGAGTTTGATACTCAAAAGATATTTTAGGCAGAATATCATTTTAACTCATAAAAATAGATCAGCACGTTCAAAGGTTTTCACCTGACAGCAACAGTAGCAGAGAGAAGATGTATTCAGTTGTCAGTTGTAAATTATGTAGCACAATGTGTGTCCTCCGTTGCATGTTTGTGTGTGTTGCTGCTGAGCCCGCGGTGACAGGGTGACAGAATTAGATTAGGGGTGACACTGGCTAAATGTTTGCAGATGAAGGCTACCAATATCTAATCACCACGGTAACAAGGGTCACCAGGGTAGGCCAGTGGGCCAAGTAGCCCAAGGCACTGTGGGTATTAATGGGGCAAGATGTTTACTTCAGAATCAACCGCTTGTGGGTATGTGAGTGCGTGCATGAGGTTGAGTGTGTGTGCCCTCAATTGTCCCTTGACCACTCGCCTGAGGGGAAAGTGTGTTTGCCCGCTGCTCTTCCAAACTCCACTTAACACAACCTTCTCCCCCCTGACCTTCGCATAATCCACACAGTCACAGTCCTGGCAGGAGGAGAGTGGACACTTCCTGCTGCACAACGACTGTGTCATTGTAGCGCTGTGTGCACATCCCTGTGGTCCCATGCTAACCGCTGGCACACATAAGCTGGATAGTTCACTGTCCTTGTGGGGAACATATTTTTTACTGAATAACATTTGGTATGACATTGCACAAAGGCAGAATAACAAGCCACATGACTCTTCAGTACAGATAGCAGACCTCACAGTTACTTAACAGTACTGCATAGGGGTCCCAAGAAGGTGGCACGCTAACCACAATGCATTGTAAAAGTAAGAGGAAAAAGTAACAAGAAGAATAACGGGGGGAAGGACTTTACTTTAATTTGTTAGCTACGAAAGAGGTCTGGCATTCAGCACTTTTAAATTTGAGTATTCAAATCAATGTAAGTTAAATCGAATGCATTTAGCCAGCGTTTTACACCTCAGAAGGACAAAACAAGTCTCTCCTTCGCCCATGCGGACACATACACACTGATGGCATGGTTTGAGGTTCAGTGATTTGCTTAAGGATGCTTTGACATGTTAATAAAAGGATCAAAATCCAATTTTAGGATTTATGGATGACCTGCCATAGAAGCTCTAGCCACTCCTAGATTACAGGTATATCAGTCACAAAAATGTAAAAAATATCAAATTTATCAACAGGAACAGTCCTGTAAGTCATTGAAGCGACGTAGCAGTGCAAGTTAAACCCTTACTGTGAAAGGTGTAATGACCTGGAGAAAAAGCCGTCATAAGTTGAAACAGAAATATGTCCATAGATCCCTTACCAACTTGCATGTAACCAAATATAACCAATCATTGTAGCATTGATTGCAATGAAAATGTAGTTCCTTCAATGTCTTTTCATCAACTTTTTACATTATTTCATCCAGCTCACTTGATTAATGTAAAAGTCTGCTCAACCAGACAATAGAACGGAGAGAGAAATGTAATAATTCCTAAAAACAAAGCAATTAGCTGGCAGTGGTTAAATATGTTATTTAACACATAGTAACAACATTATTTGTTGGCAAATTATGAGCATGGACTTCACATGCACAGGCTGTATTTGACTTGTTTTGCATCCAATGTCAAAGAGAATATCGATTTGAGTTGGAAGGGTTAAAACATTTAAAGTTGAAGAGCATGGTGTTTCATGACATGGGTCTTACATCAGTTTATGGACAAGAAAAAACAAGCAAATTTGTCATGTATATGTGAAGAATTCCCGTATTATATCAAGTAATCCATATATTAAATATTATTGTATAGGCATTTAAAAAAACAAGAATCTTTTTTAATCCTGTTTTGACTTCTGGACTCGCTTACACAAATTAAAGTTGCTGGTGAGGTCACTGGAAGGAGGTTTTACAGTTGTAATCGCCCACATTATGTGTTAACTGGGTTGTTTTATTGTTTGTTCACTCTATTCTCAGAAAACCAACACAGACTTGTTCTTTTTATTCTCTTCTCCAGCCTATTTCACAGTTGGGTTTATACAGTAAAATAATACAGCCATGGAGAGATAAGGAAGATATATGTTTCACTTTTCAAAACAGTTCAAATAAACCTGCTTTTCATCCATTTAGGAAATTCCACAAAAGCGTTGTGGGGATACTGTGGGCAGGAATACCGCAGGTCTTTAGGGAACACCGCAGGAGAATTTTTCCCGGAATTTGGGGCCTGTGCAACCACAGCAGCAGCTCATTTTGAGTCTGAACGCAGCTCATTTTGAGATAACGCAGGTAGCAGAGCTTTTTGTCTCCTTGACTGTTCCTCTCTGGAGGACCTGAAATGAAAACAATAAATGGAGGGAAGAAGACAAGTAGGGAGTAGAAGGGGAGGAGGAAAATATAGGAGAGGAGAAAAAAGGTGCATTTTTTCAAATGGTGAATAATTAATCTGCCCTGACATGATGCTGTGCAGGACCACTTCCTGTGGCTCAGGTTTCAGTGTGTGTGAGTGTAAATGTGCTATGGGGGGAGGGTCCACTTCCTGCACCAACTCCTGATTTTGGGGGCCTTACATTTGTGGCAAACTTGGAAAGAAGATGAAGTAAAAGCAGGACTTTGTAAGGTATAAAAATAAATCAATTTATATGCGCTATATAGATTTTCAGATAGGAGTAGTGAGTCTAAAAAGATTTTGGAGGTGAAAATCCCTGTCTATAAACAGCCATGTAACACAAATACATGTAATAAATGTAACAGAGATGATGACCTTATAAAGCAGGATTTGGGCATTGTACTCAATCTGGGCAATGCAACCTGTATTATTTCAGGACAAAACCTTCCCCGGATATTTGTGTGTGGATTTTTGAGTTACTGTTTATCTTAAAGCTGCGGAGGGGTCAGGTTGTGTTATCGTATGAGGCAGTTCCTCTGTTAAGCACTTTGTTTAAGCTCAGTTTTCCTAAATTACTTTGACTTTATTGATTGATTTTCGCTCTGTGTGTGTGTGTGTGTGTGTGTGTGTGCATGCTACAGGTAACGGACCTGTTCACTTAAAAACTCTATACCTCAAATGTACTCCAGATGATTCAACTATTTATAACTCTCACACACACACACACACACACACACACACACACACACGCACGCACACACACGCCCACACACACACACACACACACACACACACACACACACACACACACACACACACACACACACACACACAGAGACTTCTCTCTCACCATCTCTGTGTTAATGTGTCCTTCCTTGCATTTATATGTGCTTTTGGTCTCAACTAGACCTTTTGCCTCTTTTTTTCCCTTTTTAAATAGGTGGTGTTACTTTGCACTTTTCCTGTTACTTGTGTGCCATGACTCCAGTGTGTGTGTGTGTGTGTGTGTGTCTGTGTGTGTGTGTGTGTGTGTGTGTG
>CALSBV010012213.1:7085884-7117136 GCA_943590825.1 Bovichtus diacanthus
TCACGCTGATAACAAGCGGTTATCCCATTACCTTCAAACATCAAAAGGGGTTGCAGGAGCCCTCTTCTTCCCTCTCTCTCTCTCTCTCTGGAATTTATTTCCCTGTTTGGTAGGCGTGAGAAATCTCCCTTGGTGTGCGTATAACCTATATATGTGTGTGTGTGGGTTTCAGCCTCAGAGGTGACATTCCTCCGTGTCAGAGCAACAGCCTCAAGTTTAAGATAACACGGCCACGGTGATCTAAGGGTGGGAATCGATTCCCCTCGATTGCAGGCGAGGACCTCGGGTCAGAGCTGATGGCTTTACCTTCCGCACGCAACCCGTGAAGCAAAAACACAGTAATGCTCCCAAAATCATCCCTCAACAACCCTATGGAGAGATATGGACGACACTATGATGAAGTGTATCTCAGTTTCTTTCATCTACGATAGTTTCAAGTGTATTTTTTTAAGAACTTCACAGTACTTCACTGTGTAGTCTTTAAGAACTTATTTCGGGACACAACGGAAGGAAACTTTTGGCTTAAAGGAATACTTCACCCTTAAAATGATCATTTGTGTATAAATTACTCACCTTGTGTTACTTTGAATTCTTGAAGAAAACTTTGTTTTTCTCACCTGCCTCCCAAGTCAATTAAGAATCCAAAAACAGAGAAAAATCCTTTATTGAAGTAAATGAGGGCCGCGTTTAAAAAACAGCAAAACTACATCAAGACGACCGTTTCTAAACTCACAACTGCAGTATAATCCAAGTCTCATTTATCCAGTCATATGCTCACACGCATAACAAACAAAAAAAACGTACTATTTAAAACACTTTTGCATAAACAGTCTCAAACTTGCGCAGACGTTGTACCTGATTTTGCTTAAAAGTATGATTTTCTGCAGGTTGATATGTGGCTCACGAGCCTCTTATTAACAAAAGATTGATGTCTACACAAACCTAAATGTCCCTAATGAAGAAATCTATATATTTGCTCTATTTCTAGGGGTACTTGGGATTGTGGTTGTTTTTGTGACTCAACCTGAACGCATGTTGTTTCAATGCAACTTGCTCAGTGGAAGAACCAACAGTAAAGAGTTTTGTACCTTCTCACATCATTTTGTTTTCCCCATGGTACCACTATTATAAGTCTTTGTTGTTTTGATGATTTATGGTGTTCAAATATTTGTTTTCCATCAAAATTGCAGGTACATGTAATCACACGGGCTATTCAATTTGCTTTATGACCCGCATCCACCCCTTTTTATCTGTTAGAGCTCCCGGGGTAGCTGCTGTAGCACCTGCAGGAGACTCCCATGCTGACCTGTGGCTCGGAGGACATCTGGGAATATTATGCATGCGTCCCACAGCTCCACATTCACCCTGTTCAAACAGACCATCAGCTAATTATGGCTTTCCCAGATCCCAGAGCTCAAGAAATCACTACAGAATAAGCTACGAGTATGAGATGTTTTCTTTTGCCCCCTCCACTGAGGTTTAGTTAACTAGGGATTCAGCAACAACCAATGAAAATAAACTCTCTGCATAGGTTCAACGTTCTGAGACAATGGGACATGAGTTTGTTTCCAAACATTTCAGGTATTTCATTTTGTGTGTCAAATAACCACGCTCGGTTTATTCATTTTGTTATAGAGCTTAAGTTGACGTCTATAATGAAATATCCAGACAATTGAGAGGTAAAAATTATACTTTCATTTTTTAATTCAAGATATTACCAAATATTTACAACACTCAAAATGCGCAGACTCCTGATCCATTCAGCATTCTGTGATATCCCAAATATAAATAACTTTTATTTGAGTGGGGGAAAGGAATTTCGAGCCTGTGTAGAAAAATAAATACAAAATACTTCATTTGCTGTGAAACATTGTCACAGGGAATGTGGAATGAATTGTCAGTTTTCTTTCATGTTTCAAAACAGAGCAGTTCCTCAGAACTCATTTAGTTTTTACAACATTCATAGTCGCAGTGGTCTTTCTTTCTCCATATCCATCCTGTCTGTCCTAAGTGCTCCATTGCAAACATTACAGTCCTTGCAACAGGGAATATGAAAAGCCTGCTCTCCTCTGAGGCCTGAAGCACAGCGGCTGGCCCCTCAGCTTTGTTTGGCCTGGTTCAGTCTATCTGAAGGGTCGGCCTGACCCAGTGGTTCTTCAGTGTGGATAATCTGTGAAAGAAATATAATTTTGATTAAGAGAAAAATACATTATCATACAAATGTATCGTTTGTAGAACTCATGTAGTAAGATTAATGCATTAGACAATATTTGCAGCAGTGTAACCTGGCTGTGACATATGGGGTAAGCAATGTAAACTTATCTATTTCTTCAGTAAAAAAAAAAAGCATATTTCCCCCTTTGTGAGTGGTAACTTAGTTTAAGGTGGATGGTAAAATCTTGTGGCTGTCTAACAAATAGTGTGAGTAATATTTGTGTACAGTCTTCATTTCCTTTCATTTAAATGTTAGTAATGTTTGATTAGCGATAATATCCTCTTGGAACATTATAGCTATGTAAGGTATATTTTTCATTTTAGTGGTTGTGCGTAAAATGCGCATAGGAACATTTTGGCACATCTTGTCTCCCTGCAGGATGAAAAGTGTCTCATCTTACCGTGATGTACCACCCACAGCAGCCCTGCTAGTGGGACGTAGTAGTAGACAAGGACCACGAGCCCCCCATTCTCCAGACCGAGAACGCGTAGCTCAGGCGCTCGTGCGCCACGTAGCTGCAGCTGGTCCCTCGCGCGTCAAGCTCATCACTCTGCAGAACCTGGCACAGGAAGTCGATGTACCGGGCAGCCAGCTTCAGCGTCTGGATCTTGCTGAGTTTGTCCGACGGGAGGGTGGGAATGATCTTACGTAACGACGTGAATGCCTCGTTGAGGGACTGCGTCCGTTGCCGCTCGCGGATATTGGCCACCACGCGCTGTGTCTGTAGGTCATCGAAGGAGGGCTCGGGGCTGCTGCTGGCTTCGCTGTCGCCGCTCCCTGCACTGCCGCCTCCTCCGTCGCAGCTCTTTCTGCATTTCTTCTTCCCGGTGTTCGGACTCTCCATGTCTTCCTCCTCCTCGTCGTCCACGCGCCTCCGTGTCGCCCGCCGCTTCCTCGCGCCTCTCCGCGGCAGCTCACGGTCGGTCTCCTCCTCGCTGTTGCCCGCACTGTCCATTGGGGAGGAGTCCTCTTCCCGCATCGTCTCTTCCAAAACTTTTTTATGGTCTGTAGGAGCGTAATAACTCCTGACCCGAATTCAGTGAACTGGCTACAACATCAACAAGCACGACAGGTAATAAGAAGTGTAGCTTGCAAAAGGGGTGTGGTATTACGGTAAATCTCGTGCGCCACGGAGAAGGAGAGGTGTCTGCCAGACTGGGACGACCGGGGCTCTTATAGAGGGGAGCGGACTGGAGGATTTTGGGGAGCGCTGTGATTGGGTGAGGAGGGGTGTAACATAATACTGCAGGGGAAGGAGATTTCTTGCTATAATATCAGAACTGCTGTTTAAGACTCCTTAAGACTCCCTTACACAAGATTGCGAAAGGGGGTGTGGAGCGGAGTGTTATTGAATCATAGGTGTAGATTTGTGCAAGGACAGCAGGAACTGTCCCTAAATTATTTCTCCCTTCCCCACCCCAATTTACTTCTGCCCCAAATACACAATGATGGCTTTTCTTTCACTCTTGGATTTCGGCCTAATGTAAATAAAACAGAGCAACTCTGGCCCTACCAACTAGTTGGAGCTGTTTAAAACATTGCTATATAGCCTGGATAATAATAATTATAATAATAATAATAATAATAATATATGTGTATATATATATATATATATATTTAAAAAAAATGTTTTAATGTATTTTTTTTTTCAAAATAGTTAGCAAATATATGTAAGTTAGGATGGTCTAACGTCAACTTATTTATTTTTTCACTAGAAAGTAGATGCGTTTCCTGTTCATTTTTGCCCTTTTCCAAGTCCTTTAAAAAAGTTGCCACCATAATTCTATTTTGGTGGACTTGTATTTCTTTCCTATCACAAATCAATCACAGCCTGTTGTCTGTTGTGGGCCCCAAGTCTCCCTGCACAGGTCTAGACACTGTTTGAGATGGGAGCAGTGGTGGCGGTGAAAAATATCAGACCTACTGAAACACAGGAGGTTGTCACAGCAGGAGGGCTCAGCTCGTAAGCAGACCGAGGTGTTTATTTTCCCGTCAGCGGCCCCGAGTTGAGGTATGCGCTTAAATGGGTCGGACTCCCGCAGGGATCTGGACACCGCGGCTCAGGTTTAAAAGACGGGCCGTCCCAGGGAGCTCTCAGGGCGGATCCGTCCTCACAGCGGGGTCGCTGAAGGAGGTGTACGGCTGGAGCGTAATGCAAACACCAGAGGTGATGAAGATGGGGAGAGAGAGAGAGAGAGAGAGAGAGAGAGAGAGAGAGAGAGAGAGAGAGAGAGAGAGTCAAAACACGCACACATGACCACCCAGCTGTGGGGCCTGCCGCGTTATTATAGAGATACCTCTACATGAGGCTGAAACTAGATCTGCCAACCTTTGGAGTTGGTCTGTGGTGTGAATTATCCACAGGAGGCCACACCTCTGATGAGGGAGGACGACACACGAGGAGGTCCACAGCAGGCCCGGTCTGGTCCCTTTTTATTAGGAGGAACCGCCACAAGTGCCTGTCGAGCCTGAATCTCCCTGAACTGACTCAATTTACACCTCAGTGCTAAAGATAACATCCAGCGTCACGCAGTGAGCCTTGGATTTGCGATTTAAACCCGCTGAAGCTTTACTCATTTGCACTTGACACAGCTAATAAGGTTTTTAAGGGCCAGTCAATCTTTCTCTTGTTTGTTTTCATTTTCTTTTGAGCACGAGCTTCCCCTGTTCTCAGCCGCACCTGTTCCGTGTCTGCATCAGGCCAGGTGAGGCTGTGCCTCTCTCCAAGGTGCTGAAATAAATAACACACCTGAAGAGTTCAGTCTCGCATAGAAACCCTCCGCAAAAATGTATAGCCATCTTCTATTGAAACTTACATTGTTACTGTGTCAAACATTTACACTTTTTCAAATATTATTGGAAGCAGCCTTCTAATTCTCCAATGCATAAAACTGTCAGAGTAATAATCGAGCATGACATTATAATACGTTACGTATACATAGGCCTACATGTGTTTAAAATACATTGTATGTTGTTTTCTTTATGGTTGTGATGCAGAGCAAAACATACAGAAATTATTACAGCATATAGATTTATTTTAAAGCAGCAATAAGTCACATATATTAAGTAAAATATTTGGAGGAGGTGCTCTCGGATTGTTTAGGTCTTATAATTTATGTCATCGCAAAATAATATTATGATGTCACTGCTTTACTTTTCTGAGGGATAGGATTTTCCTTTTTTTTTGAGACGTTAAAAAAAAAGTCTGTATAGTTTCAAACATTTGCTTGTTGTCAAGTTCTACGTTTTCAGAAATGTACCCATATCACAGTTTGAATAAAACTAGCACGAATGTAAATTTAGAGCAGTTCATCAGTTCAACCATTTCAGTATTAAACTCGATCCAATCTCCAAGGAGTAAAGTTCATATTGGACTATTTCTACTCAGGTGTTCTCCAGCAGGTCCGTCATGAAGGAGATGTAGACGATGGCCAGTCGGAGTGTGTCGATACGGGACAGTCTCTTCTCGTAGGCGAATGTGGGAACTTTCCTCCTCAGTTCATCAAACGCCTCATTCAGGCTAAACATCCGCTTCCTTTCTCGCACATTGGCCGCCTGCCGCTGGACCACGGTGATGATCCTCCTCCGTTTAGACTTGCTGTGATGCCCGTGCGCCCCGCGGCTGCAGTACCTCGGTGCGCCCATCACCAGGTGCTCGCTGCAGAGCTCCGCAGTGTGCACGCCGTCCTCCAGGTCGCTCCAGGGCGAGTCGCTCAGCCTCGTCTGGTTGTCCGGGCTGGATGCGTCATTATCCACCTGCTGTTCTCCCAAAGAGCACTTTTGCGGAAACTCCATCATGTCCATGTCATTGACAAAATCTATTAACGTTGAGTCTACTAAGCGGTCCTGCATATCCACATTCGGTCCCAAACAGCAGTCTCACAGAGAATATGTCACTTTTATATGTCTGATTTTCAGTCAGCCATACAAATTGACGCCAATCAAAACTCTCTGGACTGGCTGAAAGCACTCACCAGACACAGAGATCAAAGCAGGAGAGCATCTCAACAAGTAAATCCAAGTTTCTCCAAATCCGGTCAGAGCACGACAGGGTGAGATCCTATTTGGCTCAAGTCCAAGGGCCTTTCCTGCTGTTTTAATAAGTCGCCTATGCCTCCTCACAGCGAGGCATCTTTCATGTCCCCTCTTCCTCTAAATTGAGTCCATTTCTAAAGTTAGTCGGCCAGTGACTGGGTTGAATCCGAGGAGAGAGGCTTAAAAAGGCCAAGAGGAAGCCAGAGGGCCCTGCCAATTGATGCTCTGTCCTCCTGGAGGCCCTTAATGAGCTTCTGAAGAACGGAGGCTCTTGACAGAGGGTCATACAGTCTTGTTTGCACTCTCCCCTCTGCTTCAGAGGCTAAATAATGACACTTTTATCACTTAAACAGGCTGGGAGAAGACCAAATAGAACATTCCCTAACAGTCACTATACACCGCGCGCTTTTCTGTTGCAAATTAAAGCAAATAACTGTCCGTTTCCATGGCAGGACAGAGTACACACTGCATGGACTGCTTAGAGAGCCACAGGTTTAACTGTGGGCTTTATGCCTCTGTGCTTGGACACTATAACTATCTCTGCATTACTCAGAACAAACTTGTTATTGTTGTTGTTGATGATAGTTGTGCTGACAAAGATGTTGAGACGGAGTTGAGTCTGATGATTTAATTCTGAACACCATTTGCTTTCTAAGTTAAAGCTTTACTGAGACAAACTTTATGAACTCGGTCACCCATTCCCTTTGTTCACGCTTTTCTGAAAACCAGTAATGACAAAAAATGATACACGATTTCAGCACAACTTGACATTAATTATTTGCGTGAAAGTACTTTCGTGCTTTTTGGGTGAAAGCATTACATTGTCTCCATCTCAGTTGTTATGAGCAGTTTTATTTTGCCTTAGCTGACCTGCAGGGAGACATTTACGGTCTTAGTCTTTTCAGAGAAAGCTTATTTGAAATGTTTTAATGTTGCTGTTGAGGTTATTGGAAATTGTACTTGACTTGCCAACTACAATTTCCTTCTTGTTTTACCCAATAAAGTTTTTCAAATGTAATTGTATTGTACTTAAATCAGACAGTTTGACTAAGAACACAAACACTGATTTGCCTGATAATTGAATAGGCAGCAAGAAAGGTTGCATTTCATACATAAACACAGGTTCTGTTCAGAACAAAAACAGTCTGCAGACTTTGAGTCTCTTGGGGTTAAATAACTTACTCATGGGCAACTCAACTATTGTGGTTTAGGAGGAGACACTGAGCTGTTATAAAAGTGTTCTGGTTTGAAAGCCCACTCATGATGAAGAATTATGCCAGAGGCATTAGACATTCAAATTGTCAGCCTCACAGACCTGGACTAACCAGGTAAAATGAGTTCTCTTTTGGTTTGTCCCTTCTGGGAGGTCAGCGTTTTGGTCGATCCCAGAACATAACCTCTGCAGCTTTGCAAAGATTTGCATTTCAGCTGAAGTTGCTGTTCATACATGCAGTTGGTTGCCAGGTCACTGCTCTGATAGTACTTGAATGCATCTAAGTCGTGGTCTTGTGCAGTTGTTAGGTTTGAATGGTTGAGCACTAGTTGTTGCTTTTGTTGCCTATTGTGATAGATCGCTTTATTAACATTAACAGCAAGTTTATTTTAATCCGCCAAATACATTTTTTTATAAGAAGTGCTTTTTAAAAAAAAGACAGTTTCAAGCCTGTCCTGTGTACGTCACATGTAATTATATAGGATTAAAGATATGACACTTCATTGACTGTTTATACCCTAGTTATGGATGCTTCATTGATATCATTGCAGCCAAAACAAATTAACAAACATTTAGAAATGCATTATATTATCCCTTATAAATGCCAACATTATAAAGTGTCATAAACCATTAAACACACAATATGTAATTTTCTGCTACTAGGGGTCTTAATCAAAACAATAACAAAAGACAGGTTGTGAGCCGAGTTGTCGCTAACGTTTGCTCAGCTTGTACGTAAAAAGTGTAAAATCTAAAATTGAAATCTAACATAGGTCTAGTTGTTTTCAGACATTTTACTGTGGAAATGTTTGATATACAGTAAATGGACTGCATTTATATAGCGCTTTTCCAATCTTTGCGATCACTCAAAGTGTTTTACAACACAACACATTCACCCATTCACACAGAGTCAGAGGCTACCATGCAAGGTGCCACATGCTCATCAGAGATAACCATTCACACACATTCACACACTTTTGGCCATCGGGAGCAATTTGGGGTTCAGTATCTTGCTCAAGGACACTTTGACATGCTGACCATAGAGGCTGAGGATTGAACCACTGACCCTCTGACTAGTGGACGACCGCTCCACCTCCTGAGCCACAGCCGCCCTAGTATTATCTTAAAGTGTTTATATTCTGCTTAAAAATGCTAAAGAGGGGCGGGTAAAATGTAGTTAGTGTGAACATGCCCTGATACCAGTCACATCAGTAACATACCAACAGTAACTTTGTGCCTTATGCAATCCTGTGCGATTATAACATAACATACACAAGAGTGTGAGAGTGTCTTGTATACACACTCTACCTAAGTGTATCTTCTCCATCTCCCTCTGCTGCCTCCTCTTCCTCTCACTCTCTGTTTTTCCCGGCAGTCAGATAAACATGATGGGACATTCCGCCGGTTGTCGTGGAAACGCTGAGAAAGCACAGCTGGGCGGGAGAATATGAGGTAATCTCACCCTGGGGCTGCTGGGTAAATATTGGTCTTAAATAAGGAGTAAAACCCCAAAAGAGGCACACAAACACACACACACACACACACACACACACACACAGGGGTTTATCCCCAGTTTTGTCAGACCTCCATACAGAGACTCATAATGGCCCATTTCCTGCTCTGTTCTGTTATTATTGGTTACACACATTAATGATAGTTTGTGGTGTGACTATATGTTTGTGGAAGTCAACAGTGGAGGTTTGACAGAAACAACGTCAGTGTGAAATGGAAATGTTGGCAAGAAGTCTGGATGTTCAATACAGTTACAGCTGGAGAAGGCAACTTTGGGGAAACCAGCAAGAGTAAGCTAGATTTTGAAAGAATCCAACCGAAACAAATTCCAGCCCCTCCCTTCAGGCCTCCCTCCATAGCCACTATCCCAAAACACATAAACGCACACTGCCTGAGTACTGGTGGAGGACGAGTCCACCAGAGAGCGTTGCGGAGAGGACTGCAGCGCATTGTTGTCTTCGCTAACTGTATCCAACTACCTCATGTAAGAAAGCACCTAACATGATCATAATTGACGTAAACAACGAACATGGCTATTGTTCGTAGTCACAGCTGTTAAGCTAGAATGTTAGTATTAGGAATTATTTTCTGCCTATAGTGAAAGACAGGTAGGTATAGGCCATCTCATCGGACGGGCTCATTGCAGGCCTGCGACAGCCAAAGATTATTTTATTATTTATTGACTGCTGTCGGGATGTTGAGAGAATTTCAACAAATATAACAAAAAATGCTTCTAAAATAAATTGCGTACTCTCGCTTTAAGTAGATTTACTTCATCTCAGAACAAGAGTCTACAGTAATGCTAGCGGTTCTGCGAGACTGTACTTGGCCCAGCAGTGCTAGCATGCTGATGTTAAGCAGGTATAATATTTACCATATCCACCATCTCAGTTAATTGTTTTAGCATGCTAACTCCAAATACAGCTGAGGTTGATGAGATTGTCATCAGTTTTGAAGGTATTTTTGTCAAACGTAAAGAATTGGACAAATTAAACCCATGACCTGATGATGGCACCAGATAGGAATTCAAGGGATCACCAAAGTCATTAGGATTCATCCGCTGCGGATCATGAATATCTGTACAAAATATCATGGCAAGCCATCCAATAGTTGTTGAGATATTTCAAGTCTAGTCCAAAGTTAACTACTGCACATTTTTGGTCAAGACAGGTTGTTATATCAATTTTTCCAAATGCAACCTAGCACTTCAGTTCATAAATTGTATATGCATTATTTTTACAGCACCTAGCAGAAAAAAACATCTTGACACTAAACCCCTATTGGATTTTGGATCCATATATCATTACAGTAAAATCTGAGTAGGCGGCTTAGGAAGAATGGACTTTGAGTCTTGTTTGTTGGGAAACACGCTTTCACTAATTTCACATCGTGAATAGAAAAAGAGTGTGTATTTTTAATTATGTCAGTATTGTGTTTTTACGCCTGAAGCAGTAGTCATTTAGTAGTTGTTGTTTTTTTTTTTTAAATATAGCGATCACTGGAGAACAGTATGTGTCCAGCACAGTGCTGCTGCAGTCAGAGCTGTTCTCACCATGTAAATCTCTCTTCCTACTCCTCCTCTGGCTCTGTCCTCAGAGTGCACAGCCAAATCTCTCCCACCACCACTGTAAATCTGAAACTAGACACTTCTCTTTGGTTCTCTTTCTGTTTCTTTTCGTTCTGTTTCTTTCTTTCTCTTCCTCTTTCCTTGACTGTCCTCCACAGAGCTGTTTCTCTCCACATCTCCCTCATGTTCATCTCGTTTTCTCCACTCTGATTGAACACGCTAATTATGAGTGGAGAAAGACAACTGGTGTGAGCAGAGGCAGATTAATATAGTTGAACAACGATTGCATGTATACACTTATGTTACATTGTAAACATTGTACAACGTTGGCTATACTGTCCTTTGTCAGGGTCTTGCAAATGAAGTACATTTGGACTTGAACCTTTGAGAGGGAGGGAGTCAGTGGGAAGCAGGGGGAGTAAGGGAGATGAGTTTAACTCCTGACCTATGTGCCTCTTCTTCATTGTGTCACTGGGACTCTCTTGGCCTTTCTTTCCTTCTCTCTCCACACCCAAAAGCTGACTCATTGGTTCACTTGTCCCACCTTCCTCTACGTCCCGCCCTCCGATTTGCTGGGCACTATATCCAACAGCCAGTCATGGTGTGTTTACACGGCCCGGGTGGCCAGCGAAACATAGAGTTCATGCGTGTGTGCATGTGCGTGTGGAAGTTGGATAAACCCCAATACCACATCATATATCTCCTTGCCCCCCCCCCTTCCCAATTCCTTCCCTCCTTCCCCAAACCTACACCACCCACTCACCAAACCACTGCATGCCCTCAGCTCCTCCTTTCCAAATCACCCTCCTTCTCTTAATCCAACCTCTCAAACCTCTTAGCTCTCCCTCTGCACTGCCACACTAAACTCCCCCACCCACCGTCACCCATGTCAGCACCTTGCCTCAGCTCACACACACACCCCCCTTCTGCAGTCTGAGTAATGTCTGTGTTTATTTTCTGAAAGAAGGTCACCCACTCTTTGCTGTGTATTTTAAGGGTGCCCTGTTTCATTTGTTTTAACACTCATATTCTGAACCCTGGTGTATACTGAGAAGGCTGAAAGGCTGAGGAGAAAGATGCCACTATCTGATGATGGTGATGAAGACGATGATAGAGACGAGTGTGCCTAGAGCACTTTTGCACTATAGGTTTCTTTGCCATAAAAAGTGTGTTTGTCTGGGTTTGTTCTGGTGTAAATCATAATTTTCAAAGCCACATTACGCAACTATTTTACCCTAAAATAGAAGCCTAAAAACCCAAAAATGGGGGGAGGGGCAGCGGCGACGCCGTAACAGAACCAGAGACGGGGGGGGGGGGGGGCGATCACGGAACCGGGTTCAGCAGCCTCTACGGACATCATGGTAGAAACGAAGAGACCGAAGAGGACTTTAACGGAAGAAGCTAACAAAGAGAAAAGGAGAGAGTTACCATGAAAGAAATCTTGGTTTTTAGTCATTGGTGAGAGTTTTGTGAAATAAAAGGCTGCAAGACAGACGGAGAGCTGGCCTTCTTGCTGTGGGACTACTAAGTAATATTAGCTGGCTTTATAAGTCTTGAGTTGTCTCACTTGCTTGATGTTAGAAAAGTTGTTGACTCCATAGTTTTTGATCATACATGAGGTAATCATAACAAAACGTGTACAGCTGTCCAGTACAACCGTGGTGTGTGAGTGAACTCTGAAACTGTAGGGGTGCTGAATTGCAAAAAATACCAAATCTTACATTACGTTGCTTTGAGTCTGTGTTTTTTCCTCTTTACACTGAGATTGTTTATGTAAACTATGTTTTCACATGACCCTTCCAGACCAACTTTCTTTTCTACTCACCACATTACCAGAACTGCTTTGGAACGGAGGCGAGTTGGAAACTATGGACAGCAGCGTTGAGGAAAACGTCACCAATTATCACACAAACAATAAAACAAAACTTTCGAAAGCTGGATCACTGATCATAGGCAGTTCATGGAAGGAGCCCTGCTTCAGCAGCCCCTCGAGTACTCTGATCCCAATACATTTCCTCGTATGTATTTTTAATGAATTAGATATGACACAACAAAGTATTTGGGAAGAAGAGCTGAAGGATAAGTTATTACGAGCTGACAACAGTGCTTAGGTCACCAGATAGCGGAGAAACGATGCAAACCCTGAACACGAGGACCTGGACTGTACATCTGAAGACAGTGAATGGGAATCACTGAGGAGGCACTAACCTGCTCATACTGCATAACAGCTGCCATGAGCTTTTGCAATTCAACATTATGCACAGAAACTATTTCACACCAGAAAGACTCCATAGGATAAAATAATATAGGATAATCAAATAATCAAGATTTTTACCATAGATGCAAAACAGGGACAGGAAACCTTGTTCACATGCTCCTGAAATGTAATATATGAAAACATTATTGGGGTTCAATATTGGAGATTCTTTAAGAGATTGTTGGGTTTGAGATCCCTTGTTTACCTAAACTAGACTTACTAGGTGACACGTCTGACATCCCACTTACTAAAAGAAATAGAGTGTGCTTTATCAAACTGGCCATAATTGCTGGTAATAACTGTATTGTTATATTATGGAAAAGTGCAGATCCTGCCTGTGTCTCCATGTAGCCTAAAGAAATGTCCTCATATATGGCATCGGAAAAAGTTATGTTCAATCTCAGAAAAGAAAACCACATGTCTTTAATAAATGCTGTTCTGGTTTTAGGAGCTACTTGGGAAATATTTCAGTTGGTTGTGGGTTGACAACGAGATATAATGTTTGAATTACGCACACGTGCATCTGGGTCGACAAGTGTAGTTACATTTCTATGTAATCATGTGTGTCAATGTTGTGTTTATTGCACCAAATGTGTTTTATTATTTTCCCCTCTGATACCATTGCTTTTATTATGGTCCTTGTCTGGGCTGGGATGGACAGTTCTTGTAGGAGTATTACTTCATTACATAAAAAACTTTTAGCTCTGATATTTTAACGATGTGCTCGAGACAAATTCAATCAATACATTGTTAACAACGATGGTTATTCAGTGTGTTCGTACCTGTACTCAACACCTGTAGTGTGGGGCAATCCAGCAAATTAAAAAGTCATTTCTCTATCTGTATATGAATGCAGGAGTCTCCAGGCAGATCAGAGCACATCAGCTGGATTACAACGTGATGATTTACAGTTTCCCAAATCCTTGGGAAATGATTGGGAATCAGGCATATCATCTTTAAAATATGTTCTCACTCCCTCATGCAGCTTCAAAATGAACATGAATAAAGAGTTACAGCGGTGCTGTTTTGGGGAATTGAAAGACTTGTGAAACCCCACCCAAACTCCACCTCATGTTCACACCAGATGCTTATAGTTGTTACTATGGATTATTGATGCTTTATATGACTCTTATTTTATCACCATGGCAAAGTTGCTTCTGCACCACTGATGTATCTCTCTAACTCAACATGAAGAACTCCATGAGCTCTCAGTCAGTGAGAGCTGCTGCCTTTAGCACAGATATAAACTCACTGAGGAAAGATCTTTGTCTTTACTTTTATGTTAAACATACAGTATTTGTCATATGTAGTCTGGTAATTAAAATGATCCTGCTTGGTCAATCAGTTCGCTGATGAGGGGAGTTTCTTTCGTCTTCACATCAATGACTTTATAAGGTTTAGCTTACACATCATCAGCAGCTCTTTGGCCACCCAACTTTCACTTTCTCTTCATCTCTTCCTCTCTTTTCTCTCTCTCTCTCTCTATCGTGCCCTCTTTCCTATATCTACCTACAGCGCTGCTCTGCAGTTTGACAAGGTTTCCATAAAAATATAATGATAAAATATTTAGTTGTGTCCTGGGTATTCTGCAGTAAAGCTACATGACTAAACATTAGATCATTTTTTCCAGACATGTACCTTTTTTTTCCCTCCCCTCTTGGCTTATTTATTTTTCTGTGGTTTTGGGAGGTTGTGGCAGAAAGTCTGATGATATGCAATGTATGTTCCTCTTCTTAACCCTCCCCTCATTACTCCTCTCCACATTTCAGCTTTCCTCTCGATTTATATGCAAAAAAATGTTTTTTACATTAGCCTGTTGTTCCACAATAAATAACTGTGTTCACTTTCACATTTATGTGTATTTTGATATGATTTGGCCTCATTCTTTCAATATTACCTCTGCGGATGATGTTACTATGATAATAGCTGAATACAGTTAAGATTACATGTTTTTTTTTGTTTTGTTTTTTATCTTTGGTCCTTCCATATTTCCCCAGTGTTTTGTTGGGTGTAGGAGTTACAGTTTGGTCTGAACATTGTCTAGACGCCTATGAGCCTCCCATTACCTCCTGATTACACTGAGCCCTATTAATCTCACTTGGCTGGCTGGCCAGGGCAAAGCCTGCGCGCACACACACACACACACGCACGCACACACACACAAATAAGATGAAAGAATTTTAACCGAAGTGAAAACACGTAATGAATTCTAAATGTGAACAATGTGAATGTGCAAATATCATATACTATTAACATGTGATGTATTATGTGTATCACATTTAATTCTAGAAAAAAAGTATTTTATTTAGTTCTAGTAAAACATTTCTTATACTGATGTTATGTTATATAATACACTCTGGACCGTGTTAATATTACTTCCATGCACAATTTACTATACAACTTATTGAAGAAGTTGGAAAAATGTAGTATTAGAGAGGTTACAATATTTTGTCGTTGAATAGAACAGGTATTATGTTAAAATAAAAAAAATTGTCTTTAAAAATAAATCACGTTTACTTTTTGTTAGGCCCAAGATTCGTTTTCATTTTCTACAAAAATGATAGATTCAGTGTGTAAAAAACTGTTTATTTTATTTCATTCACACAGATTATACTTAATTACTATTTTCAGGTTTAAAAACATCTGGAAAAGGAATAGCTGCAGATAAATTGACATTGATTTGAGCCAAACCACTTTTTAAATCTTTGGTAATCCTGTTACTAATCCACAGAGCAAACGACAAATTAAGCAGAGTTTGAACTTCTTTCTCTAGCACTCTTTTTTTCATTCTTCACACAGCTAGTTCTTTCAGTTTTCATATAAACAACCGAATGAATCATTATGAATGCTTAGCAAGAGAGACTTACTGGAAATATTACTTATCCCCACTCTCTAGTATGACATGGTTGGACAACACGTTGTACAAACCTACTCATTTCTACCATAAACCAGCCCTTAACCCTGAAGAAGCCCTGAAGAATCAGTACATGAAACTACAGTCTTTTAGAAAATGTCCTACCTCTGTCCACCTGCAGAATACGACACACACCCACAGAGAGGAGGTCAGATGACCAAACCGTTCAGTGATCACTGGACTTAGAGGTAACAGGATCGTCTATTATCTGATCTAATTTAATCTGTCGTTTCATTAACACGTTCACTGATGACTCCCTGAGGTATCTAAAACATAATAGGGGTTTGAAATTGGACAAACACACACAAACACACACACACAGACCCAAACACAATTCCCTTGAGCAAAATGGTGTCACAAGAAACGCCCGTCTGTCGTCGCCGGGGTTACTGAGGGCAGGACGGTGGGTGTCGGGTGCCAAGGAAACAAACTAGCTATGGGAATCCAACTCACCAACCAAAAGTAACGTTTACTCTTGGGGTTAATAGTTTGTGTGCATGTGCTCTTGTATACATGTGTGTGGACTCTGAACCTTTGGGAAAGAGTTTAATGCAGCGATACTCAACTTGCTTTGCCCAGGGAGTCACTTCTGCAAAAATGAGGAGTTCAGGGGCCAGTTAATAAACATAAACATTAATAATATTTATCAGATAAAATGAATTTGGGACTTAAACCTCCGTCAGGGGTCCGTAGGATCCTTCCATAGCACTTTAAAAGCTCAATTAGTCTATTTGGATAGGGTTTTTGTTATACACTCTGGCTAATTATTTACATTGTGAAAAAATGGTCAGCGTGCCACCCAGGCCCCTATCTTGGCCTAGATTTGGCTCGCAGGCCGTAAATTGAATATCACTGGTTTAATGCTGGAGCCCGTCTTACTGTGTGAGCTCGGGCTATTTGCCTACCTGAGGGAGCATAAAAAACAGAGATGCAAAGCAGAAGTGCCAAAAATCTCTTAGAAATGCCTTTGAAAATGCCATAAAGGGATTTCATGGATGTCAGTGGGCCTGTGAGAGATGGGCCTTGATACGAGTCAGCCCTGGCTGGGCCGTGTTGGAGGATATATGGCCACAGTTGCACAGCTCTGACTGGTGGAACACTTAAGGTTTTATGACCTGCTGCCATTTGGGGCTCAGGGACAAAGCAGAGCGCCGACCACATAACTAATTAGGCCTGGCCGACGGGGGTGTGCAAGGATGGGGATTTGTGGATTGTGGGTTGTGGATGTGGTGTGTCTGCATGAGTGAACGAGTGAGTGGGCCAGTGAGTGTGTGGCATGGGTCTCTATGTGTGTGTGTGTGTCTGTGTCCTGAACCTAGAGCATTGCGTCAGGGAGCCGTTTGTTCTCCATAAAGACTTCAGGGGCTCTTTCATGTAGGAGCCGCCAGGCCTGGAAACTTTGACACAGGAGATAGAGCAACACGCAGCCAATCTACGCACACGCGCACACGCACGCACACACGAGACCACTCCTTAAGAGGCAGACAGAGGTGTATGAAAAGATAGTCTGGCCTGCTCAACGAAACAGCACTCCTCCCATTGTCTCTTCTTCTCCTCTCCATCGGAGGATCATGAAGATAAACGACCGTGCCTAGATATGAGAGTCCAGTGGCAGGAGAGGGGGGTGGGGGGTGTCAGAAGTGGAATGTGTGTGAACTGCACACCGCCTGCTATAAATCAGAGAGACAAGTAGGAGGAAGAGAGAAAGCAGGATAGGGGAAGAGGGGGAGTTAACGTGAGGGAGTGATATGGGGAATGACAAGATAAATGAGTGGTGATGGGAGGGGGTACAGGTGCAAGAGAGGTGCACACAGGCTGGGGTTGAATTTGGGCAAAAGAGTGATAAAGGCAGAGAGGCTGGGGGGGGGTCATTGGAGGACGAATGACAGTAAACCATATAAAGTCCACCTGAATTTTTCAGATCAGTTTTTAAATCTATTTGGCTTAAGATTGTTAAGCATGCATTTGTAGTTGAAACAGTGGATGTAGCACAATTTGAGATTGATGAGAGCATTCTGGGAGCAATTTGTAATGTGATTACAAGTACTTTAGCTCACCAAAAAAGGTTTGGGTTCTGCTAAATTGGAAAATCTGGCTAACATGAGCTTGTATGTTTATTTTTTGTGTTCTACTGGAAGTAGGGTTAGATCATTTCAATGAGTTAATTGAGAGCTCAAATCTTATTTCAATATACAAAAGCTTTGGGAATACTTTAGATATACATTTTGATAGTCCATTAAAAGGAATGGTTTAACATTTAGGGAACTATATGCTTTCTTGTTTGAGTTAGGAGACAACCAGACGAGACTGCAGGAAGTTAGTCCGGAAATCAACCTCCCATAAAACAGCAAATTGTTTATTTACACAAAATATAACAATTAGATAGCTTTAGAGGTGCCGTTAAGTGTATTTTTTTTATTTTGGGCTGGAGCCATACTAGCCGTTTCCAGTCTTTATGCTAAGGCTAAGGAAACTATCTGCTGGTGGCAGCTTCACAATTACCATACAGACGTGGAAGTGACACCAACCTTGTCTTCTAACTCACAGCAACAAAGTGAACAAAAGGTATTGCCCAAAACTACTAATTTAATAAATACTTACGGGTTTCTCACTACGCCTTCAAGTCTGCGGTCAGAAATCTTAAGTCTTTATAAAAGCCTTTTGATTATCAGACACAGATGTACATGATCAGGTGTGACAGATGAAGATGAGCCACGGTAATTGCAGCTCCTTATCTGTCCTCTTTAGGCAGCTCCCGATAAGCTCTCCAACTCTTAGCACCTCACATCTAATGAGACTCCCCACTGAAAGGCGGGCTTGTGTGTGGTGTGTCTGTGGGGGGTGGGCGGAGGTGGGGGGGGGGGGTAAAGAAAACATAAAGATCTTTAGGCCATCTCTCAGCACTTCATCACTTGACACCCACTGGCTAGCGTAAAAAGAGAGTTAGTTGTGGGAGGGAATTTGCCATGAAAAACAAGAAATCTTTGTATTAATAACCATCTCACAATCAAAGCAATGTCGTAGATTTCTAAACTGGAGATTTTCCCTTTTGTCTGGGATTCTGAATGAAAAATAGAATCAAGGTAAACCTTTCAAAATATAGAGCTCTTTAATTGGGATGAGACCTGAAGATTTGATGTCCATATCTGTGGGTTTTCAGTGAAACAGTCATTGCAACACTGAAAGAAGACAGTGAAACAGCACAAATCATTCCTGATGGCAGTTTGTCACTGTGCATGATGCATTTCTAGGATGTTGTGTAAATATTGTCTCCTTCCACTACAGCCGTTATTCAAGAAAACCTTTTCAAAGAGGCATATTAGGCAAAAATGTGTTTCTTAAACTGAGTTCGGCAGTCTCAGTTGTCTAGCCTTCAACATGAGCACAAAACAAAAGCATTGATATCAATTATTCACCCCCCGGCTCGATAATTTCAATGCAAAAACATTGCTTATATACTCTCAGACCCATGTTTAACAGATGAAGTTGACATGGTTTCTCTCCTGTGTTTGTGTCCCAGTCTTGATATATGAAGCAGTTCTGCTCCCCCCTCAGGCAGTGTAAGGGAGTTGCAGTCCAATGAAGACTGATCTATCCTCTCGTGTTAAGCTCTTCCACAAGCTACAAGACATGACGGTAGAAAGGATCCTTCTGCAAGTCTGACGCTCTCTGCTTGTGTTTAATTGTTAAGGCACGTCTGTATATTCCTCTAGAGACATTGTTGTCGTTAATGTTGCATTACCTCAATTATTACACACAATCAACCTGATTTCCAAACAGCGAAACAACTTTTCAGGCAAACTGTTAAATGTCACTTTTTCTCTTCTTCTTGGATTTTGGTGGTTCAGGATCTTCACTAAAACTAGATGTGACATCTGTACCAGTTTCATGTCTCCTCTTTATTCTTGGCTTGTCACTAAGGTAACCGCTGGAGTCACTGCCGTGGACCTCCATGGGAGAAAACTCAACCTCTACCTCCTCTTCTTTCACATGTTTTTTCTTCTTCTTCTTCTTCTTCTTCTTCTTCTCACCAGCTTCATTCATTGTTCCATTCAGCTTCGGTGTTGTGTTGCCGTCAAGCTGGCAGGAGGGTCCCGCCATCTCCTCTTCTCTCTCCTCCTCTTTGACTTTGTCTTTCTTCTTTGGGGTGTCGTTGGCGAACTCCTCGGTGGGTTCTGGGTTCAATTCTGGCTCTGGTGGTTCTGGCTGGTCTGCAGTGACGCCAGACTCTGAGCTTTCACCCATAGCCAGCAGCTCTTGCACCCTTAAAAAAAACAGCAATCAATCAAGGGTTAAACCACAACTTTTTAAAAACAGTTTACAACCAGTTGTAATAAAAATGATCAGACGTCAAATCACATAGTCAATGTTATTAAAGTTAGATTTCAAATTAACGTACATTTCCACTTAAAAACTTCTGATATTATTATATTGAAGTTATTGAGGGAAACAAAAGGTTATTATTCAGAATGCAAAGCAGAAAACTCAAGTGGGCAGAAAAAGTGATATCCCCGCACACCTGCATCATTTTTGTTAAACACGTTTTATATCATTGCAATTTAAATATCTTTAGTAACTTGACGACATCACCGTGAGCTCTGAGAAATAATGGAGGACTTTTCTCACTATTGCCTTGCAAAATTGACTGAAAAATGTATCAACATAAGAAAGCTTTGTAAAGACTTCAAGTGCATGTTGTCGTGTAGTCATTAGTCATGTGCCTTTTTCTCAACCCTCTTTGTTCCTCCACCACTTCTTCTCTCTGCTACGCTTAAGGATGGCAGGCAGCACACCTCGGACTCATGCTACTGACAGAAGTAGCAGTCAGGGTACAGTAGCTGACACGTGACGATCTGGCGGGCAGATTTGATGAAAAGAAACTGCCGCTTCTCTGGAGAATTAAAATGCAACCAGACGGCGCCTGCGCGCAAGACTTTACATAGAAAACTGCCGTAGGTGTTTTGACGTGCATCCTACATCGACATCACTGCCTTGAGAGGCGACTCACTCGCGTCCCATAGAAAATGTATACTGTGACAAAGCACGCTTCGCAACTTGTTCGCCGCTGTCGGAAATAAAGCTTAAATTAGCTGGATTTCGGACCAGCTAACATTCTGTAGATCAGCAAAACAGCATCATCTCAAGTAACAGCACCCGAAAACAGTTTATCACAAATATGTGGTCAATCACAGTCCTGCATCAAGTTCAGGTGTCTGTGATTTGCCCAGCGTGTAGCGTGGACGGGGTGGAAAGTTTGCAGCCATGTAACAAAAGAGAACCCAGATTAGTTTTGTTCCCCTCCAACCGCCACCACCGCACACTTGCCTGGTCCTGTCCAGCCGTCCTCTGATCAGCAGCACCCCCGCAGTGTCAGCGTCGAGTGCAGTCACCTCAAACTCCAGTTCTGCTCCGATTCTCGGCCCTGCGTCCCGCCAGGTCTCCACAGACACCAGGTTGGGTCTGGGGATGCTGGCGTTGAAGCATCCGTGCACAAGGCAGCCCACATGGCTTACTCCTAGCTTATTAACTTTACCCTGGGAACAGAAACACAGTAGGAATAAAATGACAAGTATAAAAGTTGGTCAAAGGTAAACGTCCCTCTTAATGTTTTTTTTTTGGTTTGCATGGGGTTGTTCATATCATATGCTCCCACAAATCATGTACGGTACATACAAAAAATTATATTGTCCCAGAAATATTGAAATCACACAAATAGACTGTACTGCATATCATTTTTTAACCACATGCCAAAACTGAGAAGTAATGCAAGCCACTGTGGATAACAGCATCTGCAGAGTGCAGTGGACGTGAATCTTACCAGCAGTATCTGTCCTCTTTGGGGCTCAAAGACAATAAAGTTGGCCTCTATGTTCATGTGGATGAAGCCGCTGTCGTCGTAGATGTTTCCGTGCTGGCCCACTATCCTGATGTTCTCATAAGCCAGGGGTACTCCCTTCAGACTGCACGGGTCAAACAAGTTGAATTAGTTTAATACAAGACAATAAATTATGACATCAGTGGTCAGATCACCACCAACACCAGCTCCATTTGAAAGACTGCAAAAAACGGTGGAACGTAACCAAGCACATTTAACTTTCTACTACATCACATCTTATTGGGCAGTTTCAGTATCTTGTTAATTTGATTAGAAGATCAAAGTGTACATGCAAAATGTGATGCATTGGTATAACTTTCAGAAAACAACTGTACTAAAAAGTAGTAAAATTAGCTTTACTTTGGCCGACTGCAAATGATGCACTCATTCATGAATCGTTAATAACAGTATATGGAAAAACAATAATTCTATAATGCAGTATAACACTGACAAGGGGCAATCTGCTGCCAAACGAAAACATTTACTTGTGATACTTTAAGTGCGTTTTGCTTGTAGTGAAGTATTTATCATCTTGAGCCACGTTAAGAGGTTTGAACACTTTCTCCACCACTGCAAGAACCAAGCTGTGTTTTCAGTCCAGCAGTGACACACAGGTGAGAACTTGACCAGTAAATGGAAACCAGAAGACACACGAAAGCTACATATACACACTACAGCCAGGCTTAACTTTGCATGATGTTAGGAACTACTAAGCATGTCGACAAAGCTGAAGAAGAAAATGTTCGTGCCCGGTGTTGTTACCTCTCTGAGAACTTGAGCAGCTCGGCCTCCAGCTCCTCCTGTATACCTGTCCTCTTCTTGTTCAGGTACATGGGCGGCAGGGCGACGTGTCTCCGGTGCGTGTTCATGACCAGACACGAGTACGGCGCTGACAGCAGCTCGGAGGCGGCTGCGAACGACGGGATAGAGCACGGGACAACAACCGCCTCTCTGCCCGGGGCTGAGGGCCCTTCGGTCGGTTGGACTACAGCACTGGAGGCGCATATTTCCCCGGACATTTTCACATGTTTTGGGTCGTCTTCTGCATGCTCTAAATTCGCCATGTTGTTTCAGAAGACCGGAAGACGAAGGACCCGCGATTTCCGCTTTGCGGAAGGCTCGACGTCTGTTAAAATGTCTTTATATTGCCGCCTGCTGGCCGGGAGGTGGAAATACAATCGAAGATTAATACAAATAATGAGTGAATTGAACATTTGACTCAAATGAAATACCTAATCTGTAAATATGTTATTCTTGTTTAACTTTACTTGTTTTCTCAGTGAAATCATATCATCCATTACAGTTTTGAATAATGTCTTATTAGCATAGGAATAAGTCAAACATAAATAGATAATAAATAAAATAGTTTAATAAGGTAAGGTAAAAATATTATGCTAAAAAAACAAAACATAAAGATACTAACCATTTGGTATAAAATAACTATACATCCACTCATCTATCTTTTAGAGGTACATATAGATGCATTGCTGTTATCATTACTTTAACAAGCCCGTTCATTATAGGACTCCATCTCAACCTCCATCTCTCAAATTTCTTATTTTGTAACCTTAGAGAATAAGTTATCTGCTGCATCTCATAGATATCTTCGATTCTTTGGTGCCACAAACTGTACCTGAGTGGATCAGGCTTTAACCAATTAATAGTAATTAATAGTAGTAGTAGTACGTTAAAACAAATATAACAATAAATCTTTTGACCTGTTTAATTTCAATGTCAAATCTTAACCTACTATGTGATATGTAGTTGCTTTCTAATGTTATAAAATGAAAGTAAGTAAATAATACCAATGCCTCAGAATTGTATTTACACACTATAGCTAAAGGCACAAACACTGTTCCCACCCAGCCAACAGGGCAAAGTGGGCCCCTGAAAGCCCCAGGTTCACGGTGGCAATTGGTTTGTGGTGATTAAATGTTACTCAATCTAGATTTAAGACCATTATTTCAAGTGATGCTGTGCTTACTTGCCACATATCATTGAATAAAATAGTGTTAAATGAGACAGACAGAAAAGCTGGGTAAATATTCCAGCATAGTGAGACTGTACACACTGTATTAACAGTATTGATAACTGACATGAATCTTTCATGTTATTGAAACCAGTGAAAATTATGCATTTCTTCACCAACATGCCCTTTGTTATGCAAGGTGTGCACCGACTACCCTGGCAAGGATGCTGTAAAGCTGTTCATCTGATAAGAGACAGTCATTGATTCTGTATCCTGTTCACCTGCGTTGGCACATTAAGATCATTACGGTGACCTAAGGTGTCAATTAGTGCGCGCACACACACAAACACACCCACACACACACACATAGAAAAACACACTTGCAGACACACAGTCTAATCTAGTGTTACTGTTTTCTGACAGAGCAGCACCACAGGAGGTCACATGATTCAGCATATCACTCACACGCACACACACACACACACACACACACACACACACACACATACACAGCAGATGTAGTGCTCTCTTGGGCGCCATGACCCTCTCCTGTTTATTGTCTCGGTGCTAAATTGTGACAAGGTTTCTTAGTCAGCAAGAGCTCCCAGTGGCTGGTGTTTCTGTGGGCCCTAGTTAACACACACACACACACACACACACACACATACACACACACTGGAGTAGTCAAACACCATCATGGGGTATTGAGCAGCCTGATGTTGTCAGAGCAATTGCATATCTTCATTATAGGTCACAGCTGTGTGTCTGTCTGTGCGAATGCATGCAAGTGTATGTGATACTGTTAATTATTGCTTCAGAGTTGCTTTAAAACAGATTTACTTCATCACTTAACTTTACAATGAGTGTGCGTCACTGAGTTAAACTGTGCTCCCATAGAAATGAAGACACTTCCTAAATCTTGCTCCACATTGATTATGTTGACAGCGTGGTGTGCAGGTTGTCAATATGTGATATTGTACACTTGGTTTGAAAAATTTACTACATGCATTGATCGAAAATGTAACATTTAGTGTGTCGATTAAAATGCTTTGAGGGGGCAACTAGCTAAGTAATTACACTTGTACGTGCAAAAAGTCCTCATCCGCAGTGTGCTAATTAATCTATTAGCACTGCTGAAATAAATATATTGCACTAAATTCCACTGAAATAACCCATGCAAGATAAACCATCACTCACATTTGTCATACTTTAATTCACTTTTATAAGAAGCATTTATAAAAATATGTTTGATTTATAGGTACAGCTAGATTCCTGATATACAAGCATGGATATACAATACAGTACATTGCGCATCACTGTATTTCATATCAAAGCATTCATTTATCAGACGATAAATACGGTTTACTGTAGGCTATCTCAAGATCTGCATTCCATAAACCCATAACAAGACACGGAGAGAGAATAAAGACATTGAGACTGAAATAGCAGTAGATATTCAAGTGAACCAGTTGCATGCTTGGTTTGTGCTCATTTTCTCTGAGGCTTCCCATTGGATAAAACCTGTCCTTCCAGCTCATTAGTTTAAAGGTCAGACACCGCACGCAGAGGTTTGTCACCTGAAATATGACCCATACGACAGCTCTCCATCCTGGCTTTGGTTTGAGTTGACCAAAGGGGGGTTTAAACCAGTGTTTGCATAATCATTCAGAGGCTCAAACGCCTCACTGTTGCTGTCAAAATGTATTTCTTTTAAGAAAAGCAATCAAAGGCAAGAGACCTGGTTTCACTCCCTGCAGACGTAGTTACTGTGCATGTGACAGCATCTGTAGAGAGAAGTACATGCCATCATCTGATAGCAAGTGACTCATGAACCGTCTCTGTTTCAGTGTGTCGCCTTTGGTGAATGTTGTCATGGTGATGCTGGGGTGTGTCCGTTGTAAGAGATCTGAGGAATGCCGTTACTGGAGTTGTCGAGTATCTCCTGTTAGGGCACACACAAAACACACTTGTAGTGGCTTTGAGGAACTTTCATTTTGTGTTGATTTTGTTGGTCACTGTGGACAAAAGCAGTACTGTTTCCAAGCACCAGAGTCCCTTTAGAAAACCTCTGATTTTACTGCAGCATGGTCTGACAGAAGCAGAAGCTCCCTTCAAACTTTATAATTCTCTTAGGTTGTGAAACGGTTAGAGCTAAAGGCCATACTGGTAACAAGCTGACCAATTAGAAGCTCTCTACTGCTGTAATGTCCTACCTTCTCAGTCATCTCGTGCGAGTGGTGCAGCGAGTGTTCCCTCTCCAGGAACATCCTCTGCTGCTCGGAGCTGGCCAGGCGACAGGTGAGCCACGTGGACAAGGTACAGGAAGAGATCCCTGGACAAGACAGGAAAAGATAAACCAGCTGGGGCTGTCCCACCTTTAGTATATTTACACTTTGTTGGCCATGCTAGTGACGTGCCACAAATTGTACGAGAGACTAAAGAAAATTGTTTTGTGGAGGATAGGTTGACCATAATAATAATAATAATACTGATAATTTACAGTATTGATAGGGGACAAATGAAGAGCTGCTTTACCTTTCATTTAAACCTTTGAATATACATACGCTCACTTTAAACACTTGATACATACACATGCCACATACAGTAGACATTAACAATTGTGTTCAGCTGTGTTTCATTGCATCACATAGTGTTATGTTATTTTTTGTTTACCCAGACAGGCCAGAGTCATGGCAGCCAGATGGATTGAGTGCATGGAGTCTGGTCGTTTGTTCAGCGCCCGGACAAACTGGAAGTTGAGGATCCCACCAATCAGACCACAGATACAGCATGCCGAAAATAGGATCATCTGAGGGACAGCGACAGAGAGAATGGTTTATGTCAATGCAAACGGTGGAATTGATATCTTATCAACAAAACTGTAAACAAACTGACAAAAAATGATGAGGTGGGAGATATACAAGCTACTATCGAGATCCATCTCCATCATTCTGCTGTTTTGGACAACGGCTGATGAGTAATGCGTATCTGTCAAAATAAATCTTATTTCCTATTAGAAAATTGGATCGCTCTCAAAGCACACTGTCTCTTCCTGAAATATTGCACAGCTTGTAAATATGCTTGCATCCATCACTCACTTGTTTTTGTGCTTGTGTGTGTGTGTGTGGGTGTGTGTGTGTGTGTGTGTCTGATTTGTGTGTTAAACGGTTGGGGAGATTTTACCTTCAGTATTTCATCAATCACATTTTATGGATAACCTACTTAGAATAGTAAAGCAGCTGGAAAATCCAAACCCAGTATGAGAATCAAATTTATTTCCCACCAGGATCTGATTGGAAACTAACTGAAGTTGCTTTGCTATCAGAATAAGAAAATCCAATTGATTCAATTCTACTCCCTGTTCATTGTGCGTGCATGCTTGTGTGTGTGTATAATGTCTGGAGTTCAGGTTCACTTTGATTGCTCCCAGTACAGATGCCTTTAGTGCCTTTAACCGCATGGAAAAGGGCTTCTCCAATTTCAGTCATTACCCGGTGAAGTGTGGAAAGCGGCTGGCAGGACTCTGGAGCAAAACCAAACTAATGCAATCATCACCCCGCAGGCAAACAAGGAGGGCGGAGATGGAGAGAGTCAGAGCATCGAAACGACCGAGAAGGAGGAGATTGAACAGAGAAGCTAGATAGATGAGAGTGATGACAAAGGGAAAGTCACAAAGATAACAAGATGGCAACAGAGACAATAGGCAGGGATGGATAGGGTGAGACAGAGGTAGAGAAAGGTTGAGGGATGTCTCTGTTACAGCAGAATGTGCTGACACTGATCCATCATTAGTGCCCTCCCCGCAGGAGACAGAGAGTTTGAGAGAGAAACACGAGGACTCGGAGACATGGAGAGACTGCGACGCGATCACTGTGTAAAAAAGATGGAAAGAACGACAGGAAGAGGAGAGGTGACTGCTTGTCTCCTCTGGTTTCCTCAGATGTCTTTTTCAGAGCACACTGTAGGCCTACGCACCTGCAGGACAACAAGCCCCTTTGGGAGTTTGACAGGATTAGACAGTTTTTATTTGTAAACTTCCAGGGAAAGATCATGCAGACCTTGCGTGTACAGTCAATATTCATGACACAGAGCATACATATCTGTATATTTTGCATTCTTCACAGTGCATATTTATGATATGGATATATATACTTCAGAGTTTATGTGTGGGGATTCATATTTGATGCTTGGTGGGAGACAGCACACAATATTGCTCTGTTTCAATTGGATAGTAACACTATTTGGTGTTCAAACTAAGTCATTTTTCAAAGGAAAAACACTTTTCAATAAATAATAATACGGAATTATTTGGGTTTCATCTCCATCATGTCTCAAGGGCTCTTTTGCCTCACCAAAATCTAATCATCTCAGAAATTGTGTGTCTTGATCTACCCAGTAATTTCCGGGTAGAATTTGCCATCATGAAGTCAGCAACAGAGGACACTGATAACATGAATACAGTTTATAATGAAGGAATGAGCCTCAAATCTCACAAACCTGTGAGAATGTTACTTAATCTGAGCAGGTTTGTTTGAGGTTAGCACAAACAAAAGCTTGACATTCAAGCAAATCATGCTGAAAACAAGAGTAAGAATAAAGAACAGGCAGAGAGATGAAACATTCTTCAGATTTGAATTTTTCTAAATCATGAAATGTTCATACTGTATATGTTTACTTGCTTTCTTGCGGAGAGTTTGCTGAGAAGTTTAATAGCGCTCTGACCTGTTAGTTAAGTATGAACCTACAGCCAATGGCTGGTTATCTTAGCTTAGCGTAAAGTCTGGAAACAGGGAGAAACAGCTAGCCTGGCTCTGTCAAAGGGTAACATAATTAGCCTACCATCACCTGTAAACAGTTCACTAATCACCACTTTATATTTTAGGGTTATGTGCCAAACTATTTCTTGAACAGGAACCAGTTGGCAGTAAACCAGCAGTCCAAGAAATAGCGTGGCACATAATCTATTTTTGTGCAGATTAAACAAACAAGATATGAAGTATTAATCTGTGGTGCTAATAGGGGGGCAGGGCCAGGCTAGCTGTTTCCACCTGTTTCCAGTCTTTATGCTTAGATTAGATAACCGGCTGCTGACTGTAGCCTTTTATTTACTTTATGTGAGTGGTATTTATTTCTTAATAACCCTTGGCAAGAAAGTGAATAAGCATAGTCACCAAAATGTCGACTTATTCCTTTAAAACACTTTGACTCCCCCATGTGTTACTGGAAGGCCTATCCTTTTTGCTGCAGTGGGAAATTGCTGTTTATAGAGAGAGACCACAAACTAATACAAATAAGAAAGGACAACAAAAGAGGCTACTTGGAAAGGAACCAACTAAATATATACTTACAATAAGACCTGTCCTCTTGCGAGCACACAGCATTCCGCACATTCCACAGACCAAAAACTGGAAAGAGAGAGAAAAACAAATGAGTAAATGAGCAGTTTCAAAAGTTGTGGTCTTAAGAAAATTACTGGTTAAGAAACTATAGGAATTTTCAACTATTTTCATCACGCTATCCTCCTCGTGTTGACAACAGGAAAGGGGGATTGTATTCTTTACACTTGCTTATTCCGATGCAGCTTTCTGCCTCTAAAAATAGAGTGTGTTATTGTGGGCATCTCACAGGAAGCCACATTGTCCTGGAGATGCCAATGATTCAGACTGAACTGGAACAGCACGGTGTATTACGCTGGCAGAGTACGCTTACAAGTGGGACAGCACAACAATGAGATGTGAGCTGCATTGTTATGCTAAAAGCAGTAGTCAGTGTGTGTGTGTGTGTGTGTGTGGGTGTTTGTGTGTGTGTGTGTGTGTGTGTGTTTGTGTGTGGGTGTTTGTGTGTGTGTGTGTGTGTGTGTGTGTGTGTGTGTGTGTGGGGGTGTTTGTGTGTGTGTGTGTGTGTGTGTGTGTGTGTGTGTGTGTGTGTGTGTGTGTGTGTGTGCGTGTGTGTGAAAAGCAACTCAAAATCCCTCTACTTTCAGTTAGTTGTAAGTTGAAGGTTTTGCATAGCTCAAGGTTCACTTACTAGATATCTTCCAGAGCTTTTCTTGTGAATGGAATTTCCTTTTTTGTGTCAAGTTATCTTTAATTAGTTTTCTCAATTCTATTGTAAAAGTTTAAATGTGGATCTGAGTTTCTCAGTTTCACTATGAAAATATTCGTATATTACAGATAAAATGAAAATCCTTTCATTATATCTGTGACATATGTATATATAATACATGGTGTCGGAATGAAAAGCTTCTATACGCCTTTAAATTCAAACTTTTAAGGAGTGATTGGTTTAAACGGAGATTGGGGCTTTTGATTTAGACATTACACACGTGAAAATTATTATGGATCAATTCAGGAATGTAACAGATGGCCTTCCAGTTGACAAAGGGTTGCCTCATAACTCGGACCAATATTAGAAATAATTTAATTTAATCTCATAAGAAAACATATAGATATGAATGAGGATCACTTTCCTGTTTCCGCAGGACACTAAATCTGTAATCAAAGGTTGGACATTCAATCTACTTTGGGGACAGTGCTCAGTCAGTCTTACTAACTCCAAGGTTTCTGAGAGGAGATATAAAACCTTTGGGTCATCAGGAGACACGGTGGCTGACTCAGCAGATAGCATTCAACAGCTGTGAGGTTAAACACACAGCATAACAGCTTTGCAGTTACTTTATACAAACATGCACTCACACTCAAACACACACTCAATGTAATGTTGCATTACTCATTTCCTTCTTTCCACATGTTTCCACACAGCTTAAGAGTCTTTGAGATCCTCCACACAGAAATCTGATATGTTTCATTATAATTTATATTCCCTGAGCTCCACACACTTAACACAGCTAGAACATCAGTCATAGTTGATTCAAGGTTATATAAAGCTACTACAAATGTCAGAAACTCAACTTAAAATCAAAACAATGAGGCGGAGAGCGGCACTGTAACAGGAGGAGACATATGCAGAGGAGAGAGGGGATGATTGTGCGTAAAAGCTTTAACCCTCCTAAGCACCGAGCAACAATTCAAGCTTGAATGAATGAAACCGATCTTTAACTCTGGCACACAGGAATCTAATGTATGTGTGTATCTCTTTAACGTCTAATGAACAAAGCCATTAAGTCACATAAAGAACAAACATGACCAAAATATTTATTCTTAATCACATCCTGGGTGTTAATACTCAGAGAGGAGCCACAACGTCTAGTTAGTGATTAATATTAGATAAACCACCACCGGTATGAAGAAAATCAATATAATATCTTTAATAAAAGTTTTTTACTGTGACGTAAAAAGGAACAAAAGTGTGTGATACAAATAGCTTAACAGAGTATTAAACCATAGAAAAAAATAACTTTTTAGGGAGACTTTTAAATAGAAGTGTTAAGAGTTTTAAAATATTTTTGCAGAATCAAAAGGTTGGTTAAAGTTACTTGTTACAGTTTTATAGACTATGTAAGTATAAATATGAAATATTTATATAAAAAACATTTAAAAAAAAAAGATATTTCAAAACACAACTTCTAATAACATCTAGTCAGAATCATATTGAAAAAAAAATAATTTGTCCTTTATAAGGAGGAACGTTTTTGAGATACATGGTGGATAAGTACAAAGGCGGATAGTTCCCCTGAGTATTAGCTGTGCCTCCACCCTCCATAACACCCCTGGAAATACTTATCCTCTCTGGAAC
>CALSBV010012213.1:7175395-7188285 GCA_943590825.1 Bovichtus diacanthus
GAGAGAGAGAGAGAGAGTGTGTGTGTGTGAGAGAGAGAGAGAGAGTGTGTGTGTGGTGCAGATAGGTGCGTTTATGCTCTATCGAGGCGGTCTATTTATGATTTTATAGTGAGAACACTACATGTTTTAGGTTTATGTGATTGTGTGACGGTCCAACGCTCCAACTGAACCATCTCCCTGTCTTAGTATGCCCCCTTGTGGCCAGCTTGAGGTACAACATTATTTTTCTCCAATAATAATGTCAACACATTACTGACATCGGCTGTAATGCCTTGGGATTTACTCTAATTCTCAAAGCAAAGCAATGACTCTGTATGCCTTTTCCTAATTTGATCAGATTATCAGTACGTGGCATTCCTTGTCCTCTAGTTTCTTTGTTGCATTTTGTTTTTGTTAACGGATCAACTGCATTGCAAATTACTGTTACTTTATAGCATTTTCTATCATGATAAGTAAGAATATAGTTTCAAGTGTTTTTGATAATCTGCTTAGACTTGCACTAGAACAATTGTATTGCATTATACTACTGAAACCTGTGGGGTCTCTGGGTCAGGAAAGCTGTGATGGGGGGTTTGAAGGGATTGGTTTTCTATTTGTTGGGCATTACGAGATATCTATAAATGCATTAAGTGTATTTGAAGCTAATGTAACAAATCCACAACACTGGAATAACAATGGACTGAAAAATCATATTTAAAAAAGCAACATACTGACAATTAATGCATTTACATCTACAAACCGCACATGTGGCCTCTTTAACAGAGACAGCACTAGAACTGTGTCTGCATGCATCTGTTGATCATCCCAGAGCCATTACTGACAAGTTTAGACTCCAAGACAAACTCCTGGGCAGAGGTACAAATAAGCTCTGAAGGTACTGAGATCAGAGGTGGATTTAAACCCTAATGCACTAGATCCTCTAGATCCAGAGTGCCAGTTGCATGGCATCTTGTGAGACTTTACTTTGCCCAATCCTGTTCCTCTTTCTTTTTTTTCTTTTTTTTTTTAACACAATGTTGTTTACAGCAATAGCTGCTCTATTTTACTGTAAGTCAGGAACACTAATTATTATTTATTGTGATTTTATTTTCGTTTTTTCTTTTTATTTATGTTAATTGTGCTATTTTAAGATATGTCTACTTGGGTTACAGGTAGTAAGTATTGTTTGTGTTTATGAAGAGCGGCCTCTATCTCTAACCATGAGAATAATTCAGCAATAAAGTTATAATCATCTCATCTAACCGGGCACTGAGTTTGGCCTAACAGCACTTTTTTGTGTAGTTTTGCGGTCAATTATTGTGACTAGTTGTGTAGCATGAATGTTTTCATCACAATAAAATGTGAAAGAGTTTTCTATGATCATTTCTTGAGGTATATCTTTTTTATGTGCCAACATGTTGCATGTTTGAATTCTTCTTGAATTATTTATGTTGGTGTGGTGAAATGTGAAAATATTTATTTCTAAGGCAATCCCAAATTAAGCAAGCCTGTATTTTTTTATTAATATTAAGTCAATGTTTTTCCGTTCAGTTAAATGTAGTTTTGTATAGATGTGGTAAATATATATTTTTTTAATATTTTATGCAACAAACAAATGTACAAAACATCAAGGTGTGACAAACCCATGTGGTCCAAAAAAGGGTAACTGTAAAAACTGAACACTAGGTGGAGATGCACACTAAGGTAACTGCTATGAGTGTTACTGATCATTTAAAATATTGAAGCAATAGGCAGTTACAGAAAGTGTGAAAAACACAATTTCAGCAATGCAGCGCAGACTTGAAATCATTACAACACCTTGAACAGGGAAATAAAATGTTCACATGATTGCGATAGGCCTCAGCTATACACCCCAGGTCAACTGAAATATTACCTCAAGTTGTAATATATTTGATATAATGGCTCATGTCTGTACTAATAATGTCTGATATAATGCAGGCTACATCTAGACCTCCACAACAATGTAATTCATCAAATCAACAGTTCATTTAAAAAATAAAATGATTAAACTTCAGGTGCCTGATGAGAAATTACCATGTACAGTGTGATTAATTCTAGTAGATAATTACTATGTATTTTTTCCTGGTTTAGAATAGTTAGGATAGGTATTAGATATTAGTTATTTACTGTTTTAGATTTGTAATTCTCAGAAAAAATACTCTTTAGTCATACATTATAATATACAAAACATGCTGAGGCTAAATCACACACAGGTTTAATGAGAAACAAAATATGTCCAAACATTGTCCTGTTTTATTGAGTTATTATCATGATTTACAGGCAGAGATAGATTAGAACAATTTAGTCTTTCAACAAACATATTTTAAAATAACCTCTAAAGTCAAGAAATAACCCAGACAATAATATAACAGGCCACTTGTTTAATTCTAAAAAAAAAAAAATTAAAAAAAAAAAAAAAAAGAGTCTTTGTAGAATAAATAAGCTGCATATAACCTGTCTTCAAATAACAAAAGTCTAATAAACTGTAGAGTAAAAAATTATTTTTTAAAGAAGGCTACAATGAGGTAAGGACACAGTGTTTATCCACAGCTGAAGTTCATCATAAAGTGCCATTTCTGTTTTTAAGTGTCCAAGAAAACACAATCCATACAGGCTGATACAGTGTAATCAAATGCCCACGTGTTGCTTTGTTCTTGCTTAGCTTTGTAAATTATTCCACCGCACTCTGTCCCTCGGTGGTTTGGACAGGTTCACGCACGTGGGGAGACTGTTTTGGGCTTCCGGAGGTGCTATTGTCCGTGTCGCTGCTCCCTTTACCGAGTCCCGGTTCTGCGCCATCCTCTGAGCCCTCCGCGCTGTGAGTCCTCGCGTGCTTTGCGAGGTGGTCGGAGCGCATGAATCGTTTGTGGCAAATGGAGCACTCGAATCGCTTCTCCCCGGTGTGTGTGCGCAAATGCCGCTGGAGCTCGTCGGAGCGCGTGAAGCGTTTCCCACAGAAGAGCCAGTTGCAGACAAACGGCCTCTCCCCGGTGTGCCAGCGCAGGTGAGCCTTCAGGTGAGAGGTCTTGCCGTAAACTTTACCACAACCCGGGATGTGGCAGCTGTGCAAGCCCCTCCGCCGCGGGCTCGTGCCTCCCTGGCCGAGGCTCTCTGCCTCCTGGCAGTTCGGGCAGTCGCACGTGGCTCTGCCGGAGAAGCGCCTTGATGAGGAGCGGGAAGATGCGGGTAGAGAAACGACGGGGGTTCCTGTCGTCGTGGACTCTGTGTAGGGGGTCGGGACAGGCGGCCTGAAGCCGTCATACAGGTGCTGTGTGGCGGGGAGCAGGTGCTGAGAGGCACCGGGGCCGAAGGCGGAGCTGTAGTCAGTGCTGTAGCCGCTCAGAGGAGAGGGTAACCCGGCCGGGCTCTGTGTGTCCACCCAGCTGGTTCCCATGTCCCACCATGCAGTAGACCCGTTACTGACATCTCCCACTGGCTTGAACCATGACTCATATGGATGCGCGTGCATCCTCGGATACATCCCTGTTATGCCTTCCACCGAGGAAGGGAATTTGGTCAGAAACACAGATCGCTGTGCGTGCGCAGTATCGGGAACATTGTTGTCTGATGGCACAGAGGTTTGGTACATCGAAAAATCGTTTCCAAAAGGAGAGTTGGCTGTGGTCAATGAGAAAGCGCTGGAGGTCTCCGTCAGTCCTGTCCCGTTGCTCCTGGAGGTAGAGGGAACCCCAAAGGAAGTGAAGCAGGCACCGAGGCTGCTTGGACCCGGGGCGCCTCTTTTCCAAGGGTGAAAGCCATTCACGAATCCCGGGGCTCCATCGGAAAGAGCAGGGGAGCACGAGGGGCTGGGCTCACCGATTCTGCTGCAGGTGGCGGCCAGCATTGCTAGCGGTGCGCTGCCGAGCCGGGGCTCCTGTGTCTCCTGTGTGGGGAACACACAGACACAGTTAGGCCTGTCACTCCAGAGTCATGGCTAAACATGGTGTGCGTAAAGACGTGCAAAATATTATATTAAGATGAGATAATGCCTCATACATCTAGTGTTAGTCACGCGATCTGCGCAGAACTTTGGGCCTCGCAGATTAATAATAGGACATGGTTTAAGTTTTGAACAGTGCGCCTCTGAATGGGATCAATCAGAGACAATGGAGGAGTGTATGCACATGTTTTGTCAGCATACAGCACCGACACTACAGCAAGTAAACTTCTTCATATCATGAATTACTAAAAAAAATGGATAATGACAACACACCTTATCGTAACTAGTAATCACATTACAGTGGGAGGGTTTAACAAATCAAATGTTAAACTGTGCCTCATCCTTTCGCGTTAACAACAAGCACCTAATTCTGATAGTATTATCATAGTATTTAGCCTATCATATAAAACATTATTGGTTATTGGAGTTAAATACCTTAAAGTACGAAGTTAAATGTGTTCCCTGAACACCACAGACACACACTTATAGGTATAATTGGTATTATGACTATATCATACCAATATTTTAGCGATTTAACTAATAAAGATGTTTTAGCAAATACATTTAAAGTTAAACTTACCCCTAGCAGAGTAGCAGCCATGGTCTGTGCTGTGATATCTTCGTCTAAGTGTGTGTGCTCGCGCTGACTGGATGCGGTGAGTCCGTGTTTCCTCTCCGACTGCTTTAGTAGTTGTAGCTTCTTCGTGGCTTTGAAGTGCCGCTGAGCGCCCGGGGACCAATCAGAGACCAGCTCAGACACTCACTAAATATTTGCGCTCGAGGACGTCGTCGTAAATTTTAAAAGTGAGGTCTCGCGAGTGGCGCGCTCCAAATTGCAACAAGTGGGAGAAAATATGAAGTTACAGACAATAAATTCAGTGAAGCTATTTGAACCAAACACACACCCTTCACACTCACACTCACAGTCTATTTATTACCTTCAACTTCTCCTACTCGGGGCGGCAGGAGCTCGGTCAGTAGGGACTTGGCTTGGGAACCGAAGGGTTCAAGTCCCCGAACGGACCAAGTACGGAGTGCGGAGTGATATGGGCAGCAGTTCACCCCCTGCGCACTGCCGAGGAATCCTTGAGCAAGGCAACCGTTCATATAAAAACTCACTGATCCTAATACTAGGGTGGGTTAAATGCAGAGTCTACATCTCACTGTTTGTGCTGCTGTACATGTGCGTGTCCACCAAAAAACGATTCAAAATCCTCAGTTTCCATTTCCACACAGACTATTTATTACCTTCAAACAGTTATGTGGCTGAGCATGTAGGCCGACACAGGTAGCAGTTTTATTAGCAGTTATCAATTATTTGTTTATTTATGCAGTTTTCTCATCATTTATTAGAGCTCAAACACCACAAGGCTTGATTATTAACCAGGCAAATTGGGAATAAAATGGCCCGGGGTCACCAAAGATCCATGTCACTTTGGTAATCACTTTGGTAAATTGGTATTTGTGTAAAAAATATGCACAATTTAACAAACGAATGATCCCATTTGAAAAACTCAAAAGCAACAGCACTTTCCAGAGAGAGGGGCGCCTTGTGGACAGTTTAGACTAATTAGATTTGTAGGTAAAAAGGTAAATACTTCAATATTTTGAATGTTTCAGACAGAAAAAGCTTTGTTTCAGCTATACAACCTGATGTTTCTTTTTAACTGATGTTGTGAAGCCATGTGAAGAGGGAGGGGCTGATGAATGAGAGGCAGGCCCGGTGCATCCCATCCTGTCCCTGGGGCGTATCTAGTCAGCCCTGGGGCAGGGAGGGGAGGACACTACCACTGCCTCCACAATTTCATCTCATTCAACACAAAACAAATGTTGTCTTTTAAAAAACACCTCTTCCTGTGCTTTCCTCAAATTTATAGATCTTTTAAATACTCGTCCAAGCTCAGACTCAAGCTGTATGCACTGTGATGGAAAACTTTTATCACTTGAATGTAAACAGGTAAATAGGTAACCCTAAATTATGGATGATGACGCATACCCTGGAAATAACCCAGAATGATCCTCAGCCTCTTAATATATGAGCAAAACCACAGAGGGAGCATTTCATTTGAATTTCAAATTTAATAAACCAGCAGGATTTAATCCATTTTCTTCATTTGTTTGGTATTAACTGCTTCCTTGCCCTTTCTTCATCTCTCTTGTTCTATTACCAGCCTAAATGAAGTCAGCTGGACACACATAGATGGAAAAGTTAATCACATTCCTCATCCACTCAACCCCCAACACACACACGCACACGCACTCACACCAATCCACCGTTTACACCAGGTGATTGATAGTGCACAAGATTAATTTTGGTGATGCTATGAGAGCTTATATTCTATTCCTTAAAAATGTTTTCAGAGATATTTTGTATTAAGATGGGTAAGAATATAGGTCATGTTGATTATGTTACATACTCTACATTATGTTGAGTAAAACCAGGCATATGGAGTTACCTCTAATGTACACAGATGCAATACATTAGACATGTTCGTACACATTTTCTCACTCTTTTAAACAGAGCTCTGTGCAGGTAGTCTATAATTTGGTAAAATGGTTATTATGATTGTGTTAATCTTAATCTGTGGCTTTTAAAAGTGGCTATTGAATTTACTGCGATAGCCGTGGCTAGGCTAATGCTAAAGCCAAAAGTAAATCCACATATTTTTTTCAGTTTTGTTTTCTCTAGCTATTATCTGTAAATGAAAGATATAATTCAGTGTGTTATTACCCAGAGCCAAATGAGGCAGTAGCTATAAGTGATGATGGAGGAAAAAAAACATCTCAACTCTTACTAATGGTAACAAGTTTTGCAAATCTCAGTATAGATGTAATCTCCCAATTTGATTTAAGTGGAATGTATTGGATTTGTCGTAAAGATACTTTTAAATTGCAAAATCAATTGTATTAAATTGTAAATTAATCTATTATCTTAATCTCAGTTTAAATATTTAGTAGCGGGACAGACAGACACATAAAAATAAGAACAATTATAAACTATGGATTATATACAATCAAAACAAATCTTATTCTCTGAAACAAGCTGAAATAATATTTAGTTTGAAGATCCTGCATTTTAACTTGAAATCTGTGAATAATATCCAAAGACAAAGTGCAGTATCTGCATTATTTTGTATTAGTGTTTATATAGGCGATAGGTTTATGCCAGTGATTTGGGGGTACCATAATCAGCTTAAAAAATTATAAAATTATGGCATTTCAACATTTTTACCGGTCATGTAGTTTGCCAGCCAACCGGAAAAAGTTAAACCCCTTTCACTCAACTTTACTGCTTCTGTAGTTACTGCCTTTGTGGATCAGTGCTGTTTGATGTAGTGATTATCATTTTTATGTACACTTGTTTTCTGGGATTTGAAAAGATTTTTATGAGAATTCCTTGTGATAAAATAACATAAAAATGTGTCTGGATGTGAATCTATTTGGGTGTGATTTTGGGAGGCCCCGCACACTAACACACGCCTTCCAGTGGACCTGACCAAATCATAGGCTCCCACGCTGGCCCGCGCTTTCCCCCACAGCCTGAGGCATGGCTGTATGCACAGGTGGAGTTTACAGTAGGCCATCTTGCCATCCTCACAAGCCACCCAAACAGCTGTCCCTCTTTTAAATGCATTCTTTTCCCACACTGAAAGTGTGTATGTATGTGTGTGTGTGTGTGTGTGTGTGTGTGTGTGTGCGCTTTAAAGGCCCCCAGTGAAACCCTGTCTGAGCCCCAACCTGTTCCTTTAGCGATGATAATGACCACATTATCACGCGCCATCGAACGTCAACAAAAAAAGATTGTCGTGTGCTTTCCAATCACTTTGTGGGCACTGAGACAGAAAAAGCAGAGAGAAAAGAGTGAAATAAAGATCTGGCACCTCTCGGGGAGAGGGATGGGTGAAGTATTTTATTTCTCCTTGGTGTTTTCCTCAACTCCTCTTTTGTTGGCGGAGTATAGTCACGGTGATCCAGGGGCCAGGGCGGCCATCTTGGTCAGCTGCCCTGCTGAGACAATTAGCAGGAGAATCAGAGAGTCAAAAGACAAGCTGCTAAACATGACCCAAAAAATATTCATTACAACCAGGGGGTTAGCCAATCAATGTTGGTAAAAGAAAGAAAACAAGCAAATAGGCTCCAGATTAGTTTGAAACTGCTCAAACTTCAAAAGTGATTTCAAAAAAACTCTTTTCATGCACTCTGAAACTGACTGACACATCTCCTCAGCTTTGTTACATTTTCATTCCTCTTTTCCATCTTTATTCTATTGTTAAATAAATACTCTAAGGATTTTATCATTTTCCTTTCTTATTTGTGGTTGCCTGAAATGTTGGTGATCTAAAGGACACTCAACCAAAAAAAAATCATTTATTTTCTGTATGAATTGCTAATACACTTGAACAGTGGCTGTAAAAGGAAACTTGTAAAATCTCTCCTGCAGAATTGTCCACCCATATGCTAAAATAGGCCAATGAAATCCCAATCAATGGTGCATAAGAGAGCTTCACAGAAGTGATCTGTCATACTGGCCTTTGCTTAAGGACAGTAGGACAAACACATTATAACAGAAACAGAAAATAGCACGGTTGCATTTTAAAATCACAATTTGTTTTCAGTCACAAAGTATTCAGTCAGTTTGACCAGTCAGTCACAAGTTTCCACAGGGAAGAATTACAATGTTCATAAAAAATATTTCTCTGCAGTACTAATGTATCTTTACAGATGGATTCATTTCATATTTGTACGTGTTATTAAGCTGTGTTGTATGTTTCTATTGTACGTGATTTATTTTAAGGAATGGCAGGGCGGAGTTTAATGACAACATTTCCCTTGGAGACAATATTGTGAATAATAAACTGAACTGAAATAGTTTAATAACGTCAAGTATTAAAAATAAATACAGTATTTTTTTAATTATCATGTCTAATAACAATCCCAAACTACTTTTGTAGGCTGACACAAAACTTTAAAAATCATAAAATATGTCCTGAGTATATAAAGTACCAGAGGAAAACAATATGTGAGCATCTCTGTCAGACTGACCTGTATTTGTCTTTTAATAACCTTTAAACTCGAGCCTTAAAACAAATTGAGAGAGAGAAAAAGTCATCCAGGTGAGCCGTGTGCCAGGATGTGCCTGGAGCAGCTCCTCCTTGGCTTCCTGTAATTACTGCGTGGAGAGGGCACGTCCGCCGTCTGTCAGCGCTGGGCTGATGGACGACTGTGGCAGCAGAGCAGGGAAAACGTGTTCTGGTTTGCTGTGATGAAAACTTTCACATAAGCAATATACAATATCCCATCTGCACTTACAATGAAGGATCAATAAGCACCGAAACCTTTCTTTTTCCTCACGCAAACACACATAACCTCGCTTTCCTTGTCTAACTCTCCATGTCTTTTGCTATATGCATCTTGCAGGTTCTCACAACAAATAAGCTTTACTGCACACACACACATGCAGGGATCAGATAGGGCATCTCTCATCAGTCTATCTATGCAGCAGACTGAGGGAATCCTGGCCAATGTAATCACACTGTTGAAACGCTTCATTCACATTCATGTATACAGAACATCTACATACACCAGCAGCCACGCTCATTCATGAAATGAAGATGAATTCATGGGTGAGGAGAGCAGAGGAAAGGAGAGGCCTCTACTGTGTGTTTGCTAGGCACAAGTTTGGGCTGAAGGTGAATTGAAATTGTACTTTATGAGCATCTCTCTCTCTCTCTCTCTCTCTCTCTCTTTCTCTCTCTCTTTGTTACACTCACACACACACATGCAGACACACACTTAGGTTACGGTTGATGGATGCCTGGGGTTTGTTAAATCATACATCACAGAGGTCATTTAAGCTGCCAACACATCTGCTGTCTCTGCCCACAGAAAGAGAGGAAGAGGTGGAGAGGGAGGAAAGATTTATAAAGGCGAGGGGGAGAATTATGCAGGGTGAGAGAGAATGAGACTGTGATTAGTAACTGGAGTGGATGAAAAGCTCACACACACACACACGCACACACACACGCACACGCACACACACACACATACACACACATACACACACACACGCACACACACACACTCTCTTGTGCTGTAATGTGGTATCTTTGCCAAAGCTGCTTGCGTTATGAGTTTCTCTGCTGCTCCATCAACTTTCGTCTCGTCTCTGTTAACCACTGACAATAAAGTTGCTGATTTATGCCGAGCAGCCTTTCTGCGCGCCAACCTATTAATGAGATGCGTCTGAAGGAGGAGTCTTCATTGATTCCTTCAAATGCCGTTGACATTTGTGAGGTGGCTTTATCTCAGACGTTTCAAACCGAGCGTGTTGATTGCAGATCAATAGCTTTTATCCACTCATGCTGCAGTCTGTTGACTTACTATAGCGGCCTCTAAGACAGTGTGTTATCTCCTATTTTACTTAACCATGAGGTCGCCACCGAAATGAGGAATATTCTACTTCTTGATGCTAGCAGAAAGAGGGAACATGAATCAAGACTGCGGCTTTACTCTTCCAAAGTTCAGAATAAAGTTCCGTATTTGATCCCATCTAGCAACAAATATTTTTTGTGTAAGGTGGTGAATGTGACATTATTGTATGTAACAGCAGCCTGAGATGTTACATCTATCTGTTGCTCTTCTTTTGACATTAAAATATGGGAACCCCACTGCTAAAGTCCGTCTCAGTGCTGTGGGTTAGTTTGCAGAACATCACAAGTTTCTGATCACACACATTCATTTCTCTCTTCCTCCTTCTACTCACCTTGCTTTCCTCTCTTACCTGCTTTCTTGGTGTTTTTACTGTCAGTTAGACAACTGCTTTCGTTTTTCATGGCAACACCTGCAGAAAACAAAAAACACTTTAAAAGGTCAGGGTTTGTTTGTTTTTTTTTTGTTTTTTTTAAACTTTTTTGGTCATTTACTACACAACAAATATATGTTACATCACAGTTAAGCATTTTTATAGCTTTTTTTTAGAAATCCAAATTACAAAAATATTTTTTCTTCCATACCATTAATTCTGCATAATTTAAAATAAAATGATCTTGAAAACAAATGTTTTTGTCAAGTGGTATTATTGTTATGTTGTATTTGATGTAATGCAGCGCAGACATCAATCTGCACTTACAACTTATGCAGATTTAATGTGACGTGTGACAGGTTACACAACGGTTTAGTTTTTATACCCAACAGAAAGGAATTTGTAGGCAACACCATGCATTTTAAAATGGTCCACAAGAACATAAATTACACATGATTTGTGGTTTGACGTGTTTTTTTATTATGAAGAACATTCTGCTCTTGAGAGGTACTATTTAAATAAAGTACTCAAGTAGCTAAAAACCTGCAAACACACTGATACGTTCCTTTACAGCTCGTTATGTGATATGTAAATATGTGTTATGTGACTTGTAGTCCACCATCAGGCAACCAGCACAGCCTTGAGGACGTAACTGGTCTCAGTCAAGAACTAATCTAGCACATAATGTCTTAAAAAAACACAATTGCTGGCTGGATTGCACCAATAAGGATAAATTTATTTTAGTAATCACAGATTAGCAAAACTAGGTTTAAAATGAGTAAATCCAGATTTTAAATTAGGCTGAGCTCCGTTGCACAATTAATAACTATTCCACATTTAGTAAATCTAAATTAAATTAATATGGGGATGCTCGCTCATGCCATATACATAACACATTTGCTTACTATCCAGCATTAATGTCTCAGTTTGACAGGTCAGTTTGTGCTGCTTCGTTCTCTTCTGCTTGTGCTTCAGTTTAGTTATGTTATGCTTACATCTTTTATGGACCCTGAATTATTGTCAGAAATATTTTTTGTAAAACAGTTTTCAAAAAAGCACCTGTGTCTCTCTGGTCTACCAGCTGGGTCGGTGACAGCATTAATGTTGTGGCACATGTTAGCCGGTAGCTAGCCAAGGTTATTGGTGAGAACAATGACAATGCTACGGAAAGAAATAGCATTAACTGACAGATAAAGAACGGTAATAAAATATGGTAATGATTGTATCTCTTCGTCATGAACATCCCACTTTGAAAGTTAATTCCTCAGTTCTTTGTTTTACTTTGAAAAGGGGGCTCTTCTTTGAACCCACAATGTATGATTTCTCCTGTTAAACATAGATGAACGGAGGAACCAGTAGCATTTTAGTTATGTAGCAAGAGGGGACTGCTGTGGGGGTTTAACATGATAAGTAGGAGCGGATGTGGCATTTAAAGTCTGTTATTATGGTCTATTTGCCACAGCTGCCTCTGACACACAAATTGAGACACAACACGAACACACACATCACCGTTTCTGAATTACACACACTACAATAGTGGCGTGTAACACACACCAGGGAGGGAGGGGGATGAGAGGGAAAGAAAAAGAAGAAGAGGAGCGAACGAGCGGGTGATGAAGACATAAGAACAGAAAGGCTGGTGATTCCACACGTGTCACACATGTTTCGATTCCTCTAATCTTTTAAAGCGTGCGCGAGATTTTTTTTTTTACTCGACTGAAGCTGGTAATGTTCTTCAGCATCAACCAGTGAGGAGCACTCAGATAAACCTCACATACACAAACTTGTTCTCAATCTCTCCTTGATTAAATCCTGCTCTGACCGTGATCTCTGTTCTCTTCACCAATAACACTGTTCATCCCTCTTTCTGAATCACCAACACACACACACACACAAACACACACACGCTCACACACACTCACACACACACACCTCTCAGACAAGGAGATTAATTTACTCTTGTTCATTTTTCAAGTTCTGCGTCTTCTTCTAATGTGTGGTCCAATGCGTGTGTGTGTGTGTGTGTGTGTGTGTGTCTGTCTTTCTGTTGATTGATGCGTAGAAGCCCAGGAGCATAATCATACACTTCCAGACGTCATTTTTCACTTTCAGTATTGATGGATGGACTTGATGCATCTGATCACTGCT
>CALSBV010012213.1:7196983-7211508 GCA_943590825.1 Bovichtus diacanthus
CACACACACACACACACACACACACACACACACACACACACACACACGCGCACGCACGCACGCACGACTCCCTTTCCCGTTCGCCCAACCCCCCACAGCACAGAAAGTCACCGCCCTTCCCTCTCGCTCTCACACCAACGTGACTTCCTCCAACCCGACCGAACGCGCCGGAGCATCATGGGAGTTGTAGTCCCGCCCGCCCAATAGAGCTCAAGAAGGCGAGGCCTCGTCAAAATACAACTCCCATCTCGACCCTCGCACGCCGAGCCCCGTCGTCCAATCTGAATATATGGGAGGAGCGCGTCCGCCCACAAAAGCCACAGCTATCTCCCCGTATCTCCCCCTTAAAAAAATCAATTGTGCACGAAAAAAAGGGAATACGCGTAAAATACAAACACTGGTGACGGTTTGTTTTCGGTGCACGACGGACGGCGACGAGGCGTCCCCGCGTCGTGCGGCGAGAGAGACGGCGGCGACAGGCAGGAGCAGCGAAGAGGGTGTTGTCCTGATGCTTAAATGGAAGTGGGTGGGCCTCTACGGTCACACACTGCCAACTTCTCTGTGGATATTATTCTGACAAGCGCTAATTTGCTCGTTTATGGACTGGCTATCCGGTGAAAGAGACATACGACGGGGCTGCGAGGGCGCCGACGGGACAGTGACGTTCACTGTGTTCTCCGTTATCTCCGTTATTTGGGGCTGCTTGATTGTGCCTGCGCTTGGCACCGCCCTTCCTGGACGGTGGGTGGTTTCGTCAAACGGGCAGATCCGCCACGGCCCAGCGCCGAACATATAGGCCGTCCTCCGCCTCTGTACCCGGCCGGCCTTCTACCGTGAACTACACCCTCTCCCTCTCGGTATATTAATGCGTTATGAGTGGTAGGTACCCTCCCCCCTCTCCGTCTCCACCCCCTCTCTCTCTGTCTGACAGATAGGAGGCTCCCAGTCTCTTTGATATTGATGATGAGGTTACTGGTTTCTCTTTTACCTTTTGTTGATCATCTTTGTATGTGCTATATCTGCATTTATGATCAGATTGTATTGAAGCAACTTAGTGTCCACATGACTGTGACTTATTCTGGGACTTTGTGCTATTCAGAAATAATGAGATGATATTATAACTGAAGATATTCTTATAGTTTACTCTTTTTTTTTTTGTTTTGACAGACTCGAAGAAGGAATCATCTGGAACTGAAGGAGGGAAACCATCTAAAAAGGGGAAAAGTTCTGCATCGCAGGTAAAAGAAAAATAAATAAGAGTTATTATACTTCATTACTTTTGCCTTGCCTGTAGGCCAAAAATGTGCTCCCTCCCTCCCAGCCAGCCAGACACCTCTGGGGGCGTTTCTCTGGTGAATTCCACTTCCTGCTTCTGTGCAGCCCTGCTGAGAGACAGACCAGAGCCTCCTGAATAGGCTTATATGGCTGTCACACTTCAGCCACTTTATTTTTGAATTGTCCGTTTGAATTAGGGTCAAAATGATTTAATTAGGCATGTGGATTTATTTTTAAAGACCCGCAGTGTTGGTATGTTGCTCTACAACTGTTGAACTTGTATTTTTTGTAGGTTGTATATATCTTTGGGATTCATTTAAGCCAGGCAGTTATTCTTTAATACATCTCCTGTTGTGAAATGTGTAGGAAAAGCAGCGTTGCTATGTTATCACGCTGTTTCCGAGATGTATAGCATAAACATTTGCGTGCGACCTAGTTCCTTTGAAAGGGAGGAGAGCGAGAGAGAGAAGGCAGCATTTTCTTCTAGTGTTCTGAGAAAAGAGAAATGTGGTTCTCACACGCCCACCCACTCGCTTCCTGTAATACCGCCCACTTCCACTGACAGCTCTCTCTCTTTCTCTCAGCTTTTTGTGTTTCTTTTTTCTGCACCATGTCCCCCCCCCCCCTTCCCCTTGCTCTTTTACTCTCTCATCTTTGTTTCAAATTGTTCATTGTGCGAGTACATTATGATACCTGCCCATCCTTCCCCTTTGGCTTTTTTTTTTTTACTCACATGTTGTACTTTCTTGTTCGTGTAGGTATGTGAGCTCTCTGTGTGTTTCCGACTGGCTTCTCCTCCTTCGCCACTCCTGTTTAACCGTTCCTCTCTCCTACCCTGTCTCCTCCAGGATTCCTCGCAGCCCTCTCCGTTGGCTCTGCTAGCGGCCACCTGCAGTAAGATCGGAGGGCAGGGAGGAGCGGAGGGGGCCCAGGCCCAGGTGGGGGCCCAGCAGTTCCAGGTCCAGAGTGGTCAGATCCAGCTGCAGGCCGGTCAGCTCCAGGGTCAGATCGTGTTGGACACAGCTGGAGGTCAGGCCCTGGTGCCCCAGCAGCTGGAACTGATCCCAGCTCAGTTCACAGGGAACGGCTGGCAGATCATTACAGCAGCGCCGACTATGGCCAAAGAGAACACAAATCAGCCTGTTGCTGTGACGGTGGCCACCACCTTGGCCAATGACAGCTCACCGGGCGGACGCAAGGTGAAAAGTGGGAGAAGCAGTGGGTTTGAGCAAATGGCAACACTTTCTATGACGCCCATGTCTATAATGCATTATAAACATGCTTATAATGCGTTATAATCTGCTTATAGTCCTGTATAATAGTTATAATAAATATTCATCATGCTTCATAACACATTATAAAGCACTTTTATAATGTCATAAGGTCACAATACTTCATAATTGCTGGTCACTCACTATCTTCTCCTTTTATACCAGAGCTGTCATCTTGTGACTCCAATGACACACACACACACACACACACACACACACACACACACACACACACAGATTTATTAATATTTATTTCATTTTAAAAACAATGAGCACTTATAGTGACTTATAACCAGTTTGTCATGTATTATGCCTATACCTCAGTACCTCAGGATAGTTAATGGATGATGCGTTATAAAAAGATAGAAATGTATATGTATGACAACTATGGGAATTATAATACACTTTGATCCTTGAATGATCCAGAAAGTGTTACCAGTTTGTTTTATTTGTCTGCCAATGTTTGTCCTCTTAACTGTATCACTGCTCCTTTCCTGTCGGGCAGGTGAAGCAACTAGGTGGGATCAACAGCATTGCAGCCAATCAGCAACAGCAGCAGTTCCAGATCATCCAGGTTCAGAACCTGCCCAATGCTGGCGGCGGGGTCCAGTATCAGGTCATCCCTCACCTACAGACTGCGGATGGGCAGCAGATCCATATCAGCCAGGCTCATACAGCCTCCATCGGGGCTCTGTCAGAACAGGTCCAGCTCATCCAGACACAGAGTCCAGGCCAGACCCAGGCTATTCTCCAGCCAGCCAACCAGCAAACCATCCTGACAAGTACAGCCAACCAGACGGTCCCGCTGCAGATCCGCCCGGCACAGTCTTTCCCAATGCAGCTGCAGACTCTGCAAGGCTCCCAGACTCCTGTTATGACCACAGTACCCATAAACCTAGGTGGCATGACCCTGGCTTTGCCTGTGATAAATAATGTTGGAGGGGGCGGGGCCGTGCAGCTTATCCAATCAGCAGATGGCACATTCTCTGTTGCCAATGGCAACCAGCTGGTGACAACAGCAGTGTCTGGGGCAGCCGGCTCGATGGTAGTAGCCGAAGGTGACAGCGTGTCCGATGTGACACAAGTGGTTTCTGCAGGATCAGAGGGTGGACCAGCTGACACCCAAGTGCAGAGCAGTGAGGCAGACTCTCAAAGCCAGAACCAGGCCAACGGGCTGCAGAGCCTGATAGATACAACAGGAAGCATCCAGCAAGTGATCGTGGGCCAGGTGGGGCACCAGTTGGTGCAGCAGATCCAGCTGCAGCCTCAGAGTCAGGCCCAGGGGCAGCAGCAACCTCAGCACATTCAGACCCTCCAGCTGGCCCCAGGACAAACTCTGCAGCCCATCCAGGCTTTCCAGAACCCCGCCCAGGTCCTTATTCGTACTCCGACCCTGTCGCCCTCTGGGCAGATCACCTGGCAGACACTGCAGCTGCCCGGTGGAGTTTCCCTGCAGGGCGGACTCGGCACGACCGTTCCACAGCAGCTGACACTGACCCCGTTGGCCGGTGGGACGACAGTGGGGGGTGGAGGGATGGTCTCCCTGAGTGGAGCTCCCCTGACGCTGAGCGCAGCCCAGATCAATCCGGGGTCTGGGGTACAGACTGTCAGCATCGCAGGGCTGGGCACTGCTGGGGTTCAGGTGCAGGGTGTTCCCCTCACCATTACTGGTCTACAGGGTAAGGCTGCACTCAGAGTTTTTCATCAATGATCGAGTCATTACCATTAGGGCTGAAAGTCATTATCGATTAATCTATTCATTGTTTGGTCTATAAAAGAGTAATCGATTATCAAAACAGTTGGCAACTCTTTTTTTGTCGATCGAGTAATCGAGAGGTTTTCAAAGTATAAGGGAAGACCACAGTGAATGGAAGTGAAAAAATATTTCACAGAAGTTACCAAAATAAGATCACATAGAATCGCCTAAATGTTTGTGATTTGGTTAGTTTTGGGGAATTTTAAAGTTTTTCAGAGTCAGAAACTAACAAGTTCCCTGCAACAGACCTTTTTCATGTATTTGGTTTAGTCTGAAGTTATGTCAAAAAGCAATATTAGGCTATGTTAGCTCAATTGGTTAGTCAATTGGCTATGTTAGTCCTATGGGGTCAATTAAGCAAGAAAACTAACTGGGGTGAGGGGATGGGTGGTTAGGCATTATTTATTGAGAAAATATGAAGCTGTAATGACTTTACTGTTTCAACATTCCAATCTCTGGTAGTGTGGTACACTACTTCATACATTTACCATTCAAAGTGTAACTGTACCAGGATGTCCTGCTGGCCCAGTGAAATTGTGTGTCGGAAACTGTACTAAAGATCTGTTGTTTTCAGCTTGCTCTATAATCATATCTTCTTCAGTCTACCACACAGACAGACATTTCAACTGGTTTTTGATTAATATGCATATTGTCATTTTCAATCACCTTTCAGGTCAACCACAGGGTCAGGATGGGGTGAAAGTTCAGTCGTCTCCAGTGACGGTCACTGTTGGCAACGTGGCATCAGGGTCAGCGATGAGTCCAGACCAGCTGGGCTCCGTACAAAGTTCTTCGGACCAGGAGGGACTGCCCAGCAAGAGGCTTCGTCGTGTCGCCTGCTCTTGTCCGAACTGCAGGGATGGAGAGGGAAGGTATGAACACGTTAGAAACAGAGCATAGGGGCGGTATGAAAAACTAGTGTTAAATATGCAGTCGTTTGGGGAATCACTAGTTTTGTCTCTTCTTTAAAAAGAGACAACCAAGTGTCATGCAAAAATATGAATTTAATGCTTATAGTAATTCACAAGGAAACTGGCTTTGTACAAATTATTCATGTCCCCACCACCTGGAGTTTCCACTGAACCCCTAAAGTTAAAAAAAACATGGTGAACTAAATGTGATTGCTTTCCTGAAAAATCTATGGCCGTGTATACCCAAATTCATCATTTACAAACTCATATTTAAATTTTCATGATTAATCCAAATTTATTGATGACTGTCATGTCATGCTGGGACAACTGGTTTGACAGATGGTCAGAACACAGTGTAGCTCGTATCCTAAAGTGAGAGATCCGACCTCTCACCATCCAGCACTTCACTTTGTAATGAGGAGCTAGCACCCAGAACATACACCGAGAATATTCAGAGAACAGTCAAATGTATTCAGTGAATCCATTTGTAAAAGTCTGGCTAATTCACTCCGAGAAGCTTACTTTACATTTATTTTAGCATCAAAGTTAAAAACCTTCTAGACGGTGTAGACCAGCTGTGATCCCATTTGTTTCAAGTCCTGAAAGTTTTAACAAAACACACACACACACACACACACACACACACACACACACACACACACACACACACACACACACACACACACACACACACACACCACCTCCAGCTCATTCCTAACTCGAGTTTGTGTTGTAGGAACAGCGGGGACCCCACAAAAAAAAAGCAGCACATCTGCCACATGGAGGGCTGTGCAAAGGTGTACGGCAAGACGTCCCACCTGAGGGCCCACCTGCGCTGGCACACCGGCGAGAGGCCGTTCGTCTGTAACTGGATCTTCTGTGGCAAGAGGTTCACCAGGAGCGACGAGCTGCAGAGACACCGGAGAACACACACAGGTAGAAAGAACATGCAGCGATGTAGACTGGTGATGTGGATCCCCATGCTCACGCTGGAAGTTGAAAGCGTGTAAGCAAATTTGAATCCATTACTGAATGCAAACTAGCGCTGAAACTGATGATTACTTGTATCACCAATTAAACTTAGTGTACGAGTGTGAAATTGTAAAAAAATTTAATAAAAATGCAATTTCCCAGAGCCAAAGAAAAGCAGCAAATCATAAAAAAATATTTCCCAATTTTCAATCATTAAAATAGTTGATTACGTTTTTGTCGACTAATTGGTTGTTTCAGCTGTAATCCAAACTCCTTTCAAATCCATTATCAAAACTAGTGGTAGACCGAATAATGCCATTCTGATATAATCGGCTTCGGCCGATTCCTGCGCTCACAAGGCTGATTATTTATTTATTATACGAGCCAAGACCAGAACACTAAAATAGTTTATTTATTTTGTTATTTTTTTGTAAGTTTAGACATTTGCGTTGCCTCTCAGAAACAAGAAGATACTGCTACACTAAATCTTTTTTTTTTATTTCTTTTTTTTTTTTTTACAAAGTTTACTTTTTTTTCATTTATTTAGTTTAATTTGATATTTCTTTATTCAAAATAAGGGCACTGCAGACAGAGTGCAGAATAACTTAGGCTAATACTTACTAGTACTTGGAGACAACGCAGACAGTAACTTAAACGTTAAATAAATATTCATTTAAGTTCAGCAATTTTGTGCCTCATTTTAATTTTGTCTAATTCTGTCTTCCTGCCTCTAGGAGAAAAGCGCTTCGAGTGTCCCGAATGCTCAAAGCGCTTCATGCGCAGCGACCACCTCTCCAAGCACATCAAGACCCACCAGAACAAGAAAGGCGGAGCTGCGGTGGCAATCATCACCACTGATGACATGGAGGAAGATGCCCCTGAAGACCTGGACGCCTCCCCTCAGATTGTGGCTGTGGCAACCCTCTCGCGTGACTCTGACCCCACTACACCCACCACCTCTAATCACCTGGAGGAAGAGGCGGTGGAAGAAGGGGAGTTTGAATAAGCAACTGACTCCTGTTTATTTGCTGAAGGCTGACTTCCTGTTTTTTTGGGAGTCTTTTGCAGGGACTGTAGGGGTGGCTACTTTTTTACTTTTAATTCTACATCATTTTAAAAATGTTCTCTCATGAAAAAGGGACTCAAAGAGACAGGATCATGCAATGAACAAAAACAGAAAAATATAAACATCACAATCTAAAAATAACACACATATAATAACAGAAATTTTGCCTAAACATATGAAAGTTTAGTTTGGCATTTATAAAGTGAATCTATAATAATTCCATTTGTGGCGGGGAAGGGAATGCAAGTAGTGTGTAGATTAGCACAAGACAGGGGGACCTGCTGAATCTAAAAACATCCAACATCGAGAGACAATTTCTTAATCGCAACAGAATTTAACTCTATGCACAAAGTTGTGTTCCTGTTTCATACCTGTCAGACAGTGCTGAGGGTCAATCATGGTACAGGACTGTTGCAGAACAGTGATAGAGCAGGGGCAGTCTTGGGATGGTGTGTGTGTGTATATGTGACCTGTACGAATGAGCGTGCGTTTGTATTCCCACGCTGTCGCCGAGAGGATCTACCTAATTTGAGTTTTATTCATGGTTCAGGTTTAGTCCTCAGAACAGATTCAGGTGTTGATTCCTTCGAGACCAGTCAACGGATAAACTGTTATTAAAGAAGAGAGGGGAATTCTAAAAGAAAAAAAATGAAAAAAAAAAAAAAAAAAAAAAGTAGAAAAAAAGCACATATAAAAATGTTTATAAATAATGCATTCCTATTGAGGCACAGTGGCCATTAGAAGAAAAAAAAGCTCTCTATAGATAAAAAAAAAACAATCTAGCTTTCTACAACTTTGTTTGTGTAGTGAAAGCAATACTATAATGACAATCCTAGTGAAATCATGTTTACATTGTCAGCAGAAGTTTTCTCTGTTAATAAAACAAGCCAGTTTGCTCTAAGATTAGTGAAAACATCTGAAAGCAGTGCTGTCGTCTGAACAAAGCCTGTTACTTTGCAGATACCACAGGGTGGCTTTAACATCACAGTAACTTGTAACTTTTATATGATCCATGTCCATCAGATGGTACCTGGTAGATGTGACAGCTTTGTTGGACCGCGGCACCGTCACTGATGTTGCTTTTTGCTTTCTGTGCTCTGGTGACGACCCCTCTAACCCTGCTAAGTGACCGATGTACCACAATTGCCTTAACACAAGCTGTTGTACAGAGGGAACCTCACAGCTGGACGGAGAAAGACAGGGAGCCCTCCTGCATTATTAGGGAGTGACATGGAGCGCACACCACAGCACAGAGAGCTAAAGTAAGACAGTGATAAGAACTGTGGGTGGGAGTGGGTTGGGCTTTTTAACTATGTGGATATTATGAGATGTTTTCTGGTGGTGTTGCTCTGTGCTAGTTCAGTGCGTACATTCTTTTTAAAATAAAAGATCATTTTATTTTATAGAATTTATCATGTTTTAAAAAGTCCCCTTCCAGTATGTTAACACACAGGACCCCTCTGTGTACAGCTAATTTATTATTTATCCTTGATTTGTACTATTTGCCTTTTGCTGGAGTATTTGTGTGCGTTGATTCTGAGGTTGTGTACAGCATGTGTGAGTTTTCTGCCGTAGTGCTGCTTCTCTCTTCTTTACTCTTTGTGCTTCGGTTTTCTTTTTCTACGTCTGACCATTGCTGTTCATTTCTTCTTCTCTCTGCGCCATAACGTGTTTTTGGAGAAAATAAATAACAAAAGAAGAAAGCAAAAAAGTTATTATTGTTTAAAGTTGAAAAGGTTGATACCAAACAAATTTAGATGTTTTTGGTAATATTTTGTGTGACAACCAACTTTTTTTTCTTTGATATTTTGTAGTGACATCTCATTTGTAAATCTTTTTCTAAAAGATGTTTGTTCGTCTCCATGACATTTGATAATGGGTTTTTTGGCAGGTTAGCCTCAAAGGCCCCAGTTTATTGATATTTTTCAAACTGGTTTGTACAAACGTGTTATGTCAATAAAAAAAGAAAAAGGAAAAAAAGAACAATTTCGAGCAGAAAAGATGCTTTGCCTGCATAACACTTGACAATAAAGTGATTAAAACGGTCTTAAATTCCACTCTGATCTGGTATTTGTGTGCATCAATCTGATGGAAACCAATAGAAAACAGTCTCAAAGAAAGACAGTGTAGCCACACACACACACACACACACACACACACACACACACACACACACACACACACAGTAAAGCCTATTTTCGTATACTCGTGTGAATTAAATACCTGACAAATGAAAAGTGTGTTTCAATTTCATTAAGATATTTAGTGCAAAATGTAAAAACAAAACTACAAATGATATTCCCTCATAATATTTCACATAAAACTTTCTGAGAACAATCAGTTAGTACGAGTTTGTTATTATCAAATTCAGATGACGTAATTGTGCATCATGATATAAGATTTCATCACGATCCTTCGAAAAACAATAAATCATCACACTGAATTAGCAAATCATTTAGAATCTAACATTTCAATTTGCCAATTTTTTTGATAATGCCATTCTTTATTAGAATTTACAGTGAACTGGACTGACAAAAATTCTGTAAAGTTTAAACGTTTAGAAAAGTAGTAGTATATACACAGTAAAAAGGCTTGTTTTGCATCCATAACACAGACAAATAACCATACCATACATTTCTACTAGTGAACATCAACAATAGAACTATTCAAATGAAATTGTTTAACTCAAAACTGAGAACTGGCTTTAAAAACATGCCTGCATCTTATGCAGCCTTAATGAGGATATATAAAACATAGACAGTGTACAGTATGTGCCTTGTGTTAAGGTGACATAAAAAAAAAATAGAAAAAAAGGTTGGTCTACCAAAAAATGTGCATTAAAATGAGTTCTACAGTACTGTGCAGCACGAGAGCCTGCTCCTGGTACGAGCAGGTTCTCCTCTCTGGACTTCTGTCTGGACTTTACTGCAGATCCTTCTGAATGCTGCGATGGAGACAAAACAAGACATGAGCTCAATCTGCTGTTAAGTTCTCAGTAGGGCTGCAACTGATGATTATTGCATTCTTGATCAGTCAATTAAAAGTCATCATGTCATTAAAAACAAAAAACAGGATCCAACAAGTCTTGCCTAATATGAAGAGGTGCAAAAAAAAAAACAAAAAAAAAACACGGCACTACTGTGTCTAACCTACCAATTCATATAGGCTGTCTTGATGGTTTTTCACCTGCCCTACGAAAGAGCCATACAACACTTCCTTCTCCCATTGTAAACTACTCTAAAATATCAGAAAACAATGAAAATATACATTGAAATTTCCCAGAGCACAAGGTAGTGCCTTAAAATAGCTTGTTTATTAGTCCAACATGATCTCCAAAACCCAAAGATAAAATCAATTTTTGATTATATAATAAAACAAAAATTTCAATTAAAGAGTAAAGCAGCACCTCTAGTATATTCTCCTAATTCCATTTGCAATGCAGTAGCACAGACATTTAACAACAGTGATTTTACACTGACTGTTCTTAATTAAATTCCTAAAAAGTTTACATCACGGCAGTTTAAAGGAGATCCCACCCAGGTCTGTAAACATAGAACTGTACAGTGAGAATGAGGCGACGTACCTCTCCAGATACTCGTGGACATTGTCGTGGCCGTTGTAGCGGGCCAATCTCACCAGGATGCCGGTAGCACAGCGGCCCTCCTTTTTACGACATAGACTGCAGTTACACATATCCCGGCAGATGGGACATGACCACGTCTGCAAAGAAGAAGGCCCAGATTTAATGTGAGTGAACAACAATGTTGTTACTATGCTACACAAGTGAACCCATGTTGAGGTTTGTTGCTAAAATTTGTACAGGTATCCGTTAGATTTTTTATTCTTCTTTAGGCAGGGCTTGGCTGGTAAGTAGTCACTGATTTGCTGCTTTGCCCTGTCATAACTTTTCCACAATGTAAAAAGTGCTTTGACCTCAAAGACTACAGCGTCCAAACAAATAACTACAGGCTTTTCTAGTGAGCAACTGCAAAAGACACAATTCAAAAGAGGTGCCTAAAAACAAACCACTCCCATGAGACTGTGATAAGCACTTTGTATAAAACATATCTAATATGTTTTGGGACGCATGTGTAAGCTTTGGTTAGCACAGCAGCCCCAAACAGAACAACAACAACAACAACAACAACAACAAAAGAGTGTGACGGCTCTCTCCTTGTGTTTAGTTTCACTTGTTAACTGAACATCCATCCATCCATCCATCTTCAACCGCTTATCCGGGGTCGGGTCGCGGGGGCAACAGCTCCAGCAGGGGGCCCCAAACTTCCTTTTCCCGGGCCACGTTGACCAACTCTGACTGGGGGACCCCGAGGCGTTCCCAGGCCAGTGTGGAGATATAATCTCTCCACCTCGTCCTGGGTCTTCCCCGTGGTCTCCTCCCAGCTGGCTGTGCCTGGAACACCTCCCTAGGGAGGCGCCCAGGGGGCATCCTTACCAGATGCCCGAACCACCTCAACTGGCTCCTTTCTACGCAAAGGAGCAGCGGTTCTACTCCGAGCTTCTCTCGGATGACTGAACTCCTCACCCTATCTCTAAGGGAGAAGCCAGCCACCCTTCTGAGAAAACCCATTTCGGCCGCTTGTACCCGCGATCTCGTCCTTTCGGTCATGACCCAACCTTCATGACCATAGGTGAGAGTAGGAACGAAGATAGACCGGTAGATCGAGAGCTTTGCCTTCTGGCTCAGCTCTCTTTTCGTCACAACGGTGCGGTAAAGCGAGTGCAATACCGCGCCCGCTGCTCCGATTCTCCGGCCCATCTCCCGCTCCATTTTCCCCTCACTCGTGAACAAGACCCCTAGGTACTTGAACTCCTTCACTTGGGGTAAGGACTCATTCCCTACCCGGAGTAGACAATCCACCGGTTTCCTGCTGAGAACCATGGCCTCAGATTTTGAGGTGCTGATCCTCATTCCAACCGCTTCACACTCGGCTGCGAACCGATCCAGTGAGTGCTGAAGGTCACAGGCTGATGATGCCATCAGGACCACATCGTCTGCAAAGAGCAGCGATGAGATCCCAAGCCCACCAAACTGCAACCCCTCCTCCCCCCGACTACGCCTCGATATCCTGTCCATGAATACCACAAACAGGATTGGTGACAAAGCGCAGCCCTGGCGGAGGCCAACACCCACCGGGAACGAGTCCGACTTACTGCCGAGAACCCGGACACAACTCTTGCTTTGGGCGTACAGGGATTGGATGGCCCTCAAAAGCGCCCCCCTCACCCCATACTCCCGCAGCACCTCCCACAGTATCTCCCGGGGGACCCGGTCATACGCCTTCTCCAGGTCCACAAAACACATGTAAACTGGATGGGCATACTCCCAGGCCCCCTCCAGGATCCTTGTGAGAGTGAAGAGCTGGTCCGTTGTTCCACGGCCAGAACGGAATCCGCATTGTTCCTCTTCAATCTGAGGTTCGACTATCGGCCGAACCCTCCTTTCCAGCACCTTGGAGTAGACTTTACCCGGGAGGCTGAGCAGTGTGATACCCCTGTAATTGGCACACACTCTCTGGTTCCCCTTTTTATACAGGGGAACCACAACCCCGGTCTGCCACTCCTTAGGCACTGTTCCCGACTTCCACGCAATGTTGAAGAGACGTGTCAGCCATGACAGCCCCTCCACACCCAAAGCCTTCAACATTTCTGGACGGATCTCATCAATCCCCGGGGCCTTGCCACTGTGGAGTTGTTTGACTACCTCAGTGACTTCCACCAGGGAAATTGCTGATGATCCCCCATAATCTTCCAGCCCTGCCTCTATCAAAGAGGGCGTATTAGTCGGATTGAGGAGTTCCTCAAAATGCTCCTTCCACCGCCCGAGTACCTCCTCAGTTGAGGTCAACAGTGTTCCATCCCTGCTGTAAACAGCTTGGATGGTTCCCCGCTTCCCCCTCCTGAGGTGCCGGACAGTACGCCAGAAGCACTTTGGTGCCGACCGAAAGTCCTTCTCCATGGCTTCTCCGAACTCCTCCCACACCCGCTGCTTTGCCTCTGTCACGGCCGAGGCCGCTGCCCTTCGGGCCTGTCGGTATCTTGCAACCGCCTCTGGAGTCCCCTGTGATAACATATCTCGGAAGGACTCCTTCTTCAGTCGGACGGCTTCCCTGACCACCGCTGAACACTCAAAAACAATTCTTTGTCTCCTTATTTCCGTCTCCTGTTTTTTCCGTACTTGCATACTTAACATTTTAGTCCAGTTCTGTCTAGCAAAGTATCGTCTGTATTTTGACCAGTCTGCATCTTTTTGCTTGGATTTTCCAGTAATTAGGCTGAAGTTTCTGTAGGCAGTGCTCTCTGCTTTGTTCAGCTGTGCTGGTTTCCACCTCTTCTGTTGACTACTCAGTTCAAGTTTTACTTAAAACAAAAACAACATAAACTGCATGGCTGTCACTAGAAATGTAAACTGAAACCTCAATTTTTCCTACACAATGTGTAGTGTTTGAAAAAGAATATGTAAAAGCTTTCAATAACTTGATATTAATCAGCATAACAGAAAATATATTTCTCCAAAAGCCCTTCTGATACTATATTTGAAACGTATTATTTGATAAAAACCTGTATTTGAAAAGTCAACAATACAAAAGCATCTCACAAACATCACAGAGTATTATTTTTGTATGTAAAATAAATAAATCAATATACATGATTAGGGGGAAAATCTTTGAAGCGCCAGACACAGCAAGACAGCAAAGTGTGGCAAAAAAAGAAAAAGAAAATCTAAATATCATCGTGTTCACTTGTAAACATGACAGCTTATGAAATCTGGTCCTGAATGATAGTACTCCTACTTTCCCTGTTACATATTATTTGCTTTTAACTGTCCCTTAAATAGGACTTTGAGATAGTTTTTTTATACAAAGTAACAAGATCCAAATACAAGACAACTTGGTTTTTAATCTGTAACTTGCAATGCTTTGTGACATTAAAATTCAGTCACTTCAGATTTGACAAAACTTTGTCTTTTTTTTTTTTTTAAAAGAGATTTAAAAAAAATATAAAAAAATAGTGAATTAAATGTTAAACGTGTGTATTAGCACTGACCGGGTCGAGCAGCACATCGCTTACGTCCTCCCCGTAGCGGTTCTTCAGGCACGGCCCACAGAACTGACCTTTGGCCCCCACACAGTAACCACTGCGACACACGGTCTTGGTGTCCAAAGTCTTCTGTCTGCACTGGTGACATGAGCTGCCCTGGAAGAACAACACACACACACACACACACACACACACACACACACACACACACACAC
>CALSBV010012213.1:7211518-7230872 GCA_943590825.1 Bovichtus diacanthus
ACACACACACACACACACACACACACACACACACACACACACACACAGTGAAGAAGCGCATTAACCCAGGAAACCTGACAGTGTAGTACAGCACCAAGACCACTTAATGTGACTCACATTCTCCTTGTCCCAGATCTTGTCTTTGCTGCGGTACGCTATGTTGTCCAGGTCTTCTTTGGTGATCTCGTCCACTGACCTCACGTCATACTGGCTCTTCTTGGAGCTCTGACTCTTCCTCTTCCTCTTTTTCTCACCGACATGTTCCTCATCCACCTGACCAATCACAACCAGCAAATTGCATATAAATAATAATGAATATTTGCACTTTCTTCTAAAGTTTAATTTATTATTCGAGACATTTACTGTATAGACAGACTGCCAAGATTAAAGTTGACCAGATAACTAATTGGTGACTGCAACAGTGTCATTTTGAGTGCACATATTTCTCTCAAAATTAAACAACATCTGGCTTAAAAGAGTGTCTGTTTGAAACAAAACATTTGATATGAAATATAACATCAACACAAAATGTAAAAACTGATTACCCATTTATCAATAGACAACCAAAGCACTTTCATGCAACTATTGTATACAGTGTATTTACAGCATACGTAGATGACACATAATGAAGAAACTCAATAAAAGAACTCCCATGTCATTCAAGTTCCTTTTCCCTATGACCTCCAATGCATTATGTGTAAATGAGAGCTGTAAAATGACGGGGTGTATGCTGTAGATGTCAGTAAACGGTGTGAAGTGAGTGTTGTACATTGTACTTAGCGCCTAACGATGGCAGCCCCATCCCTCTAGTCAAGCATTATTATTGTGGAGAGATGTCATAGGTCCTGTGTACATACCAGGCCTGTGTGTGTGTGTGTGTGTGTGTGTGTGTGTGTGTGTGCGTGCGTGCGACTGGGTAAAAAAATTAATTTTCCCAGGAGGGATTAATAAAGTACCTCCACCAGCCTCCTAATGTCTATTGTCCTGGGGCTTCTGCAGGTTAGTGGTTCGCTCTTTTCCTCCACTGCAAAGTTCTCAGGAGGCCGAGCCTTACGGGACGGGTTCCTCCTTTCTGACCCCACCTCTGGTTCAAACTTGCGTCTACGGGGTGTTGCTTTCACTGGCGCCCGCTTCTTCTTCTTCTGTAGAAATAAAGCAGACAGTGTTTATAAGTCAGAACAGGAAAAAAAATAAAACAGTCTCTATAAAAACGCAAAAACAGCTAATCTTATTACAAAAACATTTTACCTTAAAGTTATTTGATTAGGTAAGTGTACTTGGGGTTTGTACCATGCATCATTATTGAATCAGAAAAGGTCATCTGACCATCAACCACTGTTTAACATGCTCGTGAACACTTATCAACTTTGCTTAAAGTAAATAGGAGTTACTAGAATACTAATGACCCAATAAGTCAACAACATTGGAAACTTCTAGTAATTACAGCCATGCAATTAGTTCACAGCGCTACCGTTTGTTTACAATCTTGTTCCTGCGAGTCATCCTTAGCACCTCGTTCCCGATGATGTCGTAAAAAAGACGGTGAGCTTTGATTAGTCGTGTAGTCATGTTTCTCTGCAAAGTCACGGCAAGATTTTATGACTTTTTAAAATCACCTAATGTGATCGTTAACAGACAAAAATGTTGTGTAGTCTGAACCCAGCATTACTGAAGATTTTGTCCAAAGCAATTTACGGTAAGTGCATTCAAACTCCATAGGAACAACAGTTAGAAGCCATTCAAAATTGTGTCGATGTTAAAAAAAGTTTACGTTGGTTTCTCTGTGTTCATGTAAAAGACCGTATTAGTATAATGTTACGGGTAAACGATTATCTTTGAATGAATGGTTAATTCCCATGTTCATTTTTCGGTTATATGGTTTTAAGGGAATGGTGCGAGTGCTTATACTCACTTGAGGGGTGGTGGGCGGAGTCAGGTCAGCCATGGTACTCAGATCAGCAAACAGCTTAGCCAGCTGAAAGACAACACCAGAGAAGATCAGAGGCAAAAGAAATGTAACAAAAGGAGAGACTGATATAATGTTAGTATAATACAGATCACATAGTTTGTTAGAATACGGAGAAAACAAAAAGGGTAATTACCATGGCCTTGTTTTCCTGGATGTTCTTGTCTCTTTTCCGTAGGCTCTGAGACAGGACCTCTTCTTTGTCTTCCTCTTCCTCCTCCTCCTCCTCTTTCTCATCCTGCAGCAGCAGCTCCATCCTCTGTCTTCCTCTGGTTCTCGGTGAAGAACGAGTTTCTTTAACTGGATTTTTTACATTTTTCTCTTGCAGTTCCTGTTTGGGGGTAGAACGTCTTTTGACGGGAAACCTGAGGAACGAGATTAAAATAAGAATCAATACAATTGTCATGAAACAGTCCTGTGGGTTTGTAAGGTCTTTCATATGGTTGGGAATTAGAACAAATGCAGTGGAAAACAGCAATAAGCTGAATCTATGCCCAATTCACTTTTTTTGGACAAATCACAATTAGGGCCTTTATATTTCTGCCTGATCAGGATTCAAGGTGTCAAATGTGACACAAATAGCCTAATTAGCCTCATCAGTAGTTGTACAGGTACCAACAATAAGAGGCACACACCTCAAAGCTACTAAAAGACTTTTCCTCTTTGGTGGGATGGCCTCCTCGCCATCAGAGTAGAAGCCTGTGTCCACGTCGCTGTCCTCTGAATCCACCATCTAGAGAAACCAGAGAGAACAGTCAGTCTGGTTCTTTGGTTGCAGTATGGCACACATGTTCTGCAAATAATACAGCCAACAATAAACATGTCATACCTTGGTCTTTAGTCGTTTGTTAAAAGTTCCTCTTTCCTCTTCTTCATTATCCTCGCTGAAACCTTCAAACTCTTCCTCACTGTCTGACTGGCTGAATAGACGAGCCAGCTCAGCAGTGATGAACTTGGATTTGAAACATGGAGCCTGTTGGAGGACATATCAAGCATCATATTAAACTAGGTTTGGCAGAGTTTTTTGACCTCTAGCTATGGAGATGTTTTTCTATGAGTGGGTCCCTATTTTGTTCCTCTTCGTCACACAGGTGACACGGTACAGTCCTGCTACTGGTGTAAAGCTATACGACTGATCAACAGGTGTTGGTAACTCAGCAAGACAGCCCGCAATGTGCCACAAAAGACATGGAAGAAAATAATCACCATGTAAAGCAGCAATTGTTTTAGTTGCATGTTTGTGTATGAACATTCCGTATGTTTTTTGTAATACTTAAAATATATCATTTGTATGCAGTGTTTAGTACTATTTGTTAACTAAAATGCCAATAAACAGACAAAACACTAATTTAAAAAAACACATGGAAGAAGAAGACTGCAAGCTAGTAAACAATGGATGTAAAGAACAGATTCCAAGTGTTCATTTTTGTAAATGTTTTATGGGGAAGGAAAAGCACTCAAGGGTACACGCAATGTATTTTGGTGAGTACCAGTAAACTTTTGCAGTTCTTTACAGAAATACAATGAAGGACAATTTCTGAGATCAGTTTCCGCACAACAGACACTTAACTTGTACCTTGCTGAAATTGGCTTTACTTCCTCATTGTTTGGAGTCACACATGTGTGTGTAACAAATAAGTATGAAAATCAATATTTTTTTGTCAGTCTTTTTTTTTCTTTTCACCTTTCTTCTAACCTAAATCAAATGTCAAATGTTTCTGTGGCAGGCTTTATGAAATTGTCATTTAAAATAAATCTTCTTTATAAGCAATTCTCTTAAGTCATGACTTAATAAGATGATAAAACAATGTAAACTATATATGTTTTTGAGCTGTTAAAGAGGGTCCACAAATCAGGGTTAAGTGGTAACATGTTGTTCTTTCATGGGCTCTTATGACAACAGTGTGCAAGCCTTTACCGAGGGGCAAGACTGCTGTTTTAGGCTTTGAGTCTTTGGCAAATATGTGCATGCGAGACTGTCATTTTTGTGTGTGTAAAACAGAGTCAAGCTGTGTCTGGTCCATCTGTTGATGTCCCAGGTCCCACTTGTTGATATCTGCTGAACTATCCCCTCCAGCCTCAGCAGTGTTGACCCCTGACCTTAAAAGAGGAGGGCGACACAGATTGGACCCACCTACCCATTTCCTGAAAATACTTAACATGCACTCCTTTGCAGAGTTTACTTTTCAGGCATTTAGCCAAAATGTAAACCGCCACCTGAACGTGGATGTGACGCAGCTCACGTGTAAGCTAGCTGCTGGTCAAACCAGGTCAAAACAAAGACAAGACAGGATTTTCAAATACCGTTCAACACATAAAATTATGGCAGGATGTCTGGGTTACAGAACTGAACTAGCTACAGCCAAAAAAAAAAAAAATCACCCTTTTCAGAGGATAACAATATGAATTCATCTTTTACAATGGGGCAGATTGAGGCCAGCCAAGCCAACAGCGTTGGTTGTTAACAATAGTGTTAATTTGGGACTCATTTTGACTTTTCTTCACCGCAAAAATCAACGTGGAAAATAGAGCTACATTTACACGTAGTGCTCTGCCACTTACCTTTAATGTGAGGCTCATTTTTATCTCCGTTTTACGGCAAATTTCCGTCCAACAGAAACTTTTGTCTTGTAACAAGAAAACCAAATGATTAGAGGAGGGTTTAAAAAGTAACAGCTAGTGGAGTCCGGTCATTGTAAAAGTAGGGGTTTTATTGTTGATGGACTATACATTAGTTTTTAGTCCAAGTCCAATGGCTGTACTTTTGAGACTCCACTAACGACTGTGAAATCTAAAAGGGTCTTTGATCAATTTCGGTTTTAGATAAACATGTATCTCGATGTTTAGGAGTAGTCACTTTACTCAATGTATCCCCCGCACTCACAATGGTGCAGTCCGTCCTTTCGCGCGAAAACGGCATATGGGCGTGATAATCCAGGAGAACCTGCCCCCTAGTCTTCTTTACAAACATGGCCCTCGGCCAGTCTTTCTCAAAGAGTGGTCCGCGAGTATATTGGTAAAATGTTACATTTTAAATTAATATATTATACGTTTAAAAGTGTTTCTCAAACTGTTTAAAAATGACTAGTATAGATGTAGCATAGCTACGTAGCTACGTGGGTTCGTTTTACGATCTTACGTCATAAATGATCTGCGCGGTCAATCTGAGTCAATTGATAAAACGGATCGATGGCTCAACACCGGGTCAGGTGAAAGAAAATTAAATGAAACATCTGATGCGACAGTCAAGATGCATCGTCCTGATGCAGGTGGTTCAGCAGCTGCAGGTGGTTCTGCTGCAGCCACAACAAGTCATTTTGTGTGCGTTTGAGAAACCCTGATGTAAAAAGCTTGGCTGTAAATAAAAAACGTAATTTTCCTGAAAAAAAGCTTGGATGTTGTCGTGTTCTTTTATTTGGAAATAGAGACTTTCAGCAGTGGTGGAATCTATTCACTAAAATGCAGTACTGAAGTACAATATTGGGGTACTTGTACTTTAATTACTTCCAGTTTATGCTCCTATTATCTACTCCCTGACATTTCAGATGCAAATATGAGGCTTAATTGTACTCCATTACATGTATTTATAGTTCAAAGTTATTGCTTATAAACTATAAACAGTTTGCATATAATCAGTTTGCAAACATGTGTTGATACCCAGTGTTTACATTAGTTAGTTAGAGCTACAATTAGCAATTGGTGTTAATGACTTTGCCATTGATTTTCTCAATTAATAGTTTAGTCTATGAAATTTAGAAAAAATGTACATCACAATTGGTCAGAGGCCATGGTGCCATTAACACAGTAAGGCTTCAGCAACATTATGTCTAATTATACATAACATAATATGACAATAAACACTGATGGGTTATTCTGATGCTTAATGAATACTTCTACTAATGATATTTCATATACAATTTGCTGATGATACTGTATGTAGGCTACTTGTACTTCAGTCTTTTACTTGTATTGTAGTATTTGTACATTGTAGTATTACTACTTTTAGTAGCATCTCAATACTTCTTCCACCACTGACTTTCATGTGTAACATTTGAGAGGTATTTCTGCAAGTGAAATAAAAACATTAGTTCAAACAGGGGCTCCCTTGATCTGCCGGAGACATTGATGGAGTCTCTAGCAAAGGGGTATTTATTAACAATTTCTACTTATATATTTCCTGAAGTTTCCTCAAACTTATGTGCCAAATTTATTCTTGACCAGCCTCAGTAACTTCGAGAAATCTTCACGAGTTGCCTTGAAATTTTATACATGTATGCCAAGTATTATACATGGTGAAAATGTTTTGTATGTATGAAACATTGTATTGAAAAAATGTGTAATAAGTGAGCTTTGGAGGTATAGGTAGCTTCTTTTTTTTTTTTAATCATTGGACATAGCCAGTAGCTGTATCCCCTGTTTCCAGTCTTAATGCTGAGCCAGGATTCAGACTGCTGGCTGTAGCCCACTTTTAAGAAAAAAGTAAAGGATTTAATATTTCCCTATAGCATAATTGTATTCCAGACAGTGGGCAGAGGGCGTTGAGAGCATTTCAATCTTCATATTGGAAAATACAATTTTACAGACAATATATCTAAAACTAGGGGATGGGGGACTTGGACTATGACCTGAGTATTTCTAAAAGCCTGACTATGACCCTGCTGCTTTTAACATTTTTATTTCCAACATTGACAATTACACAGCACATGCAACACACCAAGCCTGTCTATTCTGTTTGTCTAGCATCCCAAATGTCCTCCACTGTTGTTTAGTTGTCAGAAGCCTGCTGGGTAAAGTACCCGTCAGGGTGACTGCAAAATGATAGGGGTTAGTGTCTTCATGAAACCATATTGGTGCACCCTGGGTCTAAACCACCACTGTCCCCTCCACACACACACACACACACACACACACACACACACACACACACACGCACGCACACACAGACCAAGACACAGCACATGGCAGGGAGTGCTTACCCTTTCTCGCCACAGTTCATGCCAGCTGGAATCAGCGTAGATGAGACAGAGGCAGCTGTTGAAAGATTGCAAAATTGTTCTGCCTTTCCCTTCACTGCAACTAAAAACATTTTGGCTTTAAGTTCACAATTAGTCTTCTCTCCATTTCCACCTCCTATTGGTCAACTGGAATTGGCAAACACTTACTGTTGTACACACAAACCCAGCATCTGAGCATAGCCACACAAAAAAAAAAGAGACAACCAGCTTACTTGGAGATGTCACATAAATGCTATAATGTATTCAAATAATAATACTTTCTAAATTGTAATTTTTACAATTCTATACTCCCCAATAAAGACCCTTTCAGGTATACATCGGTGTGTGTTTTAGAGTAAATGAAGGTTTTTAATCAAATCTTTTCTCCATGCTCTGCCAAAGAGTTTCAGAAGAATGTTTCTTTGTTTTGGTAAAGTGTTGAGTCTTTGTCCTTGTCATTTTGTCGAACCATTAAACACACAAAGAAGATGATGGACCTGCTGGAGCAGACATGCAAAAAGACAAAAACATTTTTTTTACACTTAACCGCTGGCTGTCAAAATCTGTTGATTGAAATGTCACAATGTTTATATATGGCTTTATTTTGCTCATTCTATTTATTATTAAACTAAAATTTGAGAATATTAACAAGGTGTGGAAATATTCCCTTTGATCAGCCACTGGAGTTAGTTAGTTGTGTGAATGTGCAGCATTCATGAAAATGAAGGTTAGTAAGAGGACTTCTGTACACACACACACACACATATAAATGTACATTTGCATCTTTATTGTGGAGGCCAGATGCATGTCAACGGAGCAACATGTGAGCAGTGACCATGTTCAATCAGACATGTGTATCTACTTTATCTCAGCTGCTAAGGACAGGTTATGTGAGATGCACAAACAGAGGGATAAGTAGCAGAACATGCAACATCATTCCAAGCCAGTTGAGTGATATAGTTGGTGTGAGAACAGTGTTCTTCTGCTCTAGCGTTGTCTGGTTGTCCTGTGTTCCAAAAGCTAAAATTGAATGCAGACCCATCGGACCACATCCAGTTTCCTTCTTTGTGGATGTCACTGAGTCCGATCCAGGTGTATGGCTGAGTAGTGTCAGTGTTCTTGATCAGCAATTTGAGAAAATCCTGTTCAACCTGACTGTGTATAGACACCAGGTTGGCTTCCTCTGACAGGCAGTGGAGCTCTGCATCAGCCCAGGTCATTATTTTGGAGAAGTACTTGTAGCAGCGACCGTTGAAGCTCTCCCAGAACATGGGACAGCCGGCACTCAGTAGCTCCAAATGCGGGTCATCTGAAGGCGACACAGCACCCAGAGCCAGACCAAACAAGAAGAGGAACAGCAGAATGTTGGGAGTCAGTCTGTCTGTCACAGAAGCGGAGTTGATCTGCACCGTTGGATGGGATCAAGATCCTGAAGGAGGAAAGTGACGGGCTGCTTTCTTTTATATGCATCAGAAAGGGTGTTTTAACCGTTGGCATAATATTATTGGTCAACTGGAATTGGCAAACACTGTTGTACACACAAACCCCGCATCTGAGCATAGCCACACACAAAAAAAAGACAACCAACTCACTTGGACATGTCACATAAATGCTATAATTTTTAAACTGTCAATTTTGAAATGTATTTTCTCCCCAATAAAATCTTGTTTAGGTAAAAAGCTGGGTGTTTTAGACTAAATGAAGGTTTTTAATCAAACCTTTCTCCATGCTCTGCCAAAGAGTTTTAGAAGAGTGTTTCTTGTTGTTGGTGAAGTGTTGAGAGTCTTTGAAATATACTTTTTTTTAAGACAAGAACTAAGCTATTCATGTTCTCCAGGGTTGTTTGGTTCTTGTGTGTGCAAGTCCACCGCATTTATTTACAGTGGAATGGAAAATTACAAAATGACAACATCATAGTCCAATGCGTGCACGAGGAGTGTTTGGATAAAAAGTCACCAGGACTTAAAAAAAAAATTTAAAAAAAGGAAACAACAGACAAGAAATCAATCATTTTAGATCACGTGGCAAGTGATTTATCATAGGTCCCTAAAGCTGTTGTTGCTTCCTGTAATCCTGGCACTGAGCTTTTCATTGGAAAAACTCTTGATAGCACTAAGACTTCATAACACCAGTCTCATCATAAACAACAGGGTGGGATCAGTTTGCATGAGTCAACATTACAGGGAAGGATTGTGTGCAGTTTAGTTTAGTTATTTAGTATTTGAGGTTCAGTGTCCATGTTCTCCAGGTCGTTTGGTTCTTGTGTATTCCAAATAGACAAAGTCCACTCTGCAATTAAATTATTTACAGTTTTTTAGTCCACTAAAAAACTCTTATTACCACTAATACTTCATAACACCATTATCACCATAAACAATCCCTTTTATTCATGAGTAGTATTATTGTTAACAGTGGAAAGTTAAGTAGTTGTTCTATAATGCCGGAATTGTAGAATATTAACGTCAAAAGAAAAAGTTTAGCGCAATCAGACTGTTCCATGATGCTAAACAAGAAATCTATTTGATCGAGAGTCTTCTCAGCACCAAGTCATATAATGAGACCTTGCGCTTTATGAATGTTTGTATGTTGAATGCAACCCGACGTGAGAGACTCTCCTCAGAGTCGGTGTGATATCATTGGTTAAATACACTAGGCAAACACTTTCAGCTGTACACGACTACACAGTATATGAACATTAGCCAAAAAAAGACCACAAGCTCACCCGGAGATGTCACATAAAACCTATAATTTATTCATTTAAGTCAAATGTTGACATAGTAAAACGCTGCTTTAGAAAAGACATGTGGCTTCAGCTGTCAGAAGGTTGCTGGGACACGAGGGGAGACATATTGCTTTGTGGTCGACTATTTTTTTCATTTACAACTGATAAATAATAACTACATACCAAACATGGGCATATATTTACACAACAATATTACAATAGTACAAAGCCTTCAATGTGTCCTCTCTTGCATTGTGTACTTTTAGTTTTTTTATTTTAAACATGCAAACAGGTTTTAAACAACATTGCTTTAAAAAAAATAAACGGAACGTCACACAGTCATGACAACGGCCCATAAAACACTAAATACACCTTCCTGTTGGTTTCCTGTCTATGACAGCATTTAACACCAGAGGGAAGAGAGGAGCGACGTCACACCGACTTGCGCTTCTGCTGCCCTCAAGTGGCCACAAAACATAACAAGTACTTTTAAATTCCAGCAATGCATCTCCAAACCACAAACATCTTTTCTTCTGCACTTGCACATTGCTGAACCTCTGAACATGGCACATGAACTTTTGTCACCTCAAAAATACATAAACAATATATTACAATAAATAAGTAATATAGCACAATTATTCTGCTCTATGAACACAATGAGCAGAGGCGTGTTTGTGCACGTGTGCGTCATGTACAGGTTAATAGTAAAAATTACTACCACAAGGCCTTTCTATGACACTGAATATGAACAGAACATGGATCTGATTTATCAGCTCGAGCAGTCAAAGAATCACTGACTTGGTTTCACAAAAAGCATCTTTAAAACGAGACTACGTAACTTTGAGGAGAAGAAATAACAGTGTTCCTCTTACAAATGAAAAAGCTGAACTCACTAGCAATAAAACAAATTGCTGCTCAAGTCAACACACTCGGGAGCTCATGGTGGCTAACGTTAGAACACTTTAGGGAAATATATCTGTAGAATGGACAGTCAGTTTGCTGACTTTTGACTCTTCTCCACATGTGCTACTGTAACAGATGTTTGTCTTTTAGCTAAATGCTTACCTGCTTAACCATAGCTTAGCATTTAGCCTTATTCCATAACTGCCAATAGAAACTGCAGTGTTTGGCGTTGAGCAAAAGTTACATAGTCTCCCTTTAAAGGGGGAATACACTCTCAGAATGTATGAATCTTAAATGGTTTTAAGTAATATTTGTGGATATGAGTAACTCCTGGAGAGGATCAATCTCAAGACTCATCTATAACACTTAAATCAATTTGGGTGACTATAACAGTGTCCACAAAACTGGCTCCACATCCAGTGTCAGAGCATCTACGTGATGTGTGTTGGTGGCAACAACAGGTTAGAGTCAATCTTTAAAGAGTCTTTGCACAGAGAGTGACTAAGCTGCTCATAACACACAAATGATATTTAAAAGTGAGTCTTTACCTTGATCATCTTTCATCTTTTTCTTGTAATGAACCAAAGAAGTTTTTGCCACTAAAACAGTTTGGGAAATCCCAGTCCATTTGATTCATCGTGACCTGCAGGAGAAAGCAGCTCTGTGATCTGAAAGGCTTAGTGTTGAAATGATGACACTTGTGGCAACAACATTTCTACTGTATTGCACTTTACCCCCCGTGTTTTATAACGATTCAAACAATGCAAGACATGCATTGCTACATAACATTTAGGAATCTCAGCTGAAATGTACCACTGAAGTGACTGGCTATGCGTGGACAGATACAGGGCAAGGACAAAATAACACAAACACTAATAAGGTCTGCCAGATATGATGTTGTGGTCCTAAAGTGTGCGTCATAATTTGTGTACATCATTGTGACTCATATACGATTTCTCAATGCTTCCCCTCATGCTGCATTTCTTTCCTTGTCACTGCAGACTGAGATTAGCAACAAGAACTGCTCCCTCTGTCTTTTGAATAACACATGGCATGGCCACGTCAACAAAAATATGTTTTGAGCATCAGTTTGGTTCAGAAAAGATCATTTTTCCAGCCAATATGTAGTTGGAGGGCCAAAATACTGAGAACCAATGTTTGAGTGACAATGGTCATTAATGTGTGAACCAAAGCTGTAAAACTCCACCCCGACAGTCTTATAACAAACTTGTGCTTCCATTATTCTGTCCACACCCTGTGTTGGTTTTCACAGTTTACACAAGACTTCTGACTGAAGTGATATTTTCAGTCGGTAAGAATGAAAGTCAAAATCTCCTCATGTGCTTGGTTTATCGGTTTACATAATTTAACCCATGGATTAAAAAAAATAAATAAATAGCTGTATGTTGGGCATGGGGTGTTTCCGCGTGGGATACCATTACACACCCTGAAATCAGTCATCAGTCATCAAAATGTCAGAAAGCATCTCTGCAAGGAGTCTAATCTGTTTTACATGATCACAGACCAGACAAATCAAATTCTGTGGTGAAAATAAAGAAACTGATTTCTTAACAAAGCAGCAGATCTACAGTACATCTATGCTGCAGGACTCAATGTGACATTTGGCACTGAAAAATGGATAGGTCCATATTATATACAATGTAAAATGATCATTATATATATATTCACACAAAAAACATCATAGAGAAAAAGGGCATGATGAGTGTTTGGCTAAAAGTCAACCAGGACTCTAAAATGGAAACAAGGAGAACCAAAAACTGTTCACTATTCACCAACAGTTTTTGAACTCTGGCACGTTCAGGAGAGCTCTAGTGTTTCCAACGTCGCGGTCAGTCCCCAGAAACCTCTCACGATGCTTTTCTTCACATGCCAGACACTGTTAACGTTGCGCCTTTTGTCATTCACTGAGGCTGCACGTTTTTTTTGTTTAAAGCTGGAGCTTCAGTGAGAAAAGGTAAAAAGGTGTACTGCAGGTATGTTAAAGTGTTGTGCTGCTGCTTGCGTTACATAATATGCTACCACACAATAACCAAGAAAAGCTCCACATCATACACCTAAATAACTAAGGCATGTATCCTGGGTATACATGCATCACGAGGCAGGTACGTGGTATGCAGATGAAATCATATGAGACCATCGATGTGGCAGATTGTGGCCATCAGGTTATAAACACTTCTACTTCCTCTACAGATGTCTTTGTGTTCGTAACTGATGAGGAGGCCATCAAGTCCTTGTTGACCTTCGGGGGGTGGACGAGAATTTAAAGACAAAAGTAAAGTAACATTCCACCTGGTAAACAGGCTCATAAATAACCAAAAGCTCATCACAAAAACATATTCAGTCCAATAGATACTGTACAAACTAATTACAGCCTCCTCTTCTCTCTGTCGCAGTTTGGCAAATACCCATCTTGCTGCGCACAGTTCACAGAGCGCGTACGGACCTGAATCCTTTGACCATAAATCCTTTATAAACACATTTTCGGTGTTATAAAGCCTTTAGAGAACAGGCAGAGTGCAGCTCAGAACACATGGCACCTTATTCTTCACTTGGCACCACTGCTGCTAGTGTGATTTTGTTGCAGTGTATGCGAGTGTTTGGCATTTTGCCGTCTTCCATGTGACACGTACTTGGTGCTAGCATTTCCACTGCGCTGTGTCCAGTGTGTTGTGTGTGTGCGTGTCTGTGAGGGAACGTGCGTGTCTTCAAGCACGTGGCTCGAGCTTGTGTGACAGCTCGAAAAGCGTCTGTTGATTGTCGATAATGTGCAGGTAGTGAACGCTCGACCTCACCTCCGCACTGTCGACCCCGATTACCTCGTTGCCTAAGAGACCAACACAAAATACGCACATTAGTCACACCGAAGAGTTTTTTTTGGTCTGCTGAAAGAACACACACATTCGCACACATTTGGTACAAACACAGACTGTGTTATGGCCATATAACGAGAGTAGAAGACTGTCTGGAAATGGTTGCTTAGAAACTGCAAGAGGAAAAACTGAGTGCTACAGTACACTAACTCAGCTGCAGATGGCGGTAGATTCCTCACAATGAATGGATCCAAGCATCGATACCTCATCCAGAATTAACAGTTTGTCACAAGAGGGGAGACAAAGAGCCTTGAGAGCCCGTCGTAGAATTTGTGAAGTTCAGGGATCATTGCACCAACAGAATTCACTCAGAAGTGAGAAGACTCACCTGGCTGGTCGCTTTGGCAGTGGCGAATCATTCTCACCGTGTCTGCGATCATGTGCTGTTGGTTGAGGAAGACACGTTGCATCAGGGCAATACCAAACAGATAAGACCTAATAGTTTAGGGCAGATTTGTACTGCCTGATAACACTTACTATCAACATCTCAGCAGTTTTTTCTTTTTTATTATTCAAAATGAGGCAAAGCTGCTACCCCAGCCCCTTACCCCTTACTTTTTATTTTATGGCAGTATAACTAAACATAAACATGCAGCCACTTTACTTCAAATGTTGGTGCATTAAGGTGAAAGTCAGCAGTTAAAAAGAAAACATGGCACTCTTGCAAAACAGAGCGTGGTCTCAGTGAATTTCCCCTACAGTACGTAAATAAAGGTTTCAATCAATCAATCAATCAATCAATCAATCAGCAGTCAACTCGTTGGTCTGTAACGGCACTCTGAATCCTCCATCTTTTCTCACTGCCTCCTGCAGCAGTTTTCTACTCTCCAGTCTGACAAATTCACCACTTTTCCACTAATGTGAATTATGCTTTCCAATGACCAGACCTGATAAGCTAACCATGTAATCCCAGGAGTGATATTAGTTAAAGTTGTCAAAGATGCATTTAAAGCAATGCAACACCATTAAATTCCCTCTGGTTGTCAATTAACACAGTGATACTTTGCCAGGTGACTAAGCTACATAGTACACACATACCAGGCCTTCCCTGGCTTTTTCGATGCACACTATTTCTTAAAATGGGTTCCCGATTTGTGGTTATCCAACTAACTTCAGCCTGTGTCTGACCTGCAGTTCGTCTGTGAGTTCCTTTCCCTCACACATCAGCACCTGATTGTGACTGATTAGGCTATTTGTTTCTTTTTTACCCCGACTTGGTTTTTTCTTTTTGGCAAAATGCTGCTCTGATTAATTACTGTGAAGCAAACGTTTGATGGGAGCAGCTGTGGCTCAGTAGGTTGAGCTGGCTGCCCCAATCGCTCGGTTGGCAGTTAGAGCCCCGGCTCCTCCGGTCCATATGTCAAAGTGTCCTTGGGCAAGACGCTGAACCCCAAAATTGCTCCCACTGGTTAGGCCAGCATCTTTCATGTTAGCTCGCTGCCATCCTTGTGTGGGATGGGTGAATTAGAGTCAAATTGTAAAAGAGCGCTACATAAATGACTGCATTTACCATTTATGCGATCAATCAGTTTCTTGTTGATGCATCTCGTCTTGTTATGAACGTAGTTACTAGATGACAATTTGAACAATTGCCCCACCTAATATGTGGCCTTTGCTGTGTGACATTTTTGGACAAAAACTCAAACACTGAAAGACTTTACTCAAACTCAAACTCAACTCACCAGCTTCTCAAAGTTGACGAGGTTGTCATGGAAGGTCTTATTTCCCTCATGGATGAATGTGATATCTAAGAGCAGAGGACAACTGTATTATTATTGGTTCATTCACCAAAAGAAATTAAGTGTGTGTGCGTGCGTGTGTGTGGAGAGGTTAAAGATGATACCTTTCAGGAGAAGAGGCATGAAAGGGATCTTGGGAGGCTTCATCTTCTTGAAGGCTTCCCTATAGGCTTTGTGGTTCAGAGATGGATCCTGGTGAAAGAAAGAGATCGGAAAAAAGGAGAAGAGATTTAAAGATTTGATTGTCAAGCCAAAAGACAAAAATGTATTTCAAGCTCTGAATCTATGCATCTCCATCTCTGTTGAGTTAGTCTCACCGTGATGAGCTCCAACTCTGAGAAAATCTTCTTGAACTTCCCTGGACATTTCTGAAAAGAAGGTGGTTTGGTCAGAATTTCTGATTTAAAATACAAAGCCATGTGTGTATATATATATATATATATATATATAAAATATAAAAACTAAACTAACACACAAGCTTACCTCCCAGGTTTGGTTGAGTCGGCTGACAGCTGCTGTATTAAGTCCCATAATGATGGCAAATGCAGAGTTCAAATTTCTTTGGGCTTTACAACTACAAATACACAAAAATGTAACACATATATAAATCATAGGAATCTTGATGTTCTTGATACGTGCACTTGTATTCATGTATACTTCTGATAGTGTGTATGTGTGTTTTTTCTTACTGAGCTGCGATCTTGATGAACTTTTTGAGCAGCTGTACTCTCTTGTTGAGCGATACACACATGAGAACCTCGGACATGACCCACTGCTGGACCTCGTTACAGCGCTGGAGCAGGACTGAGAGCGCTGCCGTTTGGCCGGTACCCGGAACACGGCTGAGGGTGTAGTACGCCAGCTCTTGCTGCAAGTGGAGGGAGGGAAAGTGTGAGTAAAAGACAAGTTACGCCCCAAAATATGCAAGTCCAATTTTTAGACCCCAAGTTGACATTCTGCTCGTTTTGTCCAGCAAATGCTCACATTTGAGAATAGGAAAACATTGTCTGGATTTCCTAAAGATACACTAACATCAGTGTAAGATGCAGCCTGTGTCTCTTCATCTGTGCTATGCTTCAGCCTTTTCACAACAATATTCATCTCTTCCTGGCAGCAGCTCAGCGGCAAGAAGACTTTCTGTACTCATGATGCAGCAAGTCTTGTGGAGCATTTGCATCTTTAATGCTTACTGGTATGTTCCAGCAATCTCTGCCATGAACATGAATTTATTATGAATGATGTGCACACACCACATGCATTTAGTTGAGTGTGTGTGTGTGTGTGTGTGTGTGTGTATATATACCTCGTGGATGGATTTGAAGAGGCTCCAGTCCAGGTGTGTGAGAGCAGCTGCCACATCCCAGGTGTTAATACCTAGGAGTCGCACTGGCCTCCTGCTTAGCTCAGCACTGTCCGTTAAAGGAGGCTGCACACACAAAGGAAAGTTAAGTTAGTAAATAGAAGGACAATGTATACACAAAAAATACGGTACATACTGTTCATACACACAGGTGCTGTCCGTCTACAGAAATAGACAGCACCTGTGTCTCCAAAAGTAGAATGGGAGCCAGAGCCTTCAGCTATCAAGCTGCTCTCCTGTGGAACCAGCTCGCAGTTTGTGTTTGGGAGGCAGACACCATCTCCATCTATCCGGTTGATAAAGTTTATAGTTAGGGCTGGCTCAGGCTTGCCTTGAACCAAGCTCATAGTTATGCTGCTATAGGCTTAGACTGCCGGGGGACTTACACTGAGCTCCACTCTCCTCCTCTCCCTCTCTATCTCTCTCTCTATCTGTATATGCATGTACATGTATATCATGTCCTCTCAAACTGTATACATTCATGTCACATATACTGTATGCATGTTTCTAACTCAGCATCCGGAGTTTCTGTGTCTCTCTTCTGCCAGGTTGCCACGTTTAATGGTTTTGTCTTGATCATGAATCGTGGCTGCGCCTGTTGCTGTGGTCCTGCTTGACGCCCACGTTATTATTGTTGCCGGCACCTGGAAGCTGCTTGACATCCTCCTGGATCCATCTTTTTCATATATGTTCACATCATTATTTTTGTCATATGGATTGCACATGTTGTAATTTTATTACGTTGTTTATTCTTTACACACAACATCTGTTGCACGTCTGCCCTTCCTGGGAGAGGGATCCCTTCCCAGTTGCCAACCAGCCTACTAGTAGGACAGTAGATGCATAGGCCTAATGTAGAGCATCTACTGGATTGTTGATTACAGGCTGCTAAATAGACCCATTCCAAAGAAACCAAAATCCCTAAAACTGCAGTCTTTAAATGTCAAATATTGCAAAAATGTATTTAAATGTAAAGGATTCGCAACTGAAGCTCCAATGTGAAAGGCATTACAGAACTACACTTTGCCCTAATACAGCACTTTCCAATCCTGCTCTCATGGTTGTGCAACAACAAAATAATTGTGGCTCACACCCTTTCTCTCCTGTTGAGTCAATGTTAATAACAATCACCTGGCCTAAGTCGTTCCGGCTTACTTATAAAGCATGACTCATAGTAACACTGTAAAAATATGTCAGTTTGGGATTTAAAATATACATTTTCAAGCCTGATTTAGCCAGAAGATGATACAGAGGATAGGAATGATATATGAGGCAGCGAAAAGCTAAATAATCACATATTTGAAAGGTAGGTATCTTTAGCCTCTGTGAATGCTTGTGAAAAAAATGGAAAGGTTGAATGTTACAGAATGACAGAAGGCCAAAAAAAGAGCAGCATTTACATACCAGAATCTCAGTGAGATCCCTGCGACAGACCACAAGCTTCCCCTGTGGGGTCTTAGACTCTGAGTACACACAGTCACTGGGCTGTAACATCCTCCGCTCTGCAGAGACAAAGAAAAGAGAGAGAGAGAGAGAGATCATGATAACAATTTAGAACTAATTAAAAAAAAAAAAAAACGTAATGTATAAATGGTTTAAATAGAGTAACAAAAGGTCAAAATAGTTAACGTTAACTAAAAGTAACAAATTAACGGTTGAAATAGGTAAAGTTTACTGAAAGTAATGAATAAACGGTTGAAATAGGTAAAAGTGTTGGATAAATGTTTAATATAAATAGCTGTAATAGCTATAGGTAATGTAGAAATTGTTGTAATAGCTATAAGTAATAGATAAATGTTTATATAAAGACACAAAAGATTCAGCTTCTGCCAGTCCGAGGTACGAGTGCAAACTTGACCAAAGCGACCTAAACATGGTCATGCATTTCTTTGTGTGTTTGTGTACCTCCGGTGTGCGATGCCACCGCAAGCACCATGTCATCTTCTGCTCTGTCCATCTTCAGACCCACAATCCTTAGCAGCTCATGGGCCTCCAGTGAGGGGTGTGTGTGGATACTCAGGTAGGAGTCAGCGCTCACGTACACGCAGCAAATAACTGGAAGATGTATAGAAAATGTTCATAGAGCAGTGAATCAATGTACATTTTTTATGCACCACGGTAAATGTCGAAAACAAAAATACTGAAATACTGTAAACTCATAATGAAGCAGATGGAGAAAAACCTCAAGTATTTACATTGAGCGATTTGAGTTCAATTCTTTCAAGTACTTAATTAGAAAAAAAAACTAAACACGCTGTATTTAGGCAATTTGCATAGCCACATTGAAATTAAACACAGACCGTCATTACGCATAATTGTGTAGAATCATGGGCAGTGTATTTTGTGTTGTGCATGTATTTGTCTGTTACTCACCCTCTCTAGTATCAGTCGATGGACTTCGGAGTTGCAAACTGTTTTCTTTCAAACTCAACTGCTGATACATTTGTTTACTCTGACAAAGAGAGAGCGGAAGAAATATGGAGATGTAAAATACTGTATTCATACTTCACTGAATATAGTGATGAACTAATAGCATCTTTATCAGCGACTATACAGCTCAGATTTAATTGCTACAGTTGAAGAGATCTGGGTGCAGCGTTGGAGGCGGGCCCCCGTTCACTCCTATGAAAGTTGCTCAGTGGCGCATTAAGCCAAAAAAGTTTGACTTCTGAGTATAAAATTACCCGGAATATTCCGCTGATCTTCTGCTTCCATGGGAACCATAGAGCCGGAAGAAGTTGAGAAGTTGTAAAATGCACTAATAGCCAAATCCACACTT
>CALSBV010012213.1:7258696-7329052 GCA_943590825.1 Bovichtus diacanthus
TGTGTGTGTGTGTGTGTGTGTGTGTGTGTGTGTGTGTGTGTGTGTGTCTATATTTCTTCTATGGATGTGGAGGTGTGTATGTGCCTGCACATCATAGCGTCTCTCACATAAGCAGATTGAGGATTTAAAACCTAGAGATTAGGTTTCTAGCTGGGATTTGAGGAAGATCTTTGGAGAGCGTGTGTACGCATGAGTGCACATTATGTTGCAAAACTTGCAACCATGGTTGCCACGAGCTTCCACTTCAGGTCAATGGAGATTATCCAGTACATTACACATTCCCCATCAAGTATGCTCAACATTCTGCAACAGTTTAACACGTTGGCTCTAATGACAGAGACCCAGGGACTTATCATTATAACAGATAAATATGACTAATATTATCCATCTGTATGTTCATCCATTAGAGACGTCACTTTTTTTTATTTAAAATTCAAACAATCATGTTTCGGCCCTAATCTTAAGGTTTGCACCCTTTTTCATGGACTGGACACAATTTCGAAACTTCAATAAGACCCATAATAACATTTCCATGACCATTCACAACAGTCCATATATCATCCAATCAAAAACAGAATCAAACTCTATTCAAACATAATTTCAGCTAGCTAGGTCCGTGTATCATCCAATCATTACTTACAAAAAGTGTGAGCAATTTTGGAATCAACAACAAAGTGAGGAAACTTTTTGTAAGGCAGTTTCATTTTTAAAAGAAAGAAAATCTGAAGTTACCTGTTAGCAAGTGAACTGAACCATGTCAATTTTACAACGTAAAGTTAAGGATGAATACATTATTTCAAACTAATTAAGTGTTAATTCTTATTTGTTCAAACTAGATTTTTTGAAAAAGTGAACGCCCTACCACCAATCCAATGTAGCGTCACTTGCAATAAGATTTTAATGGACACTTACGGGCTGTTGGCCCCGCCTCCAGAGCGAAACTGGACGTACGGGGCAAGTTGTAGGAGGAGCCTAACCGCCTCTGACCACTCCCCCTCATTGGAGCGAAAGTCACAGGAGGCGGAGTCACACTCTTCAAAACTGAACTGGTAGTAAGAGTTTGAGTCTGAAAACACCACCCGCTGGTCCACTGGAGAAAGAATAGAAACACAGAAAAAGAAATGTGAGAATTGTATTTCATTTAAGTTTTCCTATATTCCCTTTATCGTTTTCACAGTGATAGTGTGTGAATACTTGATCTTCATCAGTTGTGTGGACAATGACCCCAATAATACCTGATGAAGGTATAAAGTTTCTAATTACAGTGTAATCAAAGAGTTGAATGCTGCAACAATCTATGCTATAGAAATGTAGGCGAATGATGCACGAGTGGTATTGTTTGTACAAATGTACACAGATGTACAGAGTTAATCAAGAATGAAGTATTCATCATTCAAATCAACCAACTTGTGAGGTTAGCAACTTACAGGTCTTCTTATTCTTTGAAAATAGCCAAGAAGAAGGGAAGATGATTTGTTAAGCAATGTTGACAACACCAACTTTAACAGTCAAATGCATTTTGAATGTGGGTGACAAACCCGTTCCTAAAGATTTGAGGCAGGACAATCATTGCTTTGTGCATTATTGGTATTTATATTGGTGCACTGAAATGGGAGCCTAAATCATTGGTGACAGTTTGATATAATAAACAATGATTGATAAAAAATACATTTTGTAAACCGTGCATTGGTGGTTTATAGCAGACACCTTTTAGTTCTAGAGAAATCATTTTTTTATCAGCTCTATTAAATACAGAAATAGGGGGGGGGACTTAAATACACAGAGCCATTTCATCTTGTGGATAGTCAAGCAGGTGAAGAAAAAGAGAATTCCTGGTAAACTTGTTCACTTGTTTGTCTTTTTACACATGTGTATTGTTCCTGAAGTCGCTAGAAGGTGACAATACATTTTGATGCACAGTCAAACCTCCAGGCATGGTAGTGTGTGTGTGTGTGTGTGTGTGTGTGTGTGTGTGTTTTTACCAGACAGCAGGACTCCCAGCTCCAGCAGCACCTGCCAGACGCGCACAGCAGTAGTCCGACAGCGCACGTACACACACTGCTCACACAGCCACTGCACCAGCTCTACACCCACGTAGCTACGCCTGTTAAAATACACACTCAATTTTAACACACAGCCAAACAGTGTTATGACACACACACACACGCACACACGCACGCACACACACTTCTTCCCTGCGCACAAAGCTTGTCTTTTTTATTTAATCAATATCCATTGATTATTCATTAGTTCTCTGTAAGCCATTTCCTCTGAATACACTGAATACTTTCCATCTGCTTTCCCCCAGGAAAAACTCCTTGTGTACGTGTGTGTGTGTGTGTTTGTGTACCAGCGATGACGGATAAGAGCACCTATTTATATGTGTCCAGATGTTCACTTGGTCTTCGCATGCATCTGTATTAGTTGTATGCACAGTATATCGCACGAGAGTGCTTGTATTCCCTGACCATCTTGTGCTCTGCTATATAATGTCTACGTCACGGTTTTCTCGTCTTACTGCATAAACAACTTGACTGGCCAATCAGGGCCGGGGCTCAACAGTGACTGGTGAGTCAGTGTACATGCTTCACCAGACACATCGATTCATCCCTGCACACAGACAGACACACAAACACAAAGACAAGTGTACCGTATGATTCTGGCCAGGTGTATCTTGTCTTTAGCCGGGTATGGTCCATGAGAGAGGAAGGCATTCCTCACAGCCCGACCAGCACATGGAAAACTCTGGGAACAAGACTGACACACAGAGAACCACATCAACATTTCATTTTGCCTTGTTATTTTTTAAAATCTGAACACTAGAAATGATCAAATGAGTCTATAATGGCAAAGAATCTTATCCCAACATTGTTTTAGACGTGGACGTTAGATTGCAGAGCTTGTACATGCTGTCATTGACAGGCTCACAAGGACAGCTCGATTTCTTTTCCCCTGAGGAGTGAAACATTAACTGTGTCTACACGCTCTGCATGTATATATTTATATATACATATACACACACACACACACACACAGCATATTTAGATATAAAAAGAATTAGCTTTCTAAAGTACCGTAACATTTTTTATTTTATTTAAGCTAACCATCTGGCGGTACCTCCGCAACACACTAGCTGATGCTCTGGTGAGAATAGCTGTTGTTAAGCTACTGATTCAATATTGTCCTAATCAGAGTGTTGCAGTCTACGTGCCCTGAAGTATAGACAGAAACCATTTTGATTTCAGCTGTGGGTGTTAGGCTCAATGGAGGTTTCTGACTTCAAATCCGAATTACTGATCATCACTTTTGCAAAAAGTCGCACTTCAAACAAAGAACCTGGATTCAAGCCAAACCTCAAATTTCACTCTACACACTGTGGTCTCCTGAGCGTTGATCGGCTTTCTCTTCAGTTATGGGTGTTGCCAGTACAACAATATTAAATAGCAGGCAAATGGATCAAGTTTGAATAAACAATTACAAATTATTTACAACTATCTTTGCTGAAACGCATTTTGCTTCAGATTTTCAAGCTGTTCTATAAACTTTGTAAAATCTACCAAAATGGGTACCAATCTGAGGTGACGAATAGGCAGGTATAATCATGTCTAAAGTAGTTGATCATAAAAGTTTGAGAGTCAAGAGGTGTAAATGAAGCACCAGTCATTGTCACCAGTAATCTCCATAGTTTATTGATTGGTCCAGCTCAAATCAATTTTTAGTAAATATTTTCTAGACTAATAGCTGGTAACAAAAACGGAGGACTGGAGATTTAGACTGACTAATAAAATTTAAGGCCCTTTTTGCAAGCATCTTGACGTTTAGGTGGTCATGGGCAAGGAGTTTTTACCAGTGTCATACTGTATGGGTACCACATCACTTTTAGGTTATAGCTCTTTCCATTGAGGTAACATATAAAAGAAAATCTACTGAAGTACAATTGATAAAAAATACAACAGTGCTGAGGGACAAACAACCAAGCAGGCACAGGGTAACAGCAGTGCACATAAATAAGAAGCATCCAAGCCTTAGATCTTTATTTCTTTCAATTTTTTAAAACTTTTTTATTTTTTTTATTTCTTAAGCTAATGTTTTCAATGTTCAAAGAAAAATATACTCAAGCGAGATATTTAAGCCCTAAGGCTTTTTCAGAGTGCAGTACTGAAATATTTGCTAAACCGCATTACAGTGATGCATGACAAATCAACTCCCTGAGTGTGTGTGTGTGTGTGTAAGTGTGTATGTGTGTGTGTGTGTGTGTGTGTGTGTGTGTGTGTAAAAAGTCCAAGATAACATCACCATTGATTGCACCTGTATTGAGGCTAAACAAACACACTTTCACTTCAAAGCAAAACTAAAAGGGATGACATCACCATTGTGTGTGTGTGTGGGTGTGTGGGTGTGTGTGTGTGTTTCCTTACCTTGTGTACTGTAGGTCCAGTGCTTGGTCCAGGGATAGTGTCAGGTGATTGCTGTAGAAACACAATACACACAAATCGTCAGAGCCAACACACACACACACACACACACACACACACACACGACTGAGATGAGAAGGACCAGTTTTACTATTCTAAAAACATTAGTCAGGTTGTGTTTAAACCAACAGCGGTATGAATCATTGCTCATACATTACTGCAGTACACTTAAAACAACTTTGTAAATTAGTACATTTACTGATAAAGTGTTTGATGATTATCTGACCTAAATGGTACAACAGAGACACACATTCACTCAAGCACTCATCCATACAAAACCAGTACAAAAATGTAAACTGTTATAAATACACATTTAATTTATCCACTCCACCTCTACTTCCCCTATCAGGAAATAAACACTTAATCTTTATGGATTAGTATGGTGCCAGAGGAGCTAGATGACGGTGGTGATACACTGGTTATAAAAATGATTAAAAATGATAGTAAATGACAGATCAAGTAGAGCGCTACACGCAGACTTCGGGTTTTTTTTGTATTTCACTGCAGTGTAATACATTGTGATGCAATTTAGTCACACCTCGTCTTGTTTACTCTGCTGCTGAATTGAAAGCTTGTTTCAAATGTTTCACAGCCCTGTTTTCAAAGTCAGATAATAATTCTTGAAGAATTGGTTTTGAAGGTTTTCGCTATTTACAATTAACATTGTTTAAGCATCTGTTAATGAAGTTTACTGGGATATAATATTGAAAACGGAATCACACATTGCGTTATTATAAAGTAATTAGTTGTACCAGACTTAAAAACAACATATGTTTTTTTTATAGGTAATATATGGCCAATATTTAACATCCATTTCATAAAAACATTTAATTACAGTACTTAAAGATAGACATATCTGAAAAGGTTCCACCTCTCTGAAAGGTTTTTCCTCAACACTGAATCCCTTTTTTTAATATTTGCTCAAACCCTTACTATAACCTGACAGTAGTGCATGAGACAGAACTTTTTTTCTTTTTGAAAACAGTCAAGCCAAAACCAAATCGCAAACTTTCAAACAAATCTGTGAAAAGGTTATTGAAAAGTACCAAATCGGTGGAAGCATACGAGAGAATTTTCAAGGCACTGAACAGAAGGAATGGAAAAAAGTGTCCATACACAACAGGAAGTGAGGGAGTGGCTGACACACTGAGCAAACAACTGTGAAACAAAGTGGAAGAAGTTTCTTTGGTCTGATGAGACCAAAATCGATCTTTTTAAACCATCAAATTAAATGCTTGGTCATGGCAGTGTCTTCCGGAGGGCATGCTTTTCTGCAACAAGCCTTGGAACGCTTTGAAGATAGAGGGTAAAACGAATGCAGCAAAATACAGAATAATCCTGGAGAAAAAAAAACTCACTGCGGTCTGCAAGAGAACGCTAAATTTGGAGTAGGCTTTTTTTCCTCAGCATGATAACAAAGCCAAGGCAAGGGTTTCAAAATAAATATAAAAGTGTATTAAATATTTTGCAGATTTTAAATTTTGCATTTTTACGCAGTCTGAGAACAATACAGCGTCATTATCAGTGGATATGTTGGGAGAAAAGATCAGATACTGGCATCTGCTTTGCTTAGTGCATCACTGATAAAAAAAAAATACAAAACTGTATTAGGATGACAATCACGTTGCCAGCGTTCATTAAAGACAGACGCACGAGAACCTCCTGCAATAGGAGTGCAACTGGTCTGTGTGTGAGCTCAGTCAGTGAAGCGGGATCACTGACTGAAACCGAGCCTGTGCTAGAAATCGCTGCTGCCCTTCGCCTGATGACGAATGGGGAGATACAGAGAGATGAACTGATGGAACAAATGAAAAGCACCTCAGCAACTGTGGAAGATGGATGTAGATGAGGAAATATAAAAGAGTTAGCGTGCAAGAGGAGTAATAAGAGAGGGAGGCTGAACAAATCACAACAGTCTATGAATATATGACAGGGGAAATAAGCATGACAGATGGAGCGGGAGAGAGATGAGGCTACGGGAGACGGAGAGAGATCATTTTATTTGTAATCGTAAAAGAGAGAAAAAGTGAGTGAGTTAAAGACAAAGAGGGAGAGAAATGCACATCTTTGGCTTAGAGTTGCAAGGAAAATTAAATAGATGATTAGAGAGATGTAGAGCAGTGTGTGTGATCCTCATTAGAGAGATGATACCGTCTGGGGTGTCACGCACACACAAGCAAGCGAGGATACACACTCGCACACACACACCTCATCTGAAACAAGTGACAGGATCCCAGCTCATCTACAGTACTCTTCATTAAAAGGAATACACACATTTGCTTTCTTGCAGAGAGTTAGAGGAGAAGATCGATATCACTCTTATATGTGTGCATTAAATATTAACGCTACAGTAAGCAGTCAGTTAGCTTAGAATAGCATAAAGACTTGAAACGGGGAAACAGCTAGCCTTGCTGTCTCCAAAAGGTTACAAAATATGCCCACCAGCACCTTTCTGGCTTGTCTGTCGGACAAAACAAGCAATATAAAAACGCCTTCTTGGGTTTCAGGAAATTGCATTGGGCGTTTTTGCATCATTTTGCTTCATTTTGTAAACTATTTATCGTTTAATCTATAAAATACTCGACTATAAATATTGACAGTTAAAATGATGGATTGCAGAGAAAGTTGGAGATGATAGAAAGTCTGAAGCACAGTTTTTCTCCATTCAACATAAAACGCAAGGCTGGAGTTTCACATTTATCCACCCTGGAAAACGTTTTCAAAAGAGCTCAGTTTTTGGCTATGAAAACGGGCAGCTCGGGGTGGACGTCCTCCTGAGATATTAGTAAAGATGAGAGCTTTTTTTCTGTGCTCGTGTGTTTGACGACATGCAGTGTTTGGACTGGGGGTTAAGTAGAGCACACCAGCCAGCCAAGCACACAGACTAAATAAATTGTTTCCGACACTCGCTATCTCTGTCTTGCTCCTTCTTTCTCTCTTTTGTCTCGGTCGCTCTATCTTATCTCTCCATCTCTTTGTCTCCCGGTCTGGTGAACACAGATCTCTCGAGAGGTCTTTGTTTCTCCACCATCATCTCTTCTCACAAACGCATAAGACCAGCACAAGAGGACTTTCATTCATACTGTATCTCACAACGAGAGAAATGTCTGCTGGCCATGTTCCTGTGAGTCCATTTGTCTGTGTTTTCTCACAAACATACACTTCTCTATCACAGGGTGTACTGCTGTTCCTACCGGAGGCCGAAAGAGAGTGACAGAAGAGAAGAGAAGATGAATGAGAGCTATAAAAAGGGAGAGCACATGCTGGCATGCTTATCTGTGTAAGGACTTCAAAGTGTGTATACAGAAAGAGAGAAAGAGCAGCAGAGAGCGAGGTCATTATCTGCAAGAAATGGATTACTCTCAGATTAGATTGCTGAGCACAGTGAAGAGCTGTAGCACGGTATGCTTGGCAAGCCCCCTCACACACACACACACTTCACATTCACACTAAGCTCCTGTCGACTCCTCGACAGATTCGTCATACAAGGAAGTCAAAATGGAGACATCAAAGCAGCTACTGCTCAATGGACACACGCACAAATAGACAAACACACACGCACAGTAGCGCTGTTAAGAAACCCACCTAACAGCCCACGCCTATCTGCCAGCAGCACACATGACTTTTGGCTTACCAACACTTCAGTGATCTATAGTATACTTGTAGATATAACACACCATTTTCAGGAGTTATTAAACAACAGTACATAAATTGGTTTAGTTTTAGCTTCTCAGCTGTGAATATTTGCTGGTTAGAAAACTGAATGTTTTGGGGACCATTATTGGGCAAGCTATTTTAATGTCGAATTGGGCTTTAGAAAACGTGGATGAGCGCTTTTCACTATATTCTTTCATTTTTAAGATCAAACTATAATTTCCATAAGCGAGAAACTAATCTGCAGATTGTTAGCTAGCATTTGCATCTCCAAACAAGAATATTTTAAACATCAGGGGACCAGAGTGGCCGGTCATGATTTACATTTTTAAAAGGTTGTATCGTCTTTGAAAATAGATTCATCCCAATATTTGTATTATTCCACTTGTTCTTTTTGGACAACCTTCCATCAAATGTGTCTGATTTAATCCATCAGAGTAAATATCATATTCATACATCAAAGTGGAAATCAAACTCATTTACTTGTGATTTGATTTTGTAACTTAATTTAAATCCCTAAAATGTTTTACAAACAGCTAAATAAAAAAAGTTACTTTGTCATCTTTCATGTATTACCAGCCTTTGCTAGTTTGACGTATACACTTGCATGATTGTGAATATGTTTTTTCATCCAAGTAAAGTGCATTCTAACTTTATTTAAGTCTTTAATAAAAAGTTGGAAGTAGTATTAGCATACTTCTCACCATTCTAAACCTTCCAGGCAAATACAGTTATTATAGTGATACTTTTTGTAAGTTTATACAGTAAGTGGGTGTGAATGTGTGTTGGGCCTCTCTCTCCACCCCTCACTTACCCTTTCATCTTTCTTATCTCGATGTATAATGCAGTTATGGATGTGAAAATATTGCTGGCAGACATAAAAACACATCACAAGCCACTGTTTTGCTGCATGTATAATGCAGAAAAGAGATAATCTTCTGAGGAGTATCATCAACTATCCTCTAAAACAGTGTTCAAAAAGTCTGCTAGCTTACATTATGACTGTAATAATCTCATTTTACAGCCTTAATGATATGTTTTAAGCAGTAAATGTACATACAGTTGTGTGTCAAAGTCTTGTTAGTTATTTTAATCCTCAATTCACATTAAGTGCATTTTATTTTTTAAATACACATGAAAATGTCCCTTTTAAAAATGAAAAAGCTTGTATCATCTAGGGGGGTAACAAAATATTGATATACTTGAGCGTCGGGATATTATGTTTTGTGATACTGTATGGATTCTCAAAAACACTAATCGATTTATAATTAGTAGTCGACATGCAAATATTCGTGGCAGACAATGGCTCGGATTGCACAATAAGTAGTGCGATGATGTTGGATGTTACAGGGGTCGTGATAAATGCAAATGCATAATGTATAAAAACATAAACTTAAAAAAAAAAAATAAATCTGATTTCTTTGCATATGTTGGTTTGTTCTTTATAGTATAAATGTTTTCCTAATATGTTTTACATTGATTTAAAATCTCAATATATCGCCTTGCTTACAGTCGCAACATATTGAATCGTAACCCCTAGTATCATCTGGGAGCAGCAATATAATTCCCACATGTAGTCTGCCAAAAAAACCAAGACGCTGCAACCCCAAACAACATGGCACTGTTGGGGGTAACGACATGATTCCACTGCAGTTTTAGATTATTTGTGAAAAATGTGCATATTTTTTCTCTATCTTGCTTCCATTAAGAATGCAAATGCCTTTAATAGAAACTGCACAACACATGCGCACATACAGTATTAGGGTTGAAAAAGCTCTACTGTTGGCAGCGTTATCTGTGAAGAAAGTTTTATGTCAAACGCTGCCGTACACACTGGTCTTCCCTCTGTTTTGGTAGTGTTCAGTAACAAAGTCCAACTATCACCAACAGTCCACTACACAGTAAAACTGGCTGCAGAAGACTTGGGGCTGAAGGCTGTTGTAACAACAGCAAGAAAACACTACCGGTCAGCGAGACGCGTCAGCATCTGTTTTTCCAGCCCAGCTAGCGGTACTGCTGGCCTGCTAAAGCAATAGCAGCCTGAGCTTGTGACTTGCTCTGCTATATTTCTTCACCAGTGGGCTAATAAGACTATGTTTTACTCTGACAACATAAAACGTGAAGTCCACTGACTGTACATATGTATTAGTAAGTGGCTGACCATTAAGTGGCTCTCAAATTTGACACCTGACTGAGCTGTGGTCAACTCTTTGGAGGAGGAGGAAACAAACTCTGGTTTTCTGTGGTGCAAACTTCTACAACTTGGCTACTGCACAGACAGAGAGCCCCCTGGTAAGTGAACTGAAAAGTCTGTTCCTTTAAGTCAATTTCTCGGCTCCTATCATATTGTAGCCAATAATGGATGAATACCAGAGCAAGTCACAACAGAGAATAATGTAGGACAGGATTCTCAAAAGGTGAGGCTGCTGCATGCTGGAACCAAAGGCGACAGATGGCTCCGTGCAACACAACAGTTTTAATTCACTTCATGAGCTGTTGGCGAACATCAAAGCACATGAGGTAATGTGAAAACCTGCTTATGTCAGATGTTTTGCACTTTTACAGGGCCCCAGATATTAGAGCAAAAACAAACAATAGCTCAAGATTCTGCATGGATCAACAAAAAAAAAAGAAAAAAAAAAAAAAGGTGTGCAGGTGCTCGCCTCTGGAAGAGATGCTGTGATTTGACATCATGTCACGATTTCCTGTTTAGCGTTTGCCATTCTGAGCGCCATTGTAGTGCAGTGCAAAAATAATCCACAGCAGTTCCTCTCTCACATCTTTTTGGAGAATTTATACATGCATATAAAAACAGGAGTGTGTGTGTGTGTGTGTGTGTGTGTGTGTGTGTGTGTGTGTTAGGTGAAGCATAGCCAACTGCCAGTGTCTGGAGAGAACCAGTCTGCACAGAACAGCCATACCTTTACACTACTTACCCACGCCTCATCACACTCACTCACCCACACATGCACACGCACACCAAGTTAGATAAAGGGAAAACTCTACATTTTTTCTTCATCTACTCAGTATTCCCTTTTTTTCCTACCCTTCAGCTCAGACAATAAACAAAAACACAAAAGATGACACGGTACATGTTACAGTTAAATGATTTGAACACAGTCTGCTATCTTCCTGTCGTGATTGGCGTAGCGTCATAATTTTGACACATCTGTAACACTCAATAGTAAAGTAATCCATTCATTCATCCATCTTTCATGGTTTTATTATAATGTTTTTCGATGGACTTTAATTTGGTCTTTCTTATTTGCATATTCTGTTCTGCAGTTCATTACAGGATTACCTACAGTTGATATGTTTCCACACTAAGAGAATGTAATCGTATTAATCAAGCAGGTAACAGGAACGCTGAGCACCCTCAAAATCTAAGTCCTTTAAGCATCACTTGTTACATGACATAAACTGCTCATCTCCTCCGCCCAAAGTGGCTTTTACGCCACAAATGTTGCATATTTTTAGCACATTTGGCACCAGTGGGACTGGAAGTCTTGGCACTCTGTCCCTGATTCCCACAGAGGCAATCAGGGACACGTTTTTTTCCTGGCTGCCACAGATGATGATGAAGACGAGCAGAGCTGACGCTGTGAGCAGATTTTTGGCTTGTCAGGTGTGTTCGTTCCACATCAGGGCACACTGTGTCACACACATTTACTGCTTACTAGACCAATCATCACAAAACAGAACCAGACAACCCATGAGATTTTTTTTTTTGACGTGTGATGTACAAATGTGCCTCATTTGAACCGAGAGATTAGTTTATTCACTACATAATAGAGATGAAACAATTAGTATAACTGATAAATCAACAGAAAATTTAACTGCAGCAACTGTTTATTTTTTATATGTGAGGATTTGCTTCCTCTCAGTTTTATATAATTTCAAAGAACACGTGGATGGCTGGTTGGGGGAAAAAACAAGACATTTGAAGGTAGACTATCACCTTGAGCCTTCAGAACTTGTGATGTGCATTTTCACATTATTTTTTTTTCACATTTTATAGAACAAAACAATAGCCTTCAAGAAATTGAAAAAACAATTGACAGATTATTAAATAATGAAAATACTATATATTTGATTTATAAATGTACAGTATATAAGAGTGTGCATTTCTTAGTGTATGCATGTAGGTGTGTGTGTGTGTGTGCAGTGAATTTGTTGGGGGGGTGGTAGTGTTGCCTTGACTACCGGAGTGTGAAGGTATGGTGTACAAAAGCAATTCTAGTTATTATGGATGTAGCACGCGCGCACACACACACACACGCGCGCGCGCGCGCGCACACACACACACACACACACACACACACTGCCTCTGCGACAGTAATGCTTGTAACAAAATTAAAACACCTGAGTCGTGACGGGGTTACGAAACAGCCTCGCGGCACGGTTTTATCTTTTCAAACTCACGGTTGAAAGATAAAACCGTCAGCCGTTGCTCACGTTCATCAAAACACGGAAGGACGGACAGTCAGTCAGCGGTCGGTTTGAAATACTCACGCTCTTCTTCCGCAGGTGCAGCCCGTGCTTGAGTAGCCCTGGCAAATCCCGGATTTTGTGTTTGAGCTGAGCCTGGTCCCGTGCGCTCCGGTTCCATCGCAAACCCGCGAGCAAGCCGTCCTCTGCGGGCTCCGAGTCCTCCATGGTTCCTCTCCTTCTCCTGTCTGTCCTCGAGCTACCGCCTGCCACCGCTCTGGGTGTCTAATGTATCCTCACGAGGCGCATCGCCGCCCGCGCTCGTTCGCCATTTCCCGCTACCTCGCGCTCACACTCAGCGACCTGCATCTGCAACCAAAACTGCGCGACCTACTGAATGTATTCCGCAGCAAGCGACGCTGCTGCTCCACCCAATGGCTCGCGCGTCCTACTCCTCAGTACTATCAGGTTGATGTGTGTGTGTGTGTGTGTGTGAGGGGGGGGGGGGTCACAGGTGCATAGAAACATTGCATCACTTCCACCTTTCATTCACTGACCAGTCTGATGAAAGAAAATAGAGAGGTACGTTTCAAAACATCGTGTTAACTGTTGGAGTGCAGTTGACATTTTAGTATAATTCCCATGTTTATTTATGTCGTAGGCTACACCTCTTAAGATAATAGCCTGGGGGAGGGAGAAAGTAAGCAGAAGGCACTCGGTAGCTACGTCATCACATTACCTGGCTCAAATTTCCAAAAGTAAACAAAGAGCAGCCTCAGAGTGTGTGTCTGTGTGTGGGAGCTCTGTTGGGGAAAGTGCATTACATTTGATTAAAGATTGAAGTGAAGATGATCTGAAAGAGAATTCATTTGAATTCAGTAGATCTAAGCAGATCTGAGCTTGATACTCCAGATGACATACATCTGAGCAGAGTTCAGCTTGAGTGCAGTGGGTTCACTTGTATAACTCAAATGTCGAGTCTACTTTCCTGATAGGACTTCTAATCTGGGATAATTGGCCCCTTTCAGGGACTCAGATTATACCAACACCATTGCTGTCAGATGTAATGGGCCACCGTACTGTTTAGAAGCTGAATAACACACAAACACACACGGACACGCTTTATTTTTGTTCAGATCAAAAGCTAGCTGTAACATTTCATCTATTAACATGTGAAATGCAATGTTTGTTGCTGAATCCAGGCTCAAATGAGGGAAAGGAACAGTGATGTGCTCTGTAATACTCAACACAGAAACGCACAATGAGGACTTTTCTTTCTCACTCTCTCCATTGCTCTCCATACTTGTCGGTGTCACCTTTCCTATGATAATACTGACATCACACACTAAGTTATTGGACGACAGGAACTCAGTTGTTAGGGACTTGGCTTTAAACTGGAGGGTGACCGGTTCTAGTCCCGCACAGACTACGGAGAGGAGTGTAGACTAGTAGCTAGAGAGGTGCCAGTTTATCTCCTGAGCAAGGCACCAAACCTCTAACTGCTTGGAGCTCCAACGATGTGGCAGCCTCTTCTCTCTGGCATCTCTACAATAAGGTCCTGTGTGTGTGGATTTCATGGCCTATGTGTGTAATGAATAACAACAACAGATTTCCCCAATGAGAGATTAATAAAGTGCTTCCTCCTCTTAACAAAATCTGAAAGTCTAGACAGTGTGAATGACGCATCAAGTTTCACTCTCTACTGACCCTTCAACACTGCCTGTGTTCACCTTGTTTTAGTGTTCAACACAAGAAGGCTGTTGTCACTGATACTCTTTTCTGTCTAAATTGTCAGATTCAAAGGGCTGCATGAGTGGCATAATGCTTACAGTTTAAACAAGACTGTCAGTAGTTTATTTGGCTTTAGACCTTCGATTAAATCCAGTTTTTGAAGTCACGCAGTCGTTCCACAATACATATAGAAAGGCATGTCAGCGGCAACTGCTGTATTTGGTGTTTGGCTACTGGAACACATTATCAAAAGTAAAGTTGGCTATTTTTTTGGGATACTTTTTTTAAACTAGTCTAACTTGAATTAGTCTGAGTAGCCAGGCCACCCCTGAAGCTGTCAAACTCAAATAAACTTCATAATACAGCATTTGAATGCACTCTGATGAAGACACAAGCGTGTTTGGCTACTTTGTTTTAAAATCCATCGTGTTGAACATGTCAAAAAAACTTTGTTTCAAATCGGTTTGTGATCTATACTCAATAGAAAAAAAGCTTCCTTTCTGGCCTCATGTATGCCATAATCTGCCAAAGTGCTAAAGTAGAGGTAAACGCAGTTACTGAGAAGAACCCAAACCCATCATTTATTTTTCAGATTATCGTGCTGATAGCTGCCTGAGATTTGGTGGACAGCGCTGAAGGAGAAGCCGTGAAACTCCGGTCAGCTGTGAGGAGGAGACATTACCGTTGAAGGAAATGCTGGCAGACATGCCACTGAAGATTTCTGTATGCACTCAAATAAACAAAGCCATCGGACGTTTTAATTTAATGCCTGGAATTGGCACCGTACATGTGTCCAGAAGCTGAAGAAAGAAACTTTCAAAGGACCTCAGTTAGGAGTTAGTGTACACAGCATATGTCTCGTAACTTCAATAGCTCTCCAGTAAATCTAAAGAAAGCAACAGAATTTGTTTTACACTTTAAGCACCAGCAGACGCCTGAAAGTGAAAAAAGGAAATGAGGAAAACACTCAGTGTTTGCTGAATTGCTGAAGAAGCAAAAGAAGAGGAGGGGACTTTGGGCTTTCTTGTGCCGAGTCTGGAGGATGATGAAATATGCTGTTCTGCGGTCCCTGGGGACCACTGAGACCAGCCGCTGACACACACACACACACACACACACACACACACAGCACAGTCAGATATGCACACACAGCAAAAGCAAATAAACCTGATAGTACAGCATTTGAATGAATGAGCCCTACATACAGTAGTAGTGCACACACAGTACTATACAGTACACCAGGGTTACATGATGATGCACAGGGAGAATGGATTATAGGGGGAGGGGAAGTGAAGTAAAGGAGGACATGGGGAAAGAAAGTGCAAGAAGAACAAGAGGGCCGAAGCAGAGAGAGAGAGAGAGAGATAGTAAACCAATTACCATAGGACTTGAGAAAGCCTTTCATCCCAAAACTGTCACCACACACGCAAATATACACACTTTCTTCAGCCTCCCTCCTGCATACAAATACCGTATCCACACACACATGGTCAGATATCACTCTTTATCACTCACTCACTCACTCACTCACTCACACATATATTCAGAGCTCTCTTCAAACAAATGCACTCTTGATTAAATATTGAAGAGTGCCTCTGGCGAACCGAGCAGAGATACAATTCCTCTCCTCTCTTATGGAGCTCTCTGTCTTCCAATTGGTGAAAAATAAATACCGAAGGAAGGGAGAGAGAAGAAGAGGCAAGAACACGGTGGCCTGAGAAAAAGAAAAGGCACAGAGGGAAGGGGAGGATGGAGAGGAGTGGAGAGAGCGATGGGTGAGAAACCAGCTGGGCAGCGATGAAAAGACAGGAAAGAAGAAACTGAGAGGAGAGAAGAAAACAGAGCAGAATCTGAATGAAAAAAAAGTGAGGAGAGGACTGCCATACTAAAATGAACAAGAAACTCTAACACAATATGACAGATAAGGTCACATATAAAAGAAAAGAAGCAAGGCTCACACCATGAAAGAGCTCTGTGCAGTGTTCACTAACTGCACTGCCCTTTAGAGCATGACAGACATTACAAAAATACTTTTTTTAGCCATGCTAGCTGGACTGAAATATGTCAACTATGTGATGGATTGCAGTGACATTTTGTACAAACATTAATGGTCCCCAGAGGATGAACCTTAGTGACTTTGGTGATACCCGAACGTTTCATCATCAGGTCAAAATCTCAATTTGTCTAATACATTGGTTTATGAACACATACCTGAAAACGCTATGACATTCCTATCAGCATGTGTTTCATTAGCAAATGTTATCATGCTAACACACTAAACTAAGACGAACATTTCAAGCACCATACCCTCTAAACACCAGCTATTAGCATCGTCTTTGTGAGCATGTTAGCACGCTGGCGTTAGCATTTAGCTCACCGTGTCGCTAGCATGGCTACAGACTCTTTTGTCTTGTTTAACTCATATAGGTTAAATATATATTTATGTTAGTGTATGAAGCCAACGTTGATATGAACCAGCACCGTAGGGCAACATATGAGATGAGATAAAACTTTTGCTTCCAAACATAGAAGAAACTTTTAATGGACTTCAGGATGTCGATATCAATCCATTCATTGCTGAGACAATTAAAAAGCCATTAGATGATAAATACTTCACATAGTCCACAGTAATTCATACATATACTCATGTATTCATATGTGCAAACAGTCAAACTCAAGTCCAAACACACGCTGCCATGTCTACAGAGGCCTTCAAGCCATTTCTGTTCAATGTGAGGGTCATATATTATTGTTGTACTGCGTGGGAAAAGCACAGCACAGTCCTCCATACTGATGCCTCAGGATGTCACCCTTTCAGAGGAGACTGAACGTTGCCTCTCATCATATATGCTGCGTGATTGCCATCTAGCAGTGACCATGGTGAACTGCAGACTTTATTTTTAACCTTATTCCTTCACATTGTTAAGTGCAGGCCTTGAGTGATTTCAAAGTACTGTGACTGGGGACGCTGGCATTGAGCCATTCACATCAGACACTGTGCACAAGAGGATACCTGGGGGAAGGTGGGAGTACAGAGCTTAGAGAGAAACCAGCGCTCACATATTGCACTGAAGAGTCTTTTATTGAGATAGAGCGCACTCTGAGAGAGCACAGAACACAACAAAAAGTACAGTTTGGGTCCTGTGGGAAACACGTTTCAATCCTCCAGCTGCACTTTCAACCAGAGAGGGTTATGTGCAACTGTACACTACAATTCAATATATGTTTTTTCATCATTGCACCTATCTTCATTTTTTTATTGTCTATATCTAATCTCTTTTGAAAACATCATACCAAATCTGTCATCCATCCATCCTTTTTTTAATAATATATTATTAAGAGTGCAAAAGTTACATTTGCGGTTGATTACATAGCATATTTTTTGCATTGTAACCCCAACAAACTAATAAATAAGACAAATTAATTAATCGCTCATTAAAAAAAATAGGAATTTAAGTAATATTTCTATTGATAAAAAGGCTAACTTGTTGCTTTGATGATCTATGTATCAGCTGCACATCTAGTCCATTACAGCCTTGTTGTTTTTTCATTAGCAAAGAAACTCAAATTCAGGGGAATCCTGCTCACTTTTCCTGTTGTGTTAGCTGTAAAATGATCATTATTCAAAAATGATCTAACCAGTATCATTAAGTTGAACAGTGGCAGTTTTGTCCTCAGATCTTTAATATAAATTCATCTAGAATTAATGTTCCAGTGTGTGCATCCATATCCGGTTTAGTACCACCATATTCTTTGTGCTCTAATTGTAGTACATTTTACTCTATTGCATATGTGACATAAGCAATATAGTAAAATGTGTCATGGTATGTATCAAAAGCGTATGCGATGAGCTAACACATGATGTTTAATTAAATCTCTGAAATTGTCCTCCCTAACATTATATACAAACATTATATTATCATATAGAAAAGAGGGGGTTTGGTAGTATAAAGATAGGGGATCCATAGAGGCAATAGCTGTCCATAGGCAAAAATGTGATATGGAGAGGAAGACTGGTACGAATGAACAATGTTTTAAAAGATGTCATCAGCAGTAATCCTCTCCGCGGCGTTGAACCTGAACATGGTTAAAGCAGTTCATTGACATACGAGTTATGATGTTCTAATATTTGAACTCATATGTCAGTAATGATATTAAAAGGAGTGTCCCTGCCTCAGCAGCCTGAGCTTGTGCCCTTTCACCCTGGCATCAACCTTCTCTACCGAAGAAAATGAGGAAAGAGGGAAATTGAGCAAGCCTCTCAAAACGTCTGACTATTCATGTTTCACCGAGTTTATTTGTTGAGGCAATAAGAGTAACACTCTCACTGCAAAATGATTGTATTGATTTTTTAAATGATTTTATTCTTTCAAAAATGATTTGAATGATTCAAAAATGATTCTATTGCTTCTACTAAAAGAAATAGTCCGCTGGCTGTGTTCGTAGGTTGAATTGTAGATGATACAATGTAGATGTTGTTTGTTAGATGATGTTATTCAACTGAAATATTTCAGATACAGACCTTTAGGACCAGATTACTTTACACAATATAGTGTGCTAGTTGTTAAGAGATCCAAATAAACCGCAGAGATATGGGAAGTCTGTGTGGTTTGTAATATTATAATATTATGTATGTTATGTATAATTCTTGTAACCTGGGATTCATACTGTGCAGCTTCTGTCTCACATCAAGGTCCATTTAGTAGTTGCTTTGGGGCTTTTGATCGTTTCACATGGTCTTATCGGTCACATCTTCTTAGAGCACTTTAAGGACTTTAAAAGTTTGTTCACGACCTTGGGGAAAATATTCTGTTGTCACTTTAACTTTTGCGTACTTAATAGCAGTACGGGTAAGAGTGAGAAGCCCTTTCTGTTTACTTGTTGAAACCTGATATGTTCAACTTGGAAGAAAGTTTGGGACATATTTCTTTGTGTATTTTGTGAGAGAACCACTCTTTGAGAAAAAACACGCAGTAAATCATAATGCACGTTCACTCCAAGCTGCTTAGCGTTAAGCCCCTTTTAAAATGCAAAGTAACAACGTAGAGAAGTACATTACACACACACACACACAACACACACACACACACACACACATGCACATCTGAGACAAAATCCCTTTGCCATGCACTGAGAATTTACAATTGACTTACACATTTTGCTTTGTGTGTTTATTTAATTTTTTTAAATAACAAATGTTGTATTTTAAGGGTGTATATAAATAAAAGAGAACTCTCTGTATCAGTGCATGTATGTATGTAGTAGACAATAAATTATTCTGGCCCGAAACAAAAAAAGCAGAAATGAGAGTCATCCAGCTCACTAGCTCACTTTCTGCCCAAACAAGAGAACTGAGCCCAATAATCACACAGACATTACATTCATGAATGCACATTAATGCATTAAAGCTTCAGAATTGGAATATATATATTATTCAAAACCTTGCATTACCAGAGAGCAAACTGAAAGTCTGTCTTGAGCTCTTCAGCGAGAATGTCCAGGATCGGCACTTCCCAATAACCTCGGACTCTGCAACCACTGAGCTATTCTAAAGTCTCAAACTGTCCACTGAAAGTACAAAAACACTCCCTGATCAAAAGTGGACACAAACCCACTCTTACAACATCCTCCGTAGAGCGGCATCAACTAGTATGCAGATTACTGATATTTTTAACTCAATTTTGGGGGTTCTCCAGTTTGATTCCCCATGAGTAATTCTAATAGACCGAGGGGAAGTTACATATCAAAAATAGTAGATTTGGGGAATTATAATAAATTCAATATTTTGATTGCAAAGCATTACACAGATTGCAATCCTGAATTTAATGGAAGGAAGGTAGTTAGCAAGTAATTAGTATTTGAAAAAAACATGTGTTTAAACTCTTCCTTTTCATTCTATTTCAAGCAAAAAATGTGTGTGAGTAATTGGCATACCATACACATGAAGCACAAGACTCATATCCAAGTTATGGTTATATTTTGGTAAATTTATGAGCGCCACATCCCATCCAAGTTTAAATGTTATAATAAAACAACTTGATAAGAAAGAAGCACATGCACCTTACTTGCGCTAATTACTATGTACAGGAACACCAAATCACGTTTAATTATATAAACTTATACATGCCAACAATTGGCCCCATGATAGTGAAAGGAAACAGGGCTTTTTAGCAGGAATGAAAACACATATTAGTATTTCCGTCTATTATCGCATCAGGGAGAGCATTCCAGGAAAGGGAGGCAGATGAGAAACCCTCCTGCCGCTTGCAGGGTCACATACAGGAAAAAGTAGTCAGTACATGGTGGAAATTGGTACAGTGATAGCCCATGATATATACAAATCAAAACCATCTTTTTTTTAATAATATCTGGCATGAACTGGAGGTGTGTGTGTGTGAGGAGTACCAGATGGTATGTACACTAGTCATACAGATTTCTCCCATTAAATAAACTGGTTTATGAGTGTTTTTTTTTTCTCGATTAAGGTTTAGGCTGAGGCATTATCACAGGTATTTGAAAACCACCATGCACAATGTAAAAATGATAACTTTGATTGTTAAATATAAATAAGGTTTACAAGATGACATGATATAATTATTAGCATTTAAACTGAAATTGCAAGTGTGAAAGTAAACCAAGCTGTCATATTGCTGCACAAGTGAGTCGATCCTGTGACTTGTAATCTATGGCTGATTAATCACAAAGTGAGAAAGTTCTTTAGATGTAATACATATTTAAGAGCTGACACCGTGTTCAGCATGACTTACTATCTTGAACGGCTACAAATGAAATTGTATTTCATGCAACTGAGAATGTCAATCTAATAGGCTACAATAATAAAAATGTGCTATTCTGCATTTTTCAATAGATCAGAGTGTCATGGGATCACAAAGCAAGAACTTAATGAACGTCTTAAGTTGTAGATGATTTAACACTTTTTCTCTGAACCAAAAGTGATATAAAACACTGACCCTTGACTCCTTGTTAAGACTCAGATGTTTCTGTGTCTTCCTCTTTACTTGGTAAATCAGATTCCAACATTTTGACCTTTTGACTCACTGAAGAGGAAAAACTGCACAGATGTGAGCGACTTTAACTTAGAGTAAATCCACACATGTGAAAATTAGAATTGTTGAAATGTGAATTGTATGTAACTTTTAGATTATTTTTTATTACAAAAATAGTATATACATTAGAAATAATACATTTTGAAATTGAATAATTTTTTTTTTTTTTTACAAAATGACTTAATATTATTAGACTTCTTCAAACGTTTTGTAGTGGCAACGTTAAGCATAACTCTTTGTTTTAAAGCAAGTAATAACTTGGAAAGAGGCCATATTAGATCCTATTTCCGACTATCAGCATTTTATCATTGTTGTCATAATTAAACCAATTAGGATATGATAGGAGACTGAAGACTATTATTGGAACAGGAACATAACAACAAGAAACAACAAGAAAATCACTGATTCATGAGACAAAACATGTTGTAGATATATATAATTGGGGACATATAGGCTACATTGCCAGAATCTAAATTATACATACTTGATGGCAAGTTTTGACAGATATTGATCATTTCAGCTGGTCATGTGAGGGGAAGAACATCTCACATTACACAAGTGTTGCTAATATTGGGGGGGTTATGTAAATACTCCATAGAGTTGACTGGGATAGGCAGCTAATCCCTTAAAAATCCACCAAAGATTCTACTTCTCGTCGCTGGACATTTATTTCATTTACGGTGATTTTACCACTGTAATTTTGTTTGGGAATACTCTTATGCAAATGTATGGTTGTGAGGGGATTTTGCCTTTAAATGACTTGGTTTGAAATATCATAGGGATTGTGTTTCATGTCAACACCGACTGTGTGTTTGAAAAGTACTTTATCGTTGTTTCAATTATTAAAAATAATGACTTAGCCGTTTGTCATTTCATTTGAACTAGCGAGAAAAGAGTCAAATCCGCTCGTGTGCTTATCAACCACCGACGGGATACCAAACCGGATGCTTGACGCAAACTATTAATTCCGTGCCTCTTGCATGGAGGTGTTGGGAAATCCCTCCAGATGAATATAAAATGACAGACCATCGCAAACCCAAAGCAACTCCTTCTGGCCCTGGCAACCCTCAGCAACAGTGGAAACTCAACAAGTGCCTCCCAGCAGCGCAACATGCACCCTCAACTCAGTAAGTGATCCGCAGCCTGGTGTGGCGCACGCGCTTCTTTCTCTTTTCATTCATTCATTCATTCATTCAGTCGTTCACGCTTTCCCTCTCTCCGCAGACGCGTATTTGCTCTCTGCAGTGATGCTGTGCGCTCTCGGAGCTCCAGTCGAAGACGCGCCCACCGACATCCCGGCAGGAACCGCTTCAGGTGAGGAGGAGGTGGGGCCCTCGGACCTACTGAGCGCCTCCCCGGTCTGGGACTCGGTCCTTGGTGCAACCAGCCGCCACCAGAAGGAGGTAAGCCTACATCTCCCGAGAAGGGTCGTTTGCGGTTACTTACACGTCCTTATGTCATGTGTGTGGGCTGACTGGTGTCTCACTTTCTGATCACAAACTGACCTCCATGATTTTTCCTTCCATCGTTTTCCCCTCTATCAGTTTGAAGATGAATTCCACAATGAGGTGAAATATGATTTTCTTGGACACTACAAAATCTCCTCACTTCCAGCACGCTGCCCTTACTCCAACTTCAGCCAGGCACGTCTCCTCCCTTGCCACCGGGCTTCACTGATAAAAGAAACTAGGTGTTGGGGTTGAGTTGAGCACTAACAGTCATTTTCTGTGCTCTCTCCAGGAGGCTTGTCTCCGCAGGGTGGTCCGAGGCCTGCTCATTTACACAGTTCTTCTCAAGCATGTGCAGAAGGAGTATCCCAGCAGCCTGATCTGCTCTGAGGCCAGATACTACAGCAGCCTCCTGATCAACCTGACCAAAGCCAAAGTGGGTCTCCTCTTGTGGCTAAACACTGGACATTTCAATGTGTAGCTATATTAATGCACAATGGTGGCATTTGTATAAGTCCTGCCATTGTCTTCATGTTATTGTTTTTCAAATCAATTTTTTTTAAATCATCTTTGTTATAGCCAGTGGTGGAAATACTATTTAGATCTTTACTCAAGTAAAAGTAACATTACCACACTGTAAAAAAAAAAATCACCATCAAATCCTGCGTTCAAAACTTGACTAAAGCAAAAAAGCAGGAGCAGAAAGAACTCATTATTGAACAGAATGCATCCTGTCAATGTTACATTATTGGATTATTGTTACTGATGCGTAGAATTGTGTTGTGTTTCACTGCTGGCCATGGGGGAACTATATTTTATATGCTTTGTATTGTATACAATCTAAAAGTTCTGTATGTAATGTGCAAATTTACTAGTAACTATAGCTGGCAAAAAGAAAATGTAGTAGAGTTGAAGTACCTCAAAACTTAAGCTCAGTAATTGAGTAAATATACTAAGTCACATTCCACCACAGGTTAAAGCTCATTTATTTAAATGAATTAGTCTTGATTTTCTGTCATATATACTTGTTTTTGTTTGAGTAAATGTCTTTTCTTTCCATTTTTCTTCACGTCTTATTGTAAGTGCCTTGGTAATGGATTGGACTACATCCTAGGTATATTTTTACTTATTATAGCTGTCCCTTCTGCCCCACAGATGAGGGACCCGAGCCAGGTCACGGCGCTGACCAGCAGCCAGGAGGTGCAGCTGCTGAAGGAGCTCGAAAACCCCGACACTTTCCAGAGAAAGATGAGCGCACACAGCATCCTTCGCCATCTCCACTTCTTCATCCTCAATGTCAAAAGAATGATTACTAAAAAGGAGAAGACCAGAGGAAGTAGGGCCAACGAGAGTTTTGGCACCGTTTAGCTTCTATAAGCAAGCGTTGACAGATTTTAAATCAGTTATGAGGGAATAACTCAGGGAAATTGGGTCCTGTTCTCACAATCAAGTTTCTTTTTAAATGATGAAAGTACTGTACGTATAGTAGCACTCTATGATTGAGTAAAGGCCTCAGGGCTTGAACCGCCCACTATTACAAAACCTATTTAACCTATTTATACTTGGTGAAAAGTGTTATTTATTAGTCATAGGAAAATCCATGATTGTAAGTTTCTTGCACTAAAAACATTTTTTTGAACTTAATTAATTTATAGATTGTGACAATACTACTTGAGCAACATTGTTAGGACTGCTATTCGGCAATAATTGTATCATTTATCCTTTTAAACAATGATTTTATACTTACAGAACTGTTAATTATTTATTTACAACTGTTATTAAACTGAAATTAAGCATCTACATGACTCCTGGTAATAAAGACAAAAGTGACATTTCTTAGTTGATTTATTTTCAGAAATCTTAAATTACAAATAAAAAGAGGAAAACATGGAATGAATGGTATATCCAGACATTGCTGTCACACATTCCCAACAAAATACCGACAGATAGTCCAGTCAACACTGAATATTTTCAAGGACGAAGTCTTGATTCCAGTTTGTTAATCCAAATATCTTCTATCCATCACTCTCCATATATCTACTGTACATGTGGCCATAAACAGTATGGCCGCACATGGTACAGTATGATTTATGGAAAGGAAAGTGAAAAATGTCCATTTCCTTCCAGTGACAGGTGGGTCACATGGTCTCGATGAGGGGAGGGGCCCGGCTGTGCGGAGATGATCCTTAGCCCCATAACAAACTACAGAAAAAAAACAAAACAATAAATAAAGGTTTAACTAGACTCCCGAAATTCCACAGTTCACATACAGAACTTTGAAATATCCAAAATTGAAGGGAAAAAATACACCCGACAGTTAGGGACAATTCATCCCAAATGTTTATCGTACCATAAAACATGACTTTTTGGTCGAGTTAAAAAGTTAGATGATCTACTTAAATAAATGTTGACTAAATCTAATCCCTTTTAAGAGTTTTTAAGTATCTGCAGGATAGTGTTTATTGAGAGGAATTAAACTTATTTCTATCGTTGTCATGAAGTTTTTCTGGAAAAAAAAGAAAGTGCACTAGTTGATCTTTATTCAAGCCAAATGTGCAATTCCCTTAATATGGCGTGACATGTAAAGAAATAAACCTCAATAGATTAAAGAGATTCACTGTGAAACCTGACGTAGCTAGGAGGAGGAATGAGGATTCTCCCTTTTCACATCTCATGACGCACTTCATGACTGTATAAATATTTATATAGCCAAACAGGGTGAAGACTTGTATGTCATTAAAATACAGACTATAGTTGCATGTCAGCAAGACTAACATGTGGTTCTGGCTGGTGAGGAATAACTAGATTGTATGATATCAAGTATTTCTTTACATAATTCTTTGTTTATTTCTTATCTTGTGTTTATTTGCCAATAAAAAAAATGTAGAATTGTGTGTTGAGGACTTTTGGTAGTTTGTGGATGTCTACAAGTGTCCCGTTTCTTCTATGCTAAACATAAAATAGCAAACATCTTGATAAGATTCTAAATGTGCAGCAGAATCATTTCCCTTCGGAAATTATGGAAACCCACAATGTCAAAAACAATCATTACGTTTTTTATTTGCTTTGCTGCCAGTTACTAAAACAACTTGTACGACTAGTTGACAGCTAGCCCAACTATTCCACGGCTAAAGGAAATATGTCACTGTGGCGCAAAGCTGTAAGAACTCCCTTTAGGCATCAGATTTCACAGCATTCTGAAACCCCGTAATATGATTTGACAGGAAGCACAAATCTCACACCAGTCTGTCCTTACCTTAAGACTGTGGGTTCAGGCATTCCTGGATCTGCTCCTCGTTTGAAACCTGTAAGTCAAAACCATGATGAATTATAGCAGAGTGGTTTAAAATAAATATGACATAAATGTGTGACGCAGCGAAAACAGAATACATTTCATCCATAGGAATTTATTGCTGCTCGCTGCAAGTATGGAAAAGGAAACTAAACTATACATTGTGGCCCACAGCTTGGAATAAAATACATTAACAATTAAGTGTGCCAATTCACTAAAGAAACGACACAGAAAACAAACTGCCTCGGACGTTAGGTGTATCCGTTCACCACTGGATGACTGAGCAAGTGTTTCACTGGATCATTACAACACACTCCAGCTGAATTAATCAGCATCATTGCATCAGAGCACTCTCACAGAAAGGAAAACACTCATTTCCCTAGTATTTCATTATTCAAGTTTCATTCACAGGTCATGAACGAAAGTCAATGATGATGCAACTGAATCTTGGGGAAAAAGATGATTCCTAGAAGACAACAAAAAAGGCTCCCTTTACTACGCCTTAAAACTAGCACTACCGCAGATTATTTTCAGTATTTCAGTTCTTTTGATTAATCAATTAATTTATTAGTCTATAAAATGTCAGGAAAGAAAAAGGACAATCCCCAGAGCAGAGGCTGACATGTCAGACTCATTTTTAATAAACTCTATAGGGGTCCATTTAAATCTTCAGGTCCTCACAACACAAAAGCTGAAACCTACAAAGTTTAATGTTGATTAATAATCATTTAGTTGATTAGTTGTTTCAACACTATCAGATCATGATTGCGTGAAATATGCAGCATTATTCAGATTGTGTTTGCACAAGAGCAAGAAATGACATGTTCAATTTAGGAGAAGTCTGCCCTTACGCAGTAAATGAGTTGCAAGGAGAAATGCATGAAAAAACTAATAAAGCTTATGAAATGGAGGAAAACGAGAGGGGAGAAAGTATGACATCAGCGTTGGCGTTTCCAATATGCTAAAGTCAGATGGCAACTCCACCGGCTGTGAGGTCACACATGCAAAAGTATCAACTTCCCCATCTCCTCTCCAAAAACCCAGAACCAGATATTTTAGTGCCCCAGACATTTTTAACTAAACAGGCGTGTTTTAGTTTTGAAATGTTCCTCTTCTAAGTCAAGCAATTCAAGGTCAGCAGTTTTTGACATTTCTGATCCAAGCAGGTGGGACCTTGCAGTCCTCACTACATCATAGAGAAGATCATTCAAAAATAGCTGTCTCACATGCGAGCAGATGTGTAATAACCACCACAGCTTGCTTTCATGGGCAGTTAAAATTCCCTTCAATGATTCAGCACTTTCCCCACGTCATCATGACTTTCACACACATTAGACATCATCAGCATGCATTACCTTACATGCATTATAATACTGCTCCAGAGGGGGACATTTAAGGTCTACTGCCTATTTGGAAGACATAAATGCTATAACGTTACATAAAAGCTACAGAACCAATTAATGAATTACTCATACAACTAAACTGGAATTGGAAACCATGTTTTATTATGTTGTATACTTTGTTCCTATAAAATGGTGCCAATTGTTAGCTATATTAATTTAAAGTTCTAACCAACCAAACAAAAAAACAAACATTAAGGTAGCTCCTAGCTGGAGGCTAATGTGCTAAGCTAACTAGCTAATGTTAGCGGAGCATATCTCCTGAGCCGTTTGCCGCGCGCTCCTGTTCGCATACTGACCGAGGTACAACACGGTTGGGATGAAACCCCATCGGATGACGAACTGGCCGCACTGGAACAGCTGCTGCAGCCGCTGTTTGGTCTCTTTGCTTAGTTTAGCCATGTGTTTATCCCGAACAGCGAGGATGCTGCTACCACCAAGGACAAGGAAGAGGAAGAGGAAGTGACGTAGAGGACCTGGCTGTTAACTGTCCAACTCTCATAGAGCGCCATCTTGTGGACACACGTGTAGCTGCGCCTCTGCTATATATACAGTATACAGCCGAATAACACCACACAATGTATGGCAGGGGTTCTCCAACCTTTTCAGACCAAGGACACTTAACCAAGAAAAAAACACTCACGGATCACCTAACTCCCCAAATATCAATAATAGTTTTTTTTCTCATCCAAGCTTTTTTCATGAAAATTAAGTTTTTTTTCCACATCCAAGCTTTTTTCATGAAAATTAAGTTTTTTTTGACATTCAAGCTTTTTTCAAGAAAATTATGTATTTTTTCACATAGAAGCTTTTTTCAAGAAAATTAAGGTTTTTTTAACATTCAAGTTTTTTCATTAAAAAATGTAATATGTTTTCACATTCAAGCTTTTTTCCTTAAAAATTTAGTATTTTTTCATATTCAAGCTTTTTTCATGAAAATTAGGTATTTTTTCACATTCAAGCTTTTGTCATGAAAATTAAGTTTTTTTTTCACATTCAAGCTTTCATGAAAATTAAGGGTTTTTTTCACATCCAAGCTTTTTTCAAGAAAATCAAGGGTTTTTTTTCACATACAAGCTTTTTTCATTAAATATTTTTGTATTTTTTCACATTCAAGCTTTTTTCAAGAAAATTAAGTATTTTTTCACATAGAAAGTTAAAGTTTTTTTAATTAAAAAATGTAATATTTTTTTCATATCCAAGCTTTTTTCAAGAAAATTAAGTTTTTTTTCACATCCAAGCTTTTTTCATGAAAATATTTAGTATTTTTTCACATACAAGTTTTTTTCATGAAAATTAATGGGTTTTTTTCACATTCAAGCTTTTTTCCTTAAAAATGTAGTATTTTTTCATATTCAAGCTTTTTTCATGAAAATTTAGTATTTTTTTTATATTCATATATTTATTTTCATTAAAATTAAGGTTTTTCTACATCTATGCTACACTCTATACTAATCATTTTTAAACAGTTTGAGAAACACTTTTAAACTTATAATATATTAATTTAAAATGTGACATTTTACCAATATATCCACGGACCACCAGGGGTCGCTCACAGACCACTCTTTGAGAAAGACTGATGTATGCTACACATGGTCTGCTACAGTTCACTTATTACATGTAATAGATGCCATTAAAGCTAATGTTTAATCGTATACTATGCATATAGTTTTCTTCTGTTCTGTAATTTTTGTTTATACGTGTCTTATTTGGAGATAATTGAATGAAAATGTTACCATATTTATTGATCTGCATGAATTGTCTATAACTTGAATATTAAGCACATACTCATAGCTGGTATTAAGATGAGGCTCTCTCAAAGAAGTGAAAATCCATTTGAAAATAATCTCATAGTCTTTGTGGTGCATTTAAGAGCAACTTTTAATAGAAGACACACGGCGACATAAAGTGATACGATTCAACCGGGCAAATTTCAGACCATTGTATCAAGGAAATGCTGCTTCTAGGCTACAGAGTCTAATAAAGATGACTCTAAATGTTCATAAACTATAGACTTCATCACTTTCATTGATGAACCCCACAAAGAAGATTATATCGTTATCGTTTCAAATTATTAATGAGTAAAAGTAATGCATGTTTTTTTCTCGAATCATAGTAGATTTTAGTTCATTTTCTAAAATGTATAGGATATTGTGTTCTGTATTTTCAAATGCAACTACATTAATAAGCCTCCAACACCATTTTAACTACACTATTAATTTAATAGCAGTAATTGAGCACACAAGTGAAATATAGAAACACTTTATTCCCAGAAGATGTAGCAGTGAGTTCTTCAGACATAGAAAGGCAAATTTAAACCAACTTCAGTACAACAGTATGATGTACAACAAGAGCTTACCCATTCACATTCTGTAAACCCACATACAGAAACACGATGATTGTTATTGTCCCCCCCAAGCTATGGACACACAGCTCTAGTACACAGACAACAGAACACACATCTGCTTGAGGGTGGGGCAGCTCTATTTAGGACATCAAAAGGTAGCAGATGGGTGGAGTTTAATGCCTTTATTGGTACAAGAGAATATCACCATGTCTTTGTGATTTGATGATGATGATGATGTGAACAACAAGGAGGGACACAGGAAACACATCACCAAAGAACTACAAACAGCTGGAATGGTGGGTGGATCAGGAAAGAGGAGCCTTGTTGCCCACACACACCTTCCCACTGCAGGACACATAGGAGTAGGTTCAGTTACAGTTTTGGTCGAGTTTAAAACATCTTTAGTCAGGGATATCAGATTGTTTTACCTCTGGGCAAGTAGGTGGACTTCATGTCTGTGTGGTAGAAATCCATACAGTGCAACAAAGCTCTCTCACAGGAAAATACCACAGTTGAGAGTCAAACCTCTCTTGTTCATCATAAGAAAATACCAAAGTTGAAACACAACTTGCTTGCTCTTTTAAGTGCAAAATTCAATACTTCACAGATCATACACCCATCGTCCCCAAAATCCAAATCATTCTAGTTATTTGTCAGAAGGTGGAGTTTTAGTTTTGCTATCAGATAAACAGCAATTTAGGAAGGTGCTAGAGGAGCGAGAGGGAGGGACACAAATATTGCTTCTCCATCACGATGACAATACTGTGCGATTGTAAACAAAGACCCGATTCTTATCATACCGGTTTGATTATTTAGTGGTAATTTTTCTGACATTTTAGGCAAGAATGCAGATTATCTTTAAAAAGGAGCAAAGCTGTAACTGTAGTGTGAATGAAGAGAGTTTTGCGTAATTGTCCCAAAAGATGGAAAACACTGAATGGGAGAGCTTTATATTGCTATGGGAAGGGATCTATTATTTAAAAAAAAAAAAAAAAAAAAGTAGTAAAAACATGTTTCAACTTGGAGAATAACATCTTGATCATTGTATCAATCAGCAGCCTTTATTCTAAAAACAATTGTACATACACACATACAGTACACACATACAGTACACACACACACACACACACACACTCAAGCATGCTCACACACACTCAACATCAGCCCTGTGACAAACCTGGGCAAGGTCAGGTTGGACGTATGGAAAAGCCATGCAGGTTGCCGATTAAAATACTTTTCCACAGTTTTTTTTTTTTTTTTTTAGTAATAAGTTTTAAGTGCACCCATTTACAGACAGGCTGCTCTGCGACGGAGTGCAGTATTGTCCTGGCACGACTGCACGGCAACATTGCACAACTAAAAATCAGGGAAGCTGGAAGTGATATCTCTGACATCCCGCCTCCTTCAGGCCCGGAGGAGACTTTGCTGGGGGAGAGGAGCAGGGCAGCAGGCTGCTTTACAGCACAGAGAACCAAAGACGTTAAAATGGTGTGACGAGGGAACCAGCGGGAGTGTTTGTTCATGTGTGTGTGGTCCGTTGCAGTTGGCATGGCTTGGAGTTCCAGGTCACAGGTACAGGGTCACAGGATCAGAGGCGAGGGGTCAGGTAGTCAGGAGTCACAAAGCGTTCAAAGGTCAGAGCCAAGGTGCACGCTGATGCTAGGAGAGCGCTGCGTGTGGTTTGGTGCTGGACTCAAGTACCCCAGCCCATCCTCCTGCAGGCTGCATGAATAGCGGCCAACTTCAGAGGCGGTGTGGTTGCTGGAGGGAGGGGCGTTGCCGCTGGCTGCCTGCTCGAACGAGCGGGAGAAGACGGCACTGGCGGTGCGCGTCAGGCTGGTGAGAGCTCCTGCCTTGGGCACTGATTGGCTGGAAGTAAGCATCAGTCGCTTGAAGGACAGCTCTGCGTTCTCGCTGGCGGCCCGGCCCGTTGTTAGAGGGCCCGCCTCCTTGTCCTTGCTGGTGCGCCCGCCAAGTCGACACTTCTTCATGGCCTTGGCCCCAAGATTCAACGTGGTAACACTGTTGCTAATAGTGATGGTGGGTGGGGTCATGTCTGGCCCCACCCCGCCTGGCCACACCCCTTCATCCACCTCCGAAATATCCATCAGCTCATCCGGGGAACCCAGATCCACTGCGTCTGTGGGAAAAAAAGAACAAAAAAAACAACCATTGAATTGAAAAAAGGAGGATGAGAGGAAAACCCCTCATCTGTCATTCAGCCCATCTGATCCAATCAGATTATTAGGATTAACATGTTTCAAAACCATATCTCATGTATTCAATGTTTTGCATGAGGGGCAAAATATATAGGGCTGCATGACAGAGGAGCTCTGTCACTGTCCAGCAGGTGGCGCCTTCCCGCTGTAACAGTTAACATCTTGTCACGAGACAAAGCAAGTATTCCAGCCCAGCACACAGGTTAGTTCAACCAGCAGCGCTGTGAGACAACAGTGAGTGGTTTATTGGCAGAGGAGTGCATGTTTTGACCCAAAGGCAGGAGAGGAGTCTAAGAGCACAAGCCTAGGAAAGACCACAAAGGGAGAGTAGAGGAAGGCAAACAGAAAAGCCACAAATATGTAAACCCTAAATGCATGTGTCTTCACTAACTCTAAAGACGTACACATCAATAAACATCTGTCCTGCTGTCTTCAAGGCATGCATCCACACCAGTGTGAGTGGCCAACCAACCGCATATGCACAAATACACTTTTTATCTGATGCTATCACTGTAACAGAACACCTGTAAACGGCTGGTAATCAGACAGATAGGCAGGTCCTGTCAAAATCTTCCATGGTCAGATTTAACCTGTTCCACTGTATCAGATTTAAGTCCAGACTTCATATATTGAGCAGATTTTGCTTCAAATAACTCAAGACCTGCATATCTTTCTTCAGCCCCTAGCTAACAGTCAGAAGGAAGCCATCTGTGTCCAGGTGCAACCCAGGAGTAATGTGTCGAGGCGTACCAAGGTGTGCTACACGAGACCCAAAAGCTTACCGATCTACAGTAAATATCCAAGAGTTAAACCCCTGAACAACCTCGTAAGTGTACAATCGCCTGGTACTGACACAGCTAACAAAGATAATATCTGGGCTTTATGATTCAAGGTCATCAGGCCTTTTGTTATCAGCGACCTGACCTCAGGGCGTTTTAAATCTACAGTATGTGTGTCTATTGACAGGTGATTATGAACCTTCTTTTAAAACTGTTGTTTATGTTATGTTTAACTAATGTTCTGCTTTCAATAGGATCCACTTCCTTTTGCTCAACATAAAAACATCACATTATCGTGATTGAGTCAGCCAAGCACATTTTTCCGTTATGCATTAATATTAGGTTATTGATCTGTTATTCGGTTAGATCTTAAATAATTCATTTGATTTAAAAGAATCTCAGCAGGAGATCTTTCTGAGGAAGCTTTAGCCACAAAGGAGAGAGTAAATGAATGAGCGACGTTGGATAGAGAGATGAGAGGAATAGTGCAATTAGGCGAAGAGAGGATGGTAGAGACGAGTGCAAAAGGTAAAGGGGGAAGTCATCATGCAGCTTTTCAGGCCACGCCGCCACACACGGTTACCTAGGTTACCCCGGAAGCGGGGCAGGGGGAAGGAGGGGCAGGACCTTAGTACTGGCTCCTCCCTGTGGAGGCCGACCCAGAACCCTCATTCTCCACCATTCGCCTCACAGACTTCTGCCTCCTGACCTCCTGACCCCGCGTGCCGGGGTCATGACCACGGAGATCCAGGCTGACCTCGGATGCGGCGCCCAACGGATCGCAGTCGGGCTGGGAGCGGCCATCAGGGCGTGGTCGCAGGGATTCTCCGTTGGGCATTCGCTCACCGCTCGCACCTGTCACACTGATATCGGGGATGGCCACGCCCCCCATTGCAGCCTCACTGTCTACACTCACCTCCTGGGACTCTGGTGGGGGGGTATGGGGGGTAGCAGGACAATACAGACACACATACACACATATACACAAACAGATGGACAGAAAGACACGTATCATGCACACATACATGAATAACAAAAAGACGACGGCCATGTGCACAGGCACACACGACCACAGTGACACAAAACAAACAGAGGTAATAAATGTAATGGCAGAAAAATAAAAAGACAAAAATCATAGTGATCAGAACATAACACACGGTCAAAGTACATGCAATATGGAGATGAATATGAACATATTGAATATGAATGAAATCGAATTTCATACAGAGTCCCCACTACACATTCATTAATAATTAATACCATTTTCCCTTCATCATCTGCTCCTAACAAAAGCTTTACGCATAAACAGGCAGCTCTGATACGGGCACCGATGAGCAGGATCCATGGCATGAAAAAGGGGTGTTTGGCTCGAGATGAAACCTGCTCATTAAACTAGCTGAAGGCTGTAATTTAGCTGCCTTATCTTTACTCTGGGAAAAGAGTAGAGGAAAAACAGCTCTCTCTTAATTCTAAAACCACAAAGTCTCATTTGTTCTATGGCCATCTAAAATACTCATCTAAATTAATTATTTGGCAAATGGCTGAAACTACACAACATATTCAATAGTGATGCACAATATATATCAGGATGATATAATACGGGAAATTTATATGATTATGTATTATTCCGATAATTCAATTGTGATGATAAAAATCAACCGATAATAGGAATTACCTTAAATTGACTCAACAAACGCAGCACCTAAACGATGTTGCGGTAGATAGTGGTATGCACCTTTAAAGTTGGCTTGCAATCCGCCAATAAAAATACAGAGAAGAAGAACAAATGCAGCAGTGACTGGAGAGCCACGCAGGTTGTTGTTGTTGATGTTTTTTCAAAAAGACGACAACAAGACAAGTCAGAGCGGTTCTTTGTTTTTGTTGTGTGATGTCAGTTAGATTATTATTATTTTTTTTTAGGTCAGAGCTATGGAATAATAAATCTTCTTCCCCTCAGGTGTGCATAAACTACAGACTATGAACTTATCGGTTATTTTATTTTATTTCGTGAAATAAAATTCACAGTGCATCCCTAATATTCAATACTAAAGTGTACACACTGCAACTCATCTGTATTATACTATACATACACTACCTGCTCTCTGGTTTCCTTATTTTTCTCATATCTTTCAAGTTCATAGGGCAACTCCTAAGATTGGACAGGAAGTCATAGTTTTGAATGAGGGGATTCTAAAGAAGGAGGTTGATGGCAGTAGCTAGCAAGCTGAGGAAGAATGCTCCACGTGCTTAAGGACTGATGATGACAACAACACTTTGTACACAGTGACTGTCGGACATAAAATGGTAGTGAGTGAACAATGAAGAGTTATAAACCTCTTGCTCTCTCCTTTGGTGTGGATTTGTTCTTCAATTAAACAATTCTATTTTTTATTACCCCATAAAAATGTGATTACAAAATGTTTACAGAAATGTGAAACGTGCGTGTGGGAGCATTTTTCTCTACTCTCTCACTACATCTCAATTAGCTTTTTAGCTTTCTTACCGTGTCTCTTCCAGCGGTGTCCCCTGATAGAGAGGGAGGTGACAGCATTTCGGGAGATCCTGGAGGAGGTGGGTGTGATTTCCACCTGGATACTCCGTGCACCCTCCTTGTTGTTGCTCTTCAGAGCAGCGCCATGCAGTGACGACTTGATGGCATTACCCACCTGAGGGCGAGGAAAAGCACAAACATTACTGCTTCGGAGGATGCCAGGCTTTCACAGGAGGATTGCCCACATGTTTTATCAAATGTTACCTGGTAGTTATGTTGCTTTTGCCTCTCCATTCTACTACAGCTCCACTTATTGGCTGTTGTGCTACTTCTGACCAACCAGTGGTGACACCACAATGATTACTGCTCACTCAAGAGTTGTGTGGAGCGGATATGATATGAACTTGTATTTCAAAATGTACTTTTCAGTTTCAATTTCTTCCCATGTCGCAATGTAATGTAAAAAGAGATTTACCGTCTTTCTTTTAGTAAATACAATTACAGAAAAAAAGCCCCCTTTGTCCCATCACCCAAAGAACATACACAGGCAGTTAACCTAAAAAAATAAAAAAAGTGTTCAAACATCCACTTTCTACTAGATTTATGCAAAGGGATAAACCTAAAAGCTTAGCCCAAACTTAGACTAGTGATATAAGAAAAACAGAAAGTCTTTGTATTTTGCTCTATATAACACTATTTCACAAATCTTTCTATAATAACCTCTACTGTTGGAAATAATCAAGTGGCACTTGCACCAATGATTGTGCAACAGTTGAGTACGTAACATGATGTAGGGCATCATAAACACAATACAACATGTCTTTTGTCTGCGAGGCTGCAACTCATTGGTCTCATGAGGAGCACGTCACCAAGCTATGCTAAGATAGCAGCCACACCACTGCAACAAGTAATCACTGGAAAAAATGCTAATAATTAAACCCTTCCACACTAGGGTGTGTGTGTGTGTGTGTGTGTGTGTGTGTGTGTGTGTGTGTGTGTTAGGGCTGCACAATATATTGTTTCTTTACCGGCATCACAATGTCAACTTGCGCGATAAAGAAAGACTGCGATATCGCACTCAGGAATTCTTTGAGTTAGTTGAAAGCTAATATCAGTAGAAAACTGCAATTTAAATGTAATTATCGTTGTTTTTCTTTGTTAGTGCCTTTTGTGTTCAGTTCAATAAAAGAATGTTGGAAATAGATTCCTTTCATGTTTTTTTTTTAATTTTTTTTTTTTTAATTTATATATATATATTTTTTAGCAATTTGTTGCATTTGAACAACATTATTGCAGGTTCTCCTCATATCGTGCAGCCCTAGTGTGTTCATGGCATGTGTCTAGAAAGCTGTTTTTTTTATTTATTTAAAAAACATATTTTTTATTTATTAATATGAATCCAAAGGCTGTGTTTTTTTGATTGTTGCGGAGGAGCACACCTTGACTTGTGTAGTAATACTGTGAGCTTAGGTTCAATCCTCTACTCCCTGGGGCTCAAGGATTATAGCTTAACAGAGCAGAGTGGAAAGCATGTAAATAATCTAGTGGGATTACATTCTGCTTGCCGTCTCTGACACACACAGAGACCAACACAATACAGCATAGTGTGCTGTGCATGAATGAAAACCACATTTGAGCATGTGCGTCTAAATCACATCACATGCTCACACACGCGCACACGAGATGTGCAAGTAGAAGAACAACAACTCGATGCACCCACCAACAGAGCTTCAGGGAACAACTCTAGCTGGGCCCGATAGAGAACGTCATCCAGTGCTTTGGATCCCAGTTCAACCTCTCCATTACACCTATAAACAGGCACAAAAACATAAAACATGTAAATACACACAATCCATAGAGTTTAAGATACAGATACAGATTAAAGGTTCCCTGGGGAGTTTTAGACCTTTAGTAGCGTAATGGATCGTTTTTCTGAGTGGTTCCCCGTTTAGTTTATCTTGTGCGCGATGACACACATTTATAGTCCTACCAATGAGGTCACTCTACTCCAGTGATCAACAGGTGGTGGTAACAAGAGATGTGGCAATGCAGCAGCAAACGCATAGAAGACAGCAAGCTTGTAAACATGAATGCAAACAATGCTCGCTTTAAAAAGTAAATGTTTTATGGAGGAAGGAAATACGTTTGTTAGACCTCAAGTTGAACGTAAACATAATTTCTTTTTGTTTACAAGAAAACGCCACATGGCACCTTTAAAAACTTGATCATCAGATCAGAGCTAAGAAAGTAATACTGTAACATATTGACATGAGTAGAACTACAGATATTAGTTGAGACAACAGACATTTAGTCATTTCTGATGCCAACTGTTTATATTGTGATAAAGATGGCAAGACATTTGAGAAATGCAACACAGCTCACACTCAAAATACAAAGCGAGCAGGATTAATGATCGTCACAGTACAACCTCTACTGTCATTGCGATAAGACACATGGAGCAGGTTTCAAGTGAAAACACTGAGAAATGTAAGATATGAAACGATAAAGCTGATCAGTGAGTCAGTGCTGCGATGGTTTGGCTGTTTGTGCAGGCATGCGTGTACACTCACAAGGCGTAGTGTATCCCTGTGATGAGCTGAACCAGGAACTCTGACGTGACCGTCAGCCGTGAGCTAATGCCTTTGTAGCGCCGCATCTGTTGCCTCGGGTAACCGCATATACACACCCTGGAGGATAACCGATAAAACACAATAGGAGAGCTTGTATCATTGAAACAGGGAAGCTTCCATCAGGGAAACCACTCCACTGAGCCACTTGGCTGCAGCTCCATTAAGGCAATTTACTTTACTTTCCTGTGGTGAGCTGATAAAATCAACAATGAGCAAATAATAGCTTGATATAAACTCGAACACACACAGTGTCGCAATTTAACGGTATTGACGAGAATCGTAATATTAAAAAAATGTCATGTTAATAATACACATATGATATCGCCTTTTCACTATCCATTTGCGGAATTGTTCTTTTTGTACAGTAATGGTCACAGACACTCTATTTACTTCCCTACACTCCTATTTTGAGGGCAATTCATTTGCCAAAAAAAAGAAAAGAAAAAAGACAAAACTCTTATATCGTTAGCTGAAATTCTTTTGGCTATGATAATCATGCAGTCAAAATTTTATATTGTGACATCCCTAATGCACTTCAACACAACATAGTGATTTATTAATGGTTTACTACATTACCCACAAGATTTAAAGTGCTGAATATTTTCTGAGCATAAACTGCAGATAGTTCATTATTTTCAAACAGGCATCATACAAGTTGCAACAAAGAGGATTCAGCTAAAGCGGAGGGGACACCTGCACATTTAAAGCGATAGCAGCTGCAATATATTGTACACAGCTGACATACATCACATGGTCATGGGGAAATCAAAGCTGATGACTTCTCTTTAGCTCTGTGCTTATTACAGCAATGCTCAGCTACAGTTGACAGATTACCAAAATCACTGAGCTGGGATGTGTACATCGCAGCTCGATACCAAATAGTGGTATCTTGGCAGCAAAGTCTATAAGAGGATCAGATAAGCAAGTGCTTGCAAAATGACGCCTCTGTGTCTGTTTGTGTGTGCGTAGCCTTATTCAAGTAGCCTTCTCAAAAACATTCACAATCATGAAAGTGACACTAAGGTCATCATATAGTATGAAAGTTGTGCGTTTGCATGCGTTTGTGTGTTTTACCTGGAGCTGAGCTGGCAGAGGGACTGGAGGGAGGTGGCGGTCATGTAGCTGAGAGCAGCGTTGTAGCACAGCAGCAGGAAGGTCAGCACCTCAAATCTAAAAAACAAAACATACCCTTAAAATAGCACGTCTTCATTAACAACAGGACATATAAAACATTTTCAACATATCAGAAATTCACAGACAGTTACGCTTCCATCCATACATGATAGAAATGTCACAAAAATATATACATGCATCTTCTTTTTTATTCCATGCATTTATCTTCCTTCAAACCTTGGCATCTATATTATCCACAGTGCAACTCAACTACAGACAGTTCAGAGATTTGGGTGAGTTATGCTACAGGTCTGATAAGAGCCCTTCTTTCTAACTCCACATTTTCTAAATTGTAGTCCTCTGTCCCAACTAACCAATTCAATTCACACTCGATGTTTACAAGATATCTGGATTCTTCTCTGTGAAAGACAAGACCACCCCCAAGACCGTTGTCTGGTGTTTGCTGCCAAGTTTAGGCAGGCAGACTGGCAGGCTTCGACCAGAAATGCCCATTATAAACCGTGCACAACCTCCACCCAACTGACATGTCACCACCCGTCCAGCAGACTTTAACACAAGTGCGCCCATCAACCCTCTTACCTGTTCTGTGCGGTAAAGGTCTCTCTCTGGAGGTGTGGTCCGCTGTACACAACCCTGCTCAGCCCGTGATTGGCGAGAGCCCCTTCTGTAAGGGCAATGGAGCCAATGGCTGAAGGCTGAAGGTGGGGAGATGAAGATGAAGTTTTTTTTTTAAACTGAACATTTCTGCAAAAGCAAATTAAAATATGCGTGTGCGTTTCTCACCTCATGGTACACAGAGGGTTTGGAGAGGGAAGGGACGGTGAAAGATAATACTTTACTTTGTCCATCTTTATCAACTATTTCCTGTGAAAGAGAAAGACAGGAAGACAATGAGACAATGTTCCTGTGGGCGAGAAGAACAGTCGTTTTTTTCTGTGTGCCCTAAACCTCTAAAGAGTGTGTACTTATCTCTTCAAGCACACTCATCTGTTATGTGTGGATGTTTGTGTGTGGACCTCAGGGTCTCTTTTTCCAAAATCAGTCTGCCAGTGTGTGCGTGTGCGTGTGCGCGCGCGCTTATTTGTGTGTATATTGTGTGAACACACACGCACTAACCCTGGGGTTTTGGTGTCCCCTGTGTGCACGTTAATGTCAAATACATTAATGGGACCCAGCCGTGTTGAGTGACAACTGACCTATTCTGCTATTCAGAGAGGAAGTTAGGGGACACTGCACTTTGCTGATAGATATAACGTCGAGAGCTAAAATGGATGAAAAATATGACTCAACACACTTAAATAATTACTAGTACTGGCATCGCTCTGTGGGAAGCTTAAGCGCATTTGCAAGGTGCAACCCATCCATATTGTGTTGTCACTGTTTCAATTCCTCTTTTTCTAACCCATGTTTCCTGTCACTCTCCATGCATAGCTGTCTAACAAGGCAGAAAGTGCATAAAGGAATCTTTCAAAACACATGACGCAGATCCTAGAAATAGTTGAGCGGTTAAGTCCCCTGCTTCTGGAACTGCATGATTACACCCACCTGCTAGGGATCAAGGACCTTTTCCTTACCTTCACTTATCACACTGAAAAATTTTATTGTTATAAACAAGAGCAGCTCTCCTCTACTGGTAATAACTAACACAATGCCACCACCAGCTTCATCCTCTCCCCTACCAGGTTGTAAATGCCCAGCAGCAGGGCTTCGATGCAGCCAGACGTGTGAGGGTCCCTGGCTGCGCTGACAGACAGGAGGCTCCACAGGAGCTCTGGCAGGAACTGCAGCGTGAAACGCTGCAGCTGCGGCTCACCGCTTCGGTAAAACTCAAACAACTGGTGACACACTGGCTCCAGCAACTGGGGAGGAAGGGAAGCAAAAAAACACGGACTCATGGTTACATCCTGACAACAAAAATCATCAACTGCCACTGTAATACATTTTGCATGTATGGTTAATTAGAAACGTCAGGACGATGCATGGCAGTACTTGGGAAATACAGTGTGTTGGACAGTCAGACAGAACCATAAAACTAAAAACCAATAGGACATAAGAACATAAAATAATCAGGAGAGTGTAAAAATGTAATTATTACTGGTAAATGGTAGATCTGGAAACATGACAAAAAAGGAGAAAAACATTTTGGTTAATGGTTGTGTAGTCAGGTATTTAGATAATGTTTACATGAATAAAAAAAATATTAAAATACGTGTCCATACATCGCTGTAGTTCTCTCGGATGACCTTGTAGAGTGCGGGGACCAGGGCAGCTTTGTCTTTTAGTGAGGCGGCATAGTTGGACACAGCATTGTCAGGGAGGGTCTGGAACACACACAAACACACACACAGTTTGATACACTAACTGACTAATATTCTAAAAATAAACACACAGCATGACAAGTTGAAAAGAGAGTACCTCATAGCAAAACATTTGTTGCTGTTGCATATATCATTTTAAAGTAAGAAATCTGCCCAATATTATTGTTACAGGTGAATGAGACTTTTTGAGAATTTATATCAATATAGCAATACATTCGATTTGATATTTGAACAATATTTTTGACAGCATAAAGCCTGTGGAGACAGACAGTGATAGTGTATATAGAAGTCAGTCACATCAATACAGTTGCATTTGAGGTCAATTTCACTGAGATAGGATGACGGGTAGGTCCTCATACATTCACACAGGAAGTTGTTTTCTGCACCCTCATTATCACGCCTCACCGAGCCTTGGCTTTGGTAGTATTCAACGTATTGGTGAGTGCTTATGTTTGAGTAGGAGCATGCGATTTTCTGTGTGTGAAAGAAATGTGCCAATAATAAGCAGCATAGTGCACATTAATCAGGGGTATGTGCTTTATATTGCTCCCACCTCCCCCCCCCCCCCCCCCCCCCCCCACACACACACACACACACAAAAGCAGTACCTTAAATTCTGACAGCCATTCCTCCACCACTCCTTGGTCCATAGCCAACATGTTCCCTCATCTGCAATGGAGTCACCTCTACCTGAGAGAAAGAAATACTGTATAAAACCACACACACACTGCATAATTATTGACACACAGCAAATATTTAGTGCATTTGCAAGCACATTTGCAATGGCATACACACACACATAGGCAATCACGGCTTGCACAAGGCGCCTTCTATGTTTGCCAGCCTTCTATTATTTGGTATCACGATAAAAGTATTCTATTACAAAGAGCGAACAATGCCAATGCAGTGGTGATAGCGACTGTACATGCTCCAGGCATGAATTCAATACTCCAAAGTGCCATAAGTCTCTCCTACTCTCTCGCTATTTCTTTCCCCTCTCATTCCTCTCCAGACACACATCTCTGCAGAAAGTACCTAACCTATTCTCAACTCAGGCTATCGAAAAATCACCCACATATAGGAGCCTGGCTGGTTTCACTGTTGAAAAAAAGAAAAGTGGCACAGCAGAATTTAGATGCTTGTAGAACAGGCTGTATGGCTCCGATGTCTTTAAACAGAGAGACCAAAAAAGCTTTAGCTAACATTTACTCATGGTGAAATAAATGCCTCCCTCTCTGCCTCCATCCCCCTGTTATTTTTGATATGCCTTGCTATCCATCACAGCACTGACACTGTCTGCATCTTAACCTAACTCTTTCCTCTTCAAGGCACTCAACTTGTATGCATGCAGCTTCTTTGCTATTTAACCTCTAATGTTACCAAATCTCTGCTTGCTTATTCTCTGGACATGGTTGCTTTTGCTCTCAATGCCATTTTAATTCTCCATCTGTGGGTTTTAATGAAGCGTCTGCTGGTTCCTATGTGACACTGCAGTCGCGTCAGAGTATAGAGAAAGCATGTGATGGAAGCAGAAAAATATCAGAATTTTTAACAAGATTTCAAAATATCTACTATAATGTGGGGATGATGACGACTTAGAGCAGTATTTGTTTGGGTGGCTGTTCAAGTCAGACACGGGTAATGCAATTAATACGCAATATGTATAGCATTTAACATGTTCAATCTGGCTGATTTGAAGACACAACAGCTGTATAGACTTAACTCAGATCAAACAATAAATCATTGAATTGAAACCAAGCGAGAGACTGATTGATAATTAAAATAATCAGTAGTTGAAGTCCTGGTCTTTCCATGTACTTGGGTTATCTTTACAACTTACAATTCGGCACTGTGACTATCATTGTAAGACATATGCTTTCTGCTGTGGAGGAGAACACAGTCTCTATGCATCCGTGATGGATTATCTGTTTTTCGCTAGGACTCTGTTTTCACTGCGGGTTATGTCGTGCCTGTTATCGGTCGTGACTGTTCTCTGAAAGTGTAAGCACGAGGCTAAATTGGTCGTTGAATGCAGAAACAAAGTTCCATGTTTGGTATGTCTGACAACGGACGCTGAGAAAAAGAAAGAGGGAGGAAGAAGTCCTTCTACGTGCACACTTAACATGTCATGCAGTAACATGTGCTCAGAATTTTAGGTGAAGGTGGCATAATTTCACATTTTAGAACTCTTCCACTTCCAACACTTTACTTAGTGGATGACAGACACGCATGAAAAAAGGCAGCAACCTGTCTGTGAAAGAAAATATATCAACTCTATTCTGAAGGTGAATTCAAAGCAATAGAGCAAAGTACAGATTCAGAAGATTATACAAGCCTGATTTTCAATCACTATGATTATCAGCAAAAAGCCTTCTAACACATGCCATGCATGTGTATGGAATAAAAAATAAAAATATTTGTTCAGTTGATTTTCATCTCTTCCTGTCCCATCCCTGCTTTTCTCCCTCTGTACATCCGCTCATCTTCCCACACGACAACATTACTCTCACCGTTTTTCCCGCTGTCTAATCTGTCTCTTACACATCCAAATGCTTTATTCTGTATTATTCTGGCGCTAGGTCCCTCCATGGCAGCCAGGTGTCTATTTATGGACTGTACCAATGACAGAAATGACAGGGGGGAGGGGAGCCAGTGACTCATGAAATGGGGAAGGATTATAAAGCAGAATAGACTCCATTTAGAGAAATTAGTCCTTTGTGGCAGTCTGTCGTTCCGTTCTTTCATACTGGTGAAGACTACAAGGAGGACAGCGTTATCTAATGCCAGCGTGTACGTTTTAATGGCAGGCTCCCTAAATGACAAAATAAAGGCTGTGATTAGAGTGTGGATGAGTCAGTCTTGTAAGAGGACGGGCTCTCCTCCTACAAAGTCACTTTTAACCGGTCAAGTCTGTCCACCTGCCATCTGGGGCATGTCATCTGCATCACCTCAGCAGCAAGCTAAGAAGTAACTGTAGCAACACAGAAGCAGCAGCAGAGGATGGACACCCAGGTACAAAACTACTGTAGCAGAAAAGGATGTAGCAATGTATTTTGAAATTTAAATTTTGACAATGTAAACATGAACGAGTCAACCCTATAAAAAAAAGGTAAAAGTCAATTACGCTGAATATGGCCCGTCTTAATGATGTGTAGGCTCTGTTGACATACTGCGCACAGGCACAAGCAACTGATGGAGGAAAATAGCAAACTAATTGCTCGGAGAGGACACGTAAAGCGTAATCACATTATTAGGCAGATGTTTGTCTTCCGTCTTCCGTCTTCGTCTGGCTAACTGTTAGCCAATCTCAATGATCGTGACAGAAATCAATATGAGCCAGAGAGAGCACACTGCAAATGATGGAGCAGGTGGTGAGCTTTCTCTGTGCAGCTCAACCACACTGACCAGCACAACTGCACATGAATAAACCAGTGGTAAGAATAAGTGGCAGAGTAGTAACAAACCAATGAAGAGATGAACAAGTAGATGCAGGAGAGAAAGGCAGCACAGGAGGATGATTGGAGCAGAAATCAATGGCTAAATTAATAGAGGGAGAGCTGGATGTAAAGAGATGAGGCATAAAAAGGGAACGTATCAACCCATGGGATGGATAATTTGAAAGGAGTGAGACAGCACGGTCAATAGAAGAGGAGTTCATTAGGTTTCAATCTGCACTGTCCCAGGAAACCTCCCAGGCTCTGAGAAACACAAGCGTTAAAAAGGGAATGCACTGAAACACGCACCTCGGTGATCTAAACAGGCTCAAGAAATGGATCTAACCAATGTGCTTAGCAGCCTAGCTGTGGCTTACTGAGTTTTTCCACCAAATGCAAAGCTCTGACTGAGCCAACTACTTGTCAAGGAGTGAGAATGTGTCATGTGTTGCACAAGTGTGTATGTGCAAGTGTGTTTATTCAATGTCTGGTTTGACAAAACCTGTTCCTGTGAGCTAGCTGAAGTTGACAGCACGTTCCTTCTGAATTTACACCCACGCCTCTGTCTTAAACTCACACACACAAACAAACAAACGCACACACTGAACTGGCAGTCTAAATGAGCTTATTTCTGACTCCTCCTTCCAAAGACTTCCAACACAAACAAGTTTCTTTCGAGTTTACATTCCTAATCCTAGTTGTAAGTGTGCTTGCATGTCTTGACAGAGTTACTGCAAAACACCTGAGACAAACAGCACCATACCCATACTACTTCATATGAAATAATACAAAACCCCCAGGTTGTTGGCATTATCAAAATGTAGGTGTGTCTTCCGGTGCTCAATATAGTGAAGTGAGAACATACCTGTCTGGGAAAAGCTGGCGGAGAACTGAAGCGAGTTCAAGTGAGAATGATAAGGGGGACACCCACATACACACATACTCCTCCCTGCTGATTACCTCATTTCCTATTACACATATGCTTTGGAAGCTTCTTTTTTTCCAGGAAGTGAGGGGACCAATAAGACTTAAGGCTCGAATTGAGGGAAGAAAGGGAGCACAGAGAAAGACAAAGTGGGTGGTGTTGAGAGTGACAGAGCTGCCTCAGCTGCTTTTTCCTGTGGTACAGGGTGCAAACCACACAAACTACTGGTTAGGCTGAAAATGACAATGACACCTACACTACAAAGCCCTCAACGAATTAAAGCTACAGGGAGATAAAGAGTAAAATAGACCATGAAATTAACCTAACCTAGCTAATGTATATTCAGCCGACTCAACTCTTGTACAGACACACCCAAACCACTAATAAACTGTTTTACTGCCCTAACCAATGTCAGAACCAGGAACTGAAGAAACGTGACTCCACCCAAAATCTACAAACTAGGTCAGTTGTCAACTGACAACAAGCTGGACCAGTGACTCAAAACTTGTTTTAACTTAACTGAAAGCAGAAGCTGTTAAGGAACTATTTTGAGGAGCAGAGGGGTGTCCAAGTAAAGGAGATGGCAGCAGAGTAATATAACCGTGGTCATAAAGAGCAGAGCCTCTAACCTACCCAGAGCTCACAGCTCCACCTGAACTCGTGTTCACTAGCCATGCTAAGAGCTTTTACCGTTTGTCCATTCCTAGGACTGTAGCATTTTGTTTTGACATCTCTCTTCAGTTCATATAACATTTTTGTTCATGCTGTCTGTTGCTATATTTTTAGTTGGACTATCTTGGCCTGCGGTTAACCCTGTTGCATCATCACTCTGCCACCAGGTCTTCATCAATAGCAGGTTGCTTATAGCTTAAAAGGAAGGGGGGGTTCTTCTTTTCTCATCTTTTACACACAACATACACACACAGTCTGTAGTTTGTGTGTGTGGTTTTTGCAGCTGAGGGAGACAGATACAGAGATCTGACAAGGAGGAATCCTCTTACAGCAGCCTACGCTCTCTTCTCCATTGCCTCTAAGGCAGTGATGCATCTTTGTCCCTCCTCTCGCCCCTTCAATTGCCTGTCTTCTTGTGGCAAGTGAGCCTGAAGAGTACAAAGATTAACATCACTGATTTTTCATTTTTAACGCTCTCTTTCATCTCCTTTTTCTTTCCATTTGTCTCAGTTTTTTTTTTTCCCCTCCTTTGCCACAGTTGGATAACTGTCTCATAATCTATTAATGTTCAGCCCTGGGATTTCACATTTAAATACCACTTTTGGCTTATATAATTAGCTTGATGGAGCAAAATGGTATCTATGCCTACAAAAGTATTCTCCGGATTTTCCATGAAACCGCAGGCATGGGTGACTCTAGCTGTGATGCTGGGTGACAACAGAGCCTGTGCGATCTTCTTGCTCCATGACCTGGTGGGCCTAACTGTCAAAAAGCATTAAGAGGCCTGAAACACCAGCAGCCACTGAATACCACACATTAACAAGCCTGCGCATAGTTTTTACGCGTGCACGCACACCCATTCACATCCTAATGACACCACTTTAACAGTGCACAATCCCCCACCCAACAAACCTGTGTTTTTCTAAAGTACAAGCCTCTCCATAAATCACACACACACACACACACACACACACACACACACACACACACACACACACATGAATTAAGTAGCAAACAGTATCTTATTTAAACATCATCGGGCACAACAGGCCACAAATTGTTAAACAATCCTTTTTCAACTTTTGACAATGTACAGTACCAAAGGACGTCTTTTCATACAGCAGGACTCTATGAAAAGGCTCTGCGGCAAAGTCAGGATGTAACACACAGATGATAACTATTAGAAGAATCCTAACAATGCATTATCTCACATACCAGTCTGCAGTGGTTTCTGTGCCCCTGCGAAATTGGTACCACACACACAACACACACGTACATACAGTTGATACTTTACAGGATAAAGTCGGGTACAAAGTCTGTCTCTATGACAATTGTGAGTACTGTAGCAAAATGGGCGCAATGAAAAGCTCGTTTGTTTAACATATTGGGAAATCTTCCCATCTTGACTGCTCTTTTATTTCATGTTATCTAGCTAATTTAATTAGTAACTATAGTGTGTCCCCAGGCTCTGCTAACCAGCTAGTTTGCTACAATGACAACTGGCAACACAGCTTGCGTTGAAAGAACGTGAAATTCTGTCTCAAGGCTCTGGTAGCTCAATGGCCAACATTAGCTTTCCCAGTCATACAATTCAGTCTATTTGTTAACCGGTATCAGGCAGAGACTGTAAATTAATCCTCCGCCGTCACACACTCTGTCTCGGCTTGCTGAATGACTTCGAGCTGTCACCACGGTTGCTTACAGATTAGCTAGTTAGCTAGCTCGGCTAAGGCGCGACACCAAGTAAACTGGGGAAGTTACTGTTTACTTACGGGCATGCTATCTGTCAATTTCCTGGTATCGCTGTCCTCTATCGTTTCAACAAGACGAGTAAACGGATATCACTTCGCTACTCCATAAATCTCCTCAATAATTCATTAACATCAGCTCCTTCCATCTTCATTACTTTCTCCACTCAGACTACCTTAGACGAGGAGACTCGGTCTCCACGGAGTGACAGGCGTTTGAGCCAATCAGTGAACAGTATATAATCTAACTGCCGCACCCCCCAAACGCAGCATCCAATAAAACTAGACTCTAGACGGCATGTTAACAATTTCCACGATCAGGGTAGGTTGTCGCTGTCAGTCACTGCTCTTTGACAGCAGAGTTATCTACCAGAAATGCTTTTATGAATCACAGAAAATAAGTAATTTATTGACAGTTGGTTTATGATTGCATTATTGTAAGAATAAGTATATTGCAGCATATAAACTGCAGTTGATTCGTTTGATTACAATATATTTACATTTTAATTATGAACATAGTTTGTTAAAAACAAAAAACATTTTGTCGCACAGAAATGGGATAAAAGTTATGATGGACATAATTAATAGTTTGTTTTTATTAAACATATACAATTATTTGTCAACTTTTTCATTTAGAGATGAGCAACTCATTCTCAGGTTTTACCCATCACATCATGCACACTCTGCATGCCAAATTAATCTGTAAAGTTTAAGGCAAAAGCAGGACTCTAAAATTGTCTCTGTCTGATAAATAATGCATGACCACCTGACAATGACCTCTGAAACAATGGATTTTCCTAAATTAATTATCAAGATGGCATATGACAATGTGTTTGTTTGCTTTCATATTAATAACAGATGGATAGCTGCGGTTTTCAATCAGTTAATAAATGCATGGGCTTTTGTGGATAATAATCAGCAAATCTGCTCTCTCTGTATGTCACAATAACAAAACACTACACAAACAATTATAAGGACACTGTGTCTTGTCCTATTGCATTATAGAAGAAATTTATAATCCAGTGCAGCCAAAGAACAATCTTTCCTTGTGGCAAAGTTTAGCAAAAATGCAAGTATAATCAGGTAAATAATTCTACAAAATGTGTAATATGTGATTTATTTTGATACCCGAGTCTAGAATTTAGGGGATCTGCATCCATGTAGCACAATATCTGAGAAACTAAATCTGAGGAATATGAATTAAAGAGCAACTGTGGGGAATAGTAAAGAGAGTCTGCATTGCCCTCTAATGTTAGCTGGTAAGATTACACCCATCAAGGAAAATACTGTAAGTCTTTACACAGACAATATTGTTTAAGTGTTAATGTGAGTCTCAAATAGCAAAGACTCTATTTTTATAAAAAAAAAATTTAAAAACATTTAAAGAAAATATCATCACAAATATTTGTGTTTTTATACGAACGTGATGCAATAAGCTGCAAAGACCTGCAAAGCAGAGTATACTTTAAATATATACACAATGTTCCCTGTGTGCCTGATTGTTTTGAATCCTGTACACATGTATTGTAAATCGGTGGATTCAAATTAAGTATCTAAAAAAAAATGCATGAACTACAGAAAAGCCCCTGCTATCTGTGCAGCCTCAGTGAAGACTTCCCCAGCCTGTTTTCTGTATCCCAGCGAAAACTCCTTTGCCCTCCTCACTTCCTTCAGGTTCTCCTCCAGATTCTCATGCAGTCTTCCTTGCTCCTGGTAAGTTGCTGCAGCCCCCTTCACTTGCTCAGCCATTTGATCCTTGCTACGGAGCAGCCAGCCAATCATCTCTTGAAGTGTGGTACACTTTGAGATGGTGGCTTTGGCACTCTCAGAAATGCCCTTCACTTCACCCTGAGCAAATTGCAGATGTGGAGGCAGTGGTTCCTCTTCACTTTCACCCACAGGAACCACATTGAGGGAGAAGTCATAGCCCTTTATCTTAAGGGAGACCCTGTACCTGGCCTCTGGAAGGGGAGAAAGATGGAGATCAAAATAGAGAAACAACGGAAACAGAAAATTGAAGCAAGGAAACCTGCCATCAAGTTGCCTGTACTGGCAGGGAGCTCTGAGTGTGTCACTTACCATGCTCTTCTCTGACCCTCCCCACACATTCGGACAAAACCACAGTATCATTGTGGTTACAGCCATAGCTCTGACGCAGGTTTCTGATATGTCGGACCATGGCTTCATAGTGCTCATGCTGTACGTTGAAGGTCTCAGCCATATCCGAAAACCTCTGGTCCAACTCTGGCACACACAATCGCCTCATCGCCAGCCTTCCGATCCGCTTCACGGTCTGTGTATCTGGAGGGGAAGAGAATATCACACAACAGACACAGACACACGCAAAACAAATGTATCTTTTATGCATTGAAAGTAAACAGGTTTGAAGAAATGTACCACTGTGTGCTGGCTGGGTCTGCCTGGCTGATCCAGCTTCATTCAGGTCAGAGGGTCCGGGGTGCAGGAGAGGCTGCCTCTGAAATAGAATAAAAGTCATAAAATTAATGCACCAACACAGTGCTCATATTTGGAAAAAAAACAAAAAACATTTTAAGTGTCCCATGTGGTTCATACTGCCTTTATGGAGACCTAGGGTTGGGACTATGTAAGATCACAATAAGTAGTGTATTTCTTTTATGGGGATACTTGCGAATATCCTCATGAGTGACTTGAAAAAGCTGTCTAGTCCGCTATCATGGTAAAGAAGTGAAAAATAGAGCCTGATTTGAAATATACAGAAATGATTATATAAGAAAGAACAGACTCACACATATTTTCTTTATTTATATATGCTTTATTTATACAGAGGGACCTCATGATATATGATTACCTTATTTAAGATTGTCTGGTTTGTGTGTCCTATCTGTGATGCAATGAAAAGAACTTCTTAACATAATGTAAGGTAATATAGTTCCAGTATTTTTTTTTTTGCCTTTTTTTATGTTGTGTTAATCATATTTTGATGATTATGGGTAAAATATCTTGAATCGTAATTATTTGGGCCAGAATAACCATGACATGACATTTTCACATCACTCCATGCCTTTGTTTTAACGCACTTTGTATCTGTGTGACAGAACAATACAAATACGGTGATTTAGTCGACTTTTTCTTGTCTTGTGAGACACTATGAAAATATTACATATATAACATGGACTTTGTTCTATGGCAACTGTGCATGATTCAAATACATTCCCTCTCTATAATGGGTGTAGTCCTCATCATTCTAACATTAAATAGCAGAAATGGGTCGATCAGGTAATCTCACTGAGGCAAAGCAGTGATCAAGTTTCTCGCCTGAACCTGAATTACAAGGCATTAACATTTACATAAAAGTCTTTAAACACGTACCTCGTTGGCGGAGTTTTCATTTGAGAAGCAACAGCAGAGAAAACGGAGCATTTTTCTGCAGCTCTGGGGTCTCTCAATTTGTTTTCAGGTCAATTATTTTTGACAATACATCTGAAGTCCACACATACCAAATGACGTCAACGTCATGCGACTCCCGAAAAACTTTTCTTCCTGGTTCTGTTTTCTGTATTAGTGTACAGGTATGCGCGTGAGAGGCAGGTGCACCTACAGGTGAGCTGCAGCGAGGTGAAGAACACAACTCTGCTGTTGTTGCCATTAGCTTTGTCAGATCCTTGGCTCTATTTAATCTGAAATGTGCCTTTCCAAGAGCTTAAACACCTTACTTTTATTTGAATACCGAAACGTATTCAATGAAGTCTACAAACTATTTTAAATGATAAATAAATAAGTAAATAAGTCGCGCAATACTGCAGGTTAAAGTGGGATTCCTCACATCTGTCGGTAGAGGGCGAAGGCGAGTGCAGTCAGTAGAAACCGTAGAAGAAGAGAGTAACCACAACCCGAGCTAACTGAGAGTTGCTGAGCGACAACAAAGAGCCTGCAGCTGCACACACAGCTGGCAGTGGTGCTGCCAGTGTTTTAATTTCACTGGACAAGTTACATGAATCCGGCTGACATGACGGGGGTGGCCTCTCCAGAGAAGGCTGCAAACACCAAGAAGAAGAGCGAGAGGAAGTGTGCCATCAAGGAGGAGTACAGGCAGCTGTCTGGCATCATGGGAGTCATGAACAACCTGAGGAAACAGGTGTGTGTGTTAGAGAGAAAATACAAAAGAAGACAAGAGTGTATGTCAGGGCTTGACGTGATGCATTCACTGTAAGTGTGTTTCCTGATGCTTTCTAACTGTGTGTTTTCCTCCTCAGGGTACTCTCTGTGATGTGACCCTGGTGGTTCAGGGGAAACACTTCCCTGCCCACAGAGTAGTGTTAGCTGCTGCCAGCCACTTCTTTAGTCTCATGTTCACCAGTAAGTGTGAACACAAAAACACATGACCATTAACAGGACAGCCACACTTGACATTTTGTACGTTGAGCCCAATGTTACTGTGCACCACATACTTGGATTGTGCTTCAACAGCACTTAAAGTTAATGCCGCTGATACAATTCCTATATTTAATTGCAAATCTTTTTGATCATGACTGACATTGCTTTAAAAAAGATTTATTTAAAAATAATATAGCCATGTATTCTTCTTTTATTGCGATCTTAGTTGTGTCTGCATTCATTGTATGACAGGAGAGTGGTCTCGACACCATTGAAAATGAGGGTTCTTCCTCAATGTGTTTTTTGAGGTTTTGAATAAAAGAAAAGAAGAAAGGTGGACCACAGTAGTGGGAAAAGTGCCTCTGCTGCTATATGGGTAGTGTGATTTTTAATATGACAGTATTTGTTGGGAGGTTATTAATTATGCAGTGCTCTCCTAAACGTTTCCAAGCAGAGCAGGAAAAACATCTATTGCAGCCATGTATTGTTGGTATGTTTCCATTTTCTATGTTGTCTCCATCTCTTCTTTTTCCTCACCTCCAGCCAGAATGATGGAGTCGATGTCCCACGAGGTGGAGCTCAGGAGTGCTGAGCCCGAGATCATTGAGCTGTTGATTGAATTTATCTACACGGCTCGGTAAGAGCCTTGGCTAAACGTAGAGAGTAAATCTTGATGTATAGGAGTAGTCGTTTTGAGGAATACGTGGGGCAACATAAAATGTAAGACTGTTAGAAAATCAGCTAAATTTAGCAGATTAGACTACCCTCTTTTAACTGTTAGCCAATTTAATCAGAAACACCTTTTTAATGATTGTGTGTGTGTGCGTGCGTGTGCCAGGATCTCGGTGAACAGCAGTAACGTCCAGTCGTTGCTGGATGCAGCCAACCAGTACCAGATTGAGCCTGTGAAGAAGATGTGTGTGGAGTTCCTCAAAGGACAAATTGATGCAACAAACTGCCTTGGTAAGAACAGAGATGCAATCAAGGTAAAATTATATCTTGTTTACCGTTACCCCACAATTAGCTGAGCCATTTGATTCTTAATTTATTGAGTCACCAGCATCAATTATTAAACTACTACTACTAATGGCCAAACAATTCCAGCTGGTTTAACTGGTACTTGTTCCTAAAATGTACAATCAAGAGTATTTCTGTTTATTTAAATATTAAAGTTAATTTTCCCACGTGTGTTTGGGTCCGGCCTGCCACTTCATGTTACTCACTGGATGGACTGATCCCTGTCCTCCTGCAGGTATTTCCTCCCTGGCAGACTGTATGGACTGTCCCGAGCTGAAGGCAGCAGCAGAGGACTTCTTTGAGCTCCACTTCACTGAAGTCTACAAACTGGACGAGTTCCTGCAACTGGATGTTACACAGCTCACACACCTACTGCACCAGGACAAACTCACTGTCCGTGCTGAGGCCCAGGTACATATGACACATTCTTCGACTTCATTTCTTTTGCGCTACCATTTTTAGGAATATGCTAAAGAAAAAAAAATGTCTTAGGTGTTCATAGAAACTAACTTTTGGTGCCTAAGTTCGAGGACATAGCAAAATCATAACTCCCTAACAACGTTTTTGTAAGTAATATATGCAAATTCTGAGAATTACTTCTTTTTACAACTTGGATTACCAAACCGATAGGGTATCATCACATCAGGACAAAGATGAGTTTTAGCTCTGGCAAAGAAAAAACAATACCACTGTATGTTCCCACATGTTTTGTTGTCGCATTTGTGTTCAGATCTATGACGCCGCAGTGCGCTGGCTGAAGTACGATGTGTGTAACAGACAGCAGTACATGGTGGAGGTGTTGGGGTGCGTTCGCTTTCCTCTGGTCTCCAAAACCTTCCTCTCCAAGACGGTGCAGGGTGAGCTCCTCATCCAGGACAACCCACAGTGCCTCAAGATGGTCATCAGTGAGTAGGAAAAGAGAGAGAGAGACAGAAAGCATTATTACAAGTGGACGTCATAAAAACACACAATAGAGTGTATTATATTCACATGAAGGGACACAAAAACATTGGTGTAATGAGGAAATGTCTGCTATGTGTAGGAAAATGTTACATTACACTGGATCTAAACTATGTGCATCATACTCTATTATAGTAGTGAAAGATTAAATATTCATTATTATTATTATTACGGGTAAGATTCAAGGTTCTGGCAGGGCTCTCGCAGATGTTTAACATATTAATGTCTTCATTTATATAAATGACATCTACATGATCTCATATTGGAGATTCAAATTCGCAAGAGGAAATAAGATTACACGCACAACAAAAACAAAACCGCCTGTGCGTCTGTCCCAGGTGGGATGCGCTACCACCTGCTGTCCCTGGAGGATCGGGAGGATCTGGGAGAGAGCAGCCGACCGCGACGCAAGAAGCACGACTACCGCATCGCTCTGTTTGGAGGCTCCCAGCCTCAGTCCTGCCGCTACTTCAACCCCAAGGTACTGGGCTTGTCAGGAAATGTATAGAAATATGCTCTTGTTCAGTATTAAAGTGTGAAATTTCAGGACTCAATTTTGGGTTTTAGTTGAAAAAAAATGTCTGTTTTCAACAATACATTTCATTTTAATCCGATCAGATATTGCAGAAACAAACATTACAGCTATAGGTTTGTAAAGTCTATTCAAATCAGATTTGCTAGTGTTTAAGTGTCAGTCTGGCTTTCGATGCAGGATTCCACCTGGACAGACATCCGCTGCCCCTTCGAGAAGCGCCGGGACGCTTCAGCTATCTTCTGGGATAATGTTGTCTACATCCTGGGTGGCTCACAGCTCTTCCCCATCAAGCGCATGGACTGCTACAACGTCCTGAAGGACAGCTGGTACTCCAAGCTGGGTCCGCCCACACCTCGCGACAGCCTGGCCGCCTGCGCCTCCCAGGGCAAGATCTACACATCTGGGGGGTCGGAAGTGGGTGAGCACAGGGAGGTGGAAGGGGTGAACTTGGAACCTGGGATTGGGGAGGTTTGTGTGTGTTCACTGAGTGGGTTGGGGATATTTGACGTTGATGATCCTTCATGGGGGAAAGACATCCCCCTTCTAAAAGCATTTAATCATTGCGTTACGTACGTGTGTGTCTGCAGGCAGCTCTGCCCTCGACCTTTTCGAATGCTACGACACAAGAACAGAGTCTTGGCAGGTGAAAACCAGCATGCTGATGGCTCGCTGCAGCCACGGCTCAGTGGAGGCCAACGGGCTCATATACGTCTGTGGAGGCACGGTGGGCAACAACGTGTCTGGCAGGGTCCTCAACAACTGCGAGGTTTACGATCCCAACACTCAAAAGTAAGTCGCACAAACATTTTATTCGCCTCTGGCTTGTTTGCAGCGTTTATGAATGGGATAATGAAAAGCAATACGAGTGAAAAGACTGTTGCCTTTTTGCTATGTGCTGGTTGACCGAAGAAGGAAATGTAAAGACGTGTCGTTTGGTGAAAATCCCCAAAACGTCTCAGGAAAGAGGATAACTAGCCACCTTTTTAGATTGCAAAGAATATTTTTTTTTTATTTCAGGGAATTGGTTTTCGAAAAGCTTTTATCAGACCAGGAGGTCATGGAAATGTCTCCACAAAAGAGCAGGTAGACATAAAGGTCAAAACTATCGCTTTGATTAAAAAAAGAAAACTGGAGTTTCAATGTTTTTACCCGACAACACCTGTATGCACATGCACACAAAAGGTCTTAAATCAGCTAATGTTGGGTTGCGCTGCTACAGTTCTGTGTTTTCGGTTACTCTTCTTTAACCCCTTATTTGTCCCTGTGTCTGTCTCCATCTTTCCATCCTCAGATGGAGGGAGTTGTGTGGGATGAGAGAGGCCAGGAAGAACCATGGGCTGGTGGCGGTCAACAGCAGGATCTATGCCGTTGGAGGGCAGGGGGCCCTGGGTACAGAAAAAATGATATTACTATAATAGTAATGTAATAATACTATTGAGCATTCTAGTTGTAGCATATGTGGCCTCTGTATGATGCCGTTTTTGTATGTTTTCTGTTTAGGTGGACTGGACTCTGTGGAGTACTACGACATTGCCAGTAATGAGTGGTGTGCCGCTTCGGTGATGCCGTGGCGAGGTGTAACGGTGAAGTGTGCAGCAGTCGGTGAGGTCATCTATGTGCTGGCAGGGTTTCAAGGTGTGGGGCGGCTTGGACACGTCCTGGAGTACCACATTGATACCGACAGGTCAGTGTATTAACTAAATATTACTAAAACAAAACAAATGAACAAATAGACATTACAATAGGCACACTGGGAATCTACAAAAACAAATCGCTTGTTTAAACCCTGAATCTAATTACCTCACCATAACTGAAGGTTTTGATCTTTATTCCCATATCAAGCTGCCTCCTAAAGTCAGTTTTCTGTGTGTTCAGGTGGTTGACTTGCAGCAAGGTGCGAGCGTTTCCCGTCACCAGCTGCCTGATCTGCGTGGTCGACACGTGTGGAGTCAACGAAGACGAAGACATGGACCTCATAGACTCTCAGTCACATGCCGCAGCTGCTGCCTCTGCCTCTTCATCTGCCGCCTCTGCCTCAACCTCATCCTCATCATCCTCATAAGACAAGAGGAAGATTCAGTATATGTTAAGTTGTGACGTTTGAAGACACTTTAGGCCTCCAGTCGACAATGGAGCTGATTTTGATAAAGCAAGCCTGCCAGCTCCTTCTAATGTGAATATAAACGTGTCTTTAGGCAGAAAACTGGTATTTAACAATGTCCAGTGGCCGCATTTCTTTTATAACTTTTAGCTGTGCCAGAATTGTAAGTCCTAATGTGCCAGTGGGGTACTATCCAACAAATTTATTTTTAAGGGGACAAGGAGGCTTTTAATGAGTGAGGGTTGTTAGGTTGGATATTTAGAATTTAAATTTTTAAAAACCCCACAGACAATGGATTAATAATTACAGGCAAAGACTTTTTTTACTTGATTTCTTGGTCCTTATTTTAAAGAATTTTGTAATGTTGTTTTTGATGCTTGTGAATTACATACCGTTACAGAATGTAGATAAAACTGCATTTATGAATAGTTGAATACTGGTTGTGTTTTGAGTTAACATTTTATTCTCAGCCATATGTGATTACAAGTACAAACGCTGAATGCAACAACTGGAAAAAAAAGTCGATAAATTTGATTTATATTTTTTTATTATAGAAACATGAGTAAACTCAAGCACCAAATTCATGAATATGAAGGCGTCTGCGATAAGATTTCATAAAAAGCTCATTAAGATGACATTAGCTGCCTCACAACTTTCTGAAAGCAGAGATGATAAAAGTAGACCTAAATTAACTTTTAAAATGTTCGACGCAACTGAATAAAACTGTTGAATACAAGCACTGATTACAGTGACATTACTTTAATAAAAGCTCTCAGAAATCTGCTAAAATATGGCAAGAGTGTGCTTTTGGAAAACTGATCTGACATTTTGCTTGATGTGTCTTAACATCACTTGATTTCAGACAGCAACAGAAGTTTTCATAGGCAGGTAAACATTAGTAAGGAAAGTTAAATTAGTGCGACATGGTTATAAAGGTAGAAGCTCAGTGGTCAATATTAGGAGGTGTAGTTCTTTGCTTGTGAAATTAATATTTGTAGCATTCCCTGAGTGTGTTTGATGAAACACTGGAATGTCCTCCCTCATTTGGCCCCTAACAACTGCTTCATATTGATCGGTTCATTTTTCTCTGCCTCCTCATCAATCGTCAGACTCTTCGTCACTCATCAGGAGGGCAAACCTGTTGTTTATCTCTTCAGTCCCAGTCCCACTCCCCCCTCCTCTCCCCCCTCCCCTCCCACCTCCCCTCCCTCCTCTCCCCCCTCCTCTCCCACCTCCCCCTCTTCCTCTCCTTCCCCGGCCTCCGCCTCTCTTCCTCCACCCTGCTGCCGAAGAGGAGGGATGAGTTTTGGAGTTGCAGTTCCTCACAGCGTCCAGCAGGGAGGAGTAGAGTTGTCTGGAGAAGGAACCCCCAGCTAGGAGGGATTCAGCAGCTCGGCCCCCCTTCAGATACCTGAGCAGGCCGTGCACCAAGGTACCACTGTACAACCTGAGACACGCACACGCACAGGGAAAGACGCAATCAAATTACAAACAGTATATGTTTTTCACTTAACCATGGTGGTATCTGCAGAATTTTTTTGAGATTTACCCCAGATCCACACTGATAATATGAAGTTTGAAAATATCTTTTAATGAAAAATCCTTCAGCAATGTGCACTTCTGGACCAGTGTCTCAATTACTCTTGATTTGTTTTCATGTCATTTCAATGTTTAAATCACCACATACAAAATTCCGTCGACCTTGAATTGCGGTGGCAGCAGAAATCTCAAGAGACGAATATCTCTCTACGCTTCTTGTTATTTGGGTGAACGACCCTTTAAGTGTATTTCTTTGGCTGACGTTTAAGACAATTTTTCATTAAAAAAGTTCCAGATTCTAAAAGTGAATATTTGCTAAAATGTATAGGCTAAATTATCAAAGAAATAGCTAACTGATTAATCGATAATGAAAAGGGTCAATCGTTGTAGCTCAAAGGTTGATTATCTCTCACTGTGCCTTACCATGATAGGTGGGGTTCAGGCAAAGGCAGCAGCAACAGCTGATTGAGACACAGTGCACTCCAGAGGCAGGCCTGCCATTGGCTAAAACTGTGAGTCGCTCCGATATCCAAGCCCCGTCGCTCCCCTGGCCTCATACGTTGTCGATCCAACTCTGCGCACACTTTGCACTCTGCAGCCCAGTTTGGCTGAGGGCCTAGGATGATACACAGAAGCAACACGTTTCTTTTACCATCAACAATGGATTGCTGTTTTCTTTTTTTATACCTTTTGTTCCATTTTTAAATTGGAGATGTGTGTGAGAAGATGAAGATGTGTGTGTTTGTTTGTTGAAAATGAAATATATTTTTTGGAAAAAAGGATAGTTCGCTGTTTGCTTTGTTAATAAATGACACGTCAGTGTTTGTGACCTTGTGGATCAATACAGAAGATACAACACAACTAACCGGCATGTTGGTAGTGGGTAACTCCGGGCTGGTTGTTCCAGGAAAGCTCTCCGTAAACCATGCTCAGCACCAAAGCCTGGAGCTGGAGCTGTGAGGGTTTCGGTATAGCCTCTCGCAGCCAGAAAGCTGTTACTGCTACAGCCAGCCTCAGGTGGAAAGCAACAGGAACCAGGGCAGACTCCTTCATCTCCAAGACTTCTAACAGTACACCAAAACGAACTGCCACAGGAGCCTGGATAAAAATTATGGGATGACAACGGGAAAGGTAAATAAATCACATGAACAATTTCCTTTTAAAAACGATTAAGTCCACAAGCATGCATCATTTTTGTTGTCGTGCTTACCTGGCTGATTGCATCCAGACTCAGGGGCGTCCTGAGCGGATGTGCCTCTACATTGTTTTTCTTCAAGTTCAGATCCACACGGTCGTACTCCTCGACAGACAATAGGGCACTAGAGCCCTGAGCCAGCACTGTAGCTGCACCGGCTGCTTGTTCAATGCTAAACCCTATATTTACACCCTGCTGTGTAAATATGCCCTGACCCCTACCTCCACCAACCTGACCACTTCCCCTCCCCCTCCCCCCTCCCCCTCCCGTACTCTGACTGATGTTTTCTTGTACCCTTATATCCTGTGCTTGGACATCTTGGCCTCTTTGCAGTAATATCCCATATACAGCCTTGCGTATGACGCTTGCACTACAATGGCTGCTGGCTAGTTTGCTGTTCTCTACCTGTGGGATGAGGAGGACCCTGCGCATCACCAGAGCATCTACCACCAAGGGAGCCAACATTCCCTGCGCTGCAGCCAGCGACAGGCACTCTGGCAGCCCAGAGGTCCGCCCTCCAGGAGCTTCTTTACCTCCAGAGAACCAGCGAGCCAAACAGCTTTGAGGGGTGATGTGGTACTCCTGCATACCTGCCCACAGCTGTGAACTGAGCCCACCCTTCTGTCCTTTCTTGCCCCCACAACCCCCATCTTCCTGCCCCATTAGCCTGCTCACCTCCTCCAGGGCCTCCCCTGGATTGGAAAAAGAGGACAGCCAAAGGAGGAAGCCCTCAATGCGGGAAGTCGGTGCTCTACCCTTGCCACCACCTCTCCCTAATGCACTCGCATCTAACAGACCCAGGAGTTTTTCAGCATATTTTGGAGTGCCATAGTCATTACCGGCCAGGACGGCACATAAGGGTAGCAACTCCTGGTTCATGCCCCCAAACCAGCGACACAGCCCGTTAGTGGTGTAGCACCGAGCCGAGATGTAGCGCTGAGAGGCTTTCCCGTTCAGGTTGGTCCACTGGAAAAAACTGAGTGGTAGATAACCACCTAAGAAAACAAAACACATAAACAATATGTAAAACAACAGCAAAGCATCAAGTAAGATACTATCTCTACCATTCATTACAACAGCCTTTTTCAATCCTTGTTAAAGTACAAGAATCTTGTCACTACCCACACCTGGCAGATCAAAGATATAAAAGTCGCTGTCATTGGTCAGAACTGGGCAGTTCCACTGGTGAGCCAAACACGCGATTTCCCAGTCAGCCTCAGCAGGACACTGGACCAGTGGGACTCCTCTCTGGATGAGGACCTGAATGAAGACATCTCTTGTGAGGATGGGGAGAACAGAGCCATTGCGGCCGTGGGAGAGACTGTCCGCATCTTTTATCTTGGACTGCAGACGCTGACGCAGCGTAGGAAACTTCTTGTCACTGGGGTCAATCCCTTTATAACCACAATAAACAAAACAAAAAGAGAAATGTTTGTGGGTGTCACAACTGAAGACAAACTTAGACTTGGTTAAGCTTTAAATTGCAAACTGATTTTGTTTAATGCAATTCATTCAAAGAACTGTCTACATTGACCAAAACATCTGACAATATTCTATGATTTAAATATGTATGTAATGATACATTCTTGAAACATCATACATTGTAAGAAGTTGCGTTTCCTAAAATAAACAAGCCAATAGGGCGTTGCAATTCCAAAGCATCCTTACCTCCATCCAGAACCACATATGGTTGGATGTTGCAGGCCGCCAACGCAGAGAGGAACTGGGTGAGCAGGCAAGCGAAAGCATCATAGTCCCCTCCACGCTGCTGGTCCAAACCATGGTTAAAGTAGAGGCGGAAGTACAGACTGCAGCCGTCAATAACCAGGCGACTGTCCCTGAACTTCACATGTTGGAGGAAGTTTCTGTTCCCCTCCACATAGGTGGTCAGACCGTGCACACCCATGGGATCTCACGGCCTAGGAAGACATGGAGTGAGAGGAGGAATGAGTTACTCACTGCTGGTGCTTCAGTGCCACGCACAATAGTTTAAACTGCCTGGTTGGTTTGTGGGTGTGTGGAGTCTGCAGTTGTGCAGATATCCAATTATAGAATGAGACGGAAAAGAGTCATAACAAACTCGCTGCTGCTGCTGAGTCGACAGGCAGCGGGACACGAGTTTGTTTTTCCAAACAGGCAATATGACTGTCTCTTGGAAAAAATATGACAAAACGGAACTTAGTGCAACAAAAGAATTCACATAATAAACCGAAGGCCGTACATTTTCCAACAATCAAAAGGTAGCTTGGAATTATTGTATTACAATATACGAGCCGCTACTAACCAATGTCAATGAACTTCACTTCTGTTTACATGTACATGTCTTGCGCAGTTATTTCCTTGTAGCGTTCTAACATTACTTCAAAATAAAAGTCCTCTGGTTTGTAACAAAGGCATATATGCTGCAAAAATATATACTATACTACTGAATCAAAAATGCGCGTAATTAGTGAAAATGCGCGTAATTAGTGAAAATGAAAGACAGTTAATTATTCAAAATAGAAAAACCCTGCTGAACTGCGACAATCGCGCTGCATCTCGCGAGAGAAATCGAGAACGCAAAAGCTAGCGAGCGCGCTAGCCAGTTTTGTTCTCCTGTTTGAGATAAATCTCGTTTTATTATTGCCACAATGTCCGGAGGAACAAACCTCGGCATTCCCGGAACAAGCCTAGTAAGCTCCGGAACATCCGCACACCGGAAAAAAGACAGCAGTCCGTCCGCTCGGTTCTGGGAGAGTCCGGATACTTTAGCCCAGCTGGAGGTGGTGCGACAGTGGATCGGGAAGCACTACAAAAAGGTAGTTAGCTGGTTAGGAAGCTAGCTTCTTAGCTAGCCGCCCCCTGCTAGCAAGTCCAATGGCTCAGACTGTAAACAAACGTCTCATGCTGGATAACGTTACGTTTACACTGGCCAGCAAGATTTACGTGATTAAGTTAATGAGTGTTGTATCTATTAAAAATAATACATACAAATAATGAAGTGCAAATGTAGCTACATCCTAGAGTTTAATCAGTACAAATACAACAGTTAAACTGGTCAGACTATCGGTAAAATGCAGTAGGTTGTCTTAAAGCATGATGATGAAACATCTCCTCTTCATATCTCTCTCAAAATCTGTGTCTGTCAGTATGTGCTGGTGGATGCTCCCTCGTGTCAGGCTCTGGCTGCAGTGACCCTGCAGCTTCTCCAGTTCCAAGAGGATGCCTTTGGCAGACAAGCTAACAGTCCTGCTCTCACCAAACTGCCCGTGAGTCCGTCTCTAACTGTCTTTTTCTGTCTAAATAATTGTCACACTTCACGCCGTGTGTTAGGAATTTACAATATCTCATACTTTTCCAAAGTTTCCATCTTTTATGAATTATGTTGATTAAGTCTTTCGTAGGTTGTGATCACTATATAACTGTATGACGAGATATAATGAAATGTACTGGTATTTGGATAGATATATTTGTTTGACAACAATATAAATACAGTACTGCAGTAGTTTTGCATTCATGCAATCATATTCTATTTTTTAGTTGCTTTCTGGAGCTAGGTACAAAATCACACTGTGTATGATGTTACAAATAAATGTGATTTGATTGATTTCAGGCTTGCCATATAATTAGAATAACAAAGAATATAAAACACAATCTCAAAGCTTTTTTCATTAGTGGTCTCCATTAGAAAGGGTATAGAGTCTTGTGACAGAAAATCTTGCAAGTTGGATTAAAAACATTTAAAACAAAACGGCTGTTGAATTTCACAATTTCCCCACAGGCACAAAGCTTCCTGGATCTGCGGCCAGGGGGTGGACTCTGTCACATTCTTGGCACTGCCTACAAGTTCAAGGCTGAGCAAGGCTGGTGAGTTGCATGCCTCCAATGCCCTTGCTTCTTCACAGTAGGGTCCTTCATGTGAAATCTCTTCCGCTCTCTCTTTTTTACAGGCGGAGGTTTGACTTGCAGAATCCATCAAGAACTGAAAGGAATGTTGAGATGTTTGGTGCAATTGAAAGAGCACTTATCCAGGTGATACACACACACACACACACACACACACACACACACACATTAGCCCAACAGGGACACACCACGGATGAACTAATTGTGTTTTGTGATTCTACAGAACAACTGTATGTCACTGCCTGTGGTATATGTGGACCCTACACTGGATCAGGAGCTGGTTAGCAGACTTACAGATATTATCACCAAACAGCAGGTAAAGTGCTGCAGAGGGGAGTTAAATTAACTGATGAGCAGACGGTGTTGGACGGACTGATGGAGAAAATGTTTATAGGTTGACGTATACTGAGACAGAAACTCGAGATGAAACTGATTTGTAGCTCTGATAATGTAGTTCAATATCAGTGCTACAGGGTCACAGTTTGTCTTTTGACAGGGTACGCTCACTGAGGACCGAACGCTCGCCAGTCACCACATCTACCCCTCACCTGCTTCTACAGACGAAGGTCAGTTACAGTTTGTGCATGAATGTGTTTGTTTTCTTTTTAAGTGCTTGGTATGTATTTAACTTGATACAATTATTATTATTTTTTTTTAGATGAATGGATGCGTCCTGTCATGCGGAAAGACAAACATGTTTTGGTACACTGGGGCATGCACCCTGACAGGTAATGCACAAGCACACACACACACACACGCACAGATGCTCATACACACACAATACTTACCTAGTGTGTCTCTTGCCACTTTGTTTTCAACAGCTACGACAGTTGGCTGTCCTCAAGTGATGTGGAAGGAGAGGTTGAAGAGCCACCACATTCAGAAAAGCCGTGGCGGGTAAATACAGCAGCACACAGAAAACGTGATGCTGTACCACTCTATATACTTAATTACACAACACAGTTTTCAGCTTTATTTACTATATAAATAGGTCTTAGTAAATATTACTGACATTTGGTGACATCATCATCATCATCGGCTTTAGTGTCAGACTCGAAGTCCATTAGAACAAACCTACAACACAAAGAACAATACATCCATTAAATTAAAAGCATTGCCACTTTTCTATAAAAGACAGTTATACCAATGTTTCCACAGGGGTGACTGGCATCTTACAGAACTATATAATCTCTTGTGTGTTCATTTTTGACACTTGATGAGATGCACCAGTATTAATACTAATTTTGTGTGCTCCAGGTCCATGCTGGCTGGGTTCTGGACACGGATGTTTTCAATGAGTGGATGAACGAAGAAGACTACTGTGTGAATGAGAAGAATGTACCAATCATTCTCCGCCGGCGTATTCACCTCAGAGACGAGCAGGTTTGTGTGAATTTGTAGGAAATCTGGAGGGTTTGTGAAGGGAAAGGTCTTTTCAATTATTAATACATGTATCTTGCAGTTTCCTGGTGGAAAATAGAGGCAACTGTGAACCAGGAGACCTTCATTTTTATTTATTTTTATTTGATCTGTGATGTTAGACTTAATGGCGCTTGAACTCTCCTTTTCTAAGTTTCTCACCATGTTCCTGTACCTCTACCCTGTTGCAGGACTCCAAACACACTCCCTCCAAAAAGAGAAGACGCTCCCCTTCTCCTCCCTCCTCTGAAGGCAGGAAGAAAGGAAAGAAGGGGTCAGAATCAATTGTTTTAACCAAAGTATTCTTTTGGTTTGGCATTTCAGGGTGAGGTCTCAGCATTGATTTTTGTCTGTGTGCACAGGAGAAGGCGTGGACAACAGGAGGAAGAGACCGAAGAGGACTTGACCAAAGACATGGAGGACCCTACCCCTGTCCCTAACATGGAGGAGGTTATACTACCCAAGAATGGTAAAACCCTATAAAACAGTGACTTGGAAATTTGTCCCACAAAAATATAGCATTTTGTCTACAAACCATTTTTTTATGTTCTCGTAGTCAACCTGAAGAAGGACAGTGAGAATACTCCTGTCAAGGGAGGGACCATGGCTGACCTGGGTAAGTTAAGTGTTTTAAAGAGGAATGTAGCATGCGTAAATGTTTTTCCCTGGAAAAAAAAAAAATTTCAATGCGGTTGGTCTTTTGTTTGTGTATATGCACTTTGAGTTTTCAAGCTTCCTTCACTTTTCCTTTTTCAGATGAACAGGACGATGATTTCCCAGGAAAGGTAAATATGATGTTATTTTTCTGAAATTTTTATTTTATGAAATGCTGAAGTGCCTGGTACTCTGTAACAATTATTAGTGTCTTTGTTTCAGTAAGGTAAAAGTGTTAAATGTACTCTGCATGTATGTATGTGTGTGTGTGTGTCTAGGAAGATGAGGAGGGGAGAGGGGAGATGCCTCGCCTGTCAGAGGGAGAGGACAACATCACAGAACAAACCCATCACATCATAATACCAAGCTACACGTCTTGGTTCAATAACAACAGGTGAATTAACATAAAACAGACTATTACTTCAAACGTAGAGGGCATGGACTGTAAATCCCAATGTTACAACCTAACCCCTAAAACCCTTTATATCCATGTGTCCCAGCATTCACTCTATAGAGAAACGTGCATTGCCTGAGTTCTTCAATGGAAAGAACAAGTCTAAATCTCCAGAAATGTGAGTACTGCAGATATCCAGACTTCAGGTCTTATCAGGTGATGGAGATGACATCACTATAAAACATGCTCCTTCCTGTGCACTGCAGCTACCTGGCTTACCGTAACTTCATGATTGACACATACCGACTCAACCCCCAGGAATACCTCAGTTCAACGTCCTGCAGACGCAACCTCACTGGAGACGTCTGTGCTGTCATGAGGTATAACTTTGTGTGGGTGTGTGGGTGTTTCCTGCTATGCATTGTCTGCTGCATCTGCTAAATTAAGTGTGGTATGTGGGTGTTCTGAAATATGAACGTGTTAACGAATGAAGTCTGCTAATGTTGGGAAGGAACATGTGGTATACAAAATGAGTCTCTAAAGCAGATTTTATTTTTAATTACAACATGACACATGCTGAGTGTCTGTTTTTTTTTTTTTTTTTTTACATTTTGTCATCTGTGGGGGCACTTTTAAAGCAATACAGTCAAATAAAATGTTTTTTTTTGTGTCCAGGGTTCATGCATTTTTGGAGCAGTGGGGTTTGATTAACTACCAGGTGGATGCAGAGAGCAGACCCCTGCCCATGGGACCCCCACCCACCCCTCATTTCAACGTATTGGCTGACACACCGTCCGGGCTGGCCCCCCTACAACACAAACCCCTGCAGGTAAAGCACACACGGAGCACATGACAACAGCTGTACACAAATGTATTTGAAATCATATAAAATGCCTCTTGATAAACTCTGTTTGCTCTCGCAGGTGTCAGCCTCGCAGCACATGTTGTATTTCCCGGAAAAGGGCAGAGAGAAGCCTTCAGACTGCCAGAACTTTGGTCTGCGCTCCGACATCTACACCAAGAAACACCCTAAGGTCTCGCACAGTAACAATACAAACATGCTGAAAATGTCATTTTTGTTTAAACCTCCCATAGTTTAAATCTTGTTTTATACACTTAGCTAATTTTACAATGTATTTATTTTACTATTCTGTCATTATAAAAATGCTTGTAATTTAGTAGTTAAAAAGTTATTAGAATGATTCAAAAATTATTCTTATGATATCTGCCTCAGACTAAAGGAGCAAGCGCAGGAAGGGAATGGACAGAGCAAGAGACGCTCTTGCTATTAGAGGTAAGACAATCATATTTTGTGTTGTGTTTTTGGCATTCTTTCATAGATGTTACACATGACTCATTTCCTCCCTAAAAGCGAAATAGTTTATTTTTGATTCATGAGAATCGTTTACCCAAAGCTTTGCACCTTGTTCTCACACTTGCCTGTTCCTCTGTCGTTCCCCTTCCAGGCCTTAGAGGTCTACAGAGATGACTGGAACAAAGTATCCGAGCATGTGGGCTCCAGAACGCAGGACGAGTGTATTCTCCACTTCCTTCGTCTGCCGATAGAAGACCCTTACCTAGAAGACTCCTCGGCCTCCCTCGGCCCACTCGCGTTCCAGCCCGTGCCTTTCAGTCAATCAGAAAACCCCGTCATGAGCACGGTGGCCTTTCTGGCATCTGTGGTGGACCCACGGGTGGCATCATCAGCAGCTAAGGCCGCACTGGGTAAGAGGACTGATGGAGGAGTGTAAATATGTGTGTAGTGTGGGTTATGGTATTTGTGAGACGGTTTACTGTGTGTTCAGTATGTGTGTAGTGATTCTACATTTTTGTCTTCAGAGGAGTTTTCCAAAGTACAGGAGGAGTCAGTGGATAAGGTCTTTGAAACGCCCAACCAGCCCGAAAAAACAGGTAATATACACACTTAATCGCACACAAATTAATCTATTTCTCTATGCTGTCTACAATGCATCTCTTATTCTGTCTTCCTCAGAGTCGATGGATGCAGAGAAAATTGAAACAAACTCCACCTCCCATCAGGTGAAACGGCAATAAGAGCTTAAAGAGAGTTTCTATTGTATCTGCTGGTCATTTCTGTGGCTTACCTTGAGTGTGTGTGTGTGCATTAGGATCTTTCGCAGGTCCCTTTAAGGGCAGATGGGCTCAAGGTGGAACCCAGTGGAGCCAAAGTGAAGGGGGAACTAGTCAAAAGAGAAAATGCTGAAAATATACTTGCAGAGGAGAGAGAAGGTATGTAAATATGTACAGTGTATGTATTTACTATATGTGTGTAAATGTGCGTGTCTGTGTGTATTAAAGAAATTCTCTCCCTGATCCAGGAAGGGTAGATGACGACGAGAGCGTAGAGCAGGGAGACGTGGATGAGGGGAGAGTGATGGAGCAGGATCTGGTGGAGGGCAGCGTTGCCACGGCAGCAGCAGCAGCTCTGTCCTCAGCTGCCACAAAGGCCAAGGTAAAGCCTGCCCTTCCACTTCCAAACGGACCAATCACAGGGGCGGTGGCAGTGGTTGTCAAAAAAAATCTTCCATTGTGTCATAGCAACCAAGACACGCACCCTCTTGGAGATCACGTTAAGATTCAAGATTTATTTTACCTTCTTCTTCTTCGCTAATGATTGATTTGTTTTTTTTCATTCAGTCTCCTAATTTATTTTCTCTGTCCATACTTGCCATGCTCTGTCACACCCAATCTACACTCCTCTCACCTCCCTTATCTTATCTCTTCTTCCTCCGTGTTTTCCCTCTTTTATCTTTACCTCTGCTACCTTTTTCATTCCCTTCCTTCTTAAATGTCACATGCACTTAGCACCCAGTTCCTTACTCATTTATGGTGTCTCTTTTTAACTTTTACACTCACTCTTCTAATTTTCTCCATCTTTGCCTCATGTGTTTGCAGCACTTGGCAGCAGTAGAAGAGAGGAAGATCAAGTCCCTGGTGGCTCTGCTGGTGGAGACCCAGATGAAGAAGCTGGAGATCAAGCTGAGGCACTTTGAGGAGCTGGAGACCATCATGGACCGTGAGAAAGAGGCTGTGAGTGAACACATTTTCTACATCTATTTGTTATTTCCTTTGTATCCCAAAGCAACAGTAAGATGTCTATAAACCAGCCTGCATTATTAATACTTTGTCGGTGTGTATATGTGTATTATGCAGCTGGAGCAGCAGCGGCAGCAGCTCCTGTCGGAGAGACAGACTTTTCACACTGAGCAGCTGAAACAGGCCGAGATAAAGGTTCGCCAGCAGAGGGAGCAGCAGGCGCAGCAGCAGGCGCAGGCACAGCAGCAGGCGCAGCAGCAGCAACAGCAGCAGCAGGCACAGCAGCAGCAGGCGCAGCCGGGATACACAATGCAGCAATCAGGTCTGACCCCACACACCGACCAAAAATCGAACACCCTCTGACAAAAAAAGTTAACCCTCTTAGGACACAATAAAAAAACAATCCATTATGTTCATTTCTTATCCGTACTCTCATTACACTTTAGCCGTGCCTCCTCCTCCAGGCCAGTCCATGCCCAACCGGATGATGCCCGCTGGAGGAAACACCCAGGCAATGGCTCCTCGACACGCTGGAGCTCCCAATGGCATGTGTGAGTATTCTTTACTGTTGCAATAGCTTCAAGGAGATGTTTTGTGTTATTTTGAGCATGGTCTGATTCTGTGGGTGTGATCCTCCTCTGTTACTGTCTCAGACCCGTCCTCGCAGCCTGATGGGATAGCACCAGCTCAGCTGGGACCTCCAGCGTCCAGTCACAGCTGAACTGGCCAGAAGACAAGATGCACACATACCAGTTCTCCTTCATCCAAAAACAAACATGGAACACTGGCAGAAATCTTCAGTACCAATTCAGAAATGTAACTCTTCAGTACTAGTCACATGTTTATAGACACACAAGCACATAGATGCAGTTAATGGGTAATTTGGTCAACGGCTCACTCCGTCTTATATCTGTGAAATATTTGTGCTCTGACGTCAGAGTTGAGAAATCTGAAGATTGAACTCAACTCATTAAAGTTGTTTTACATGAAACTGAATTTATCTTTTGTGTGTGTGTGTGTGTGTGTGTGTGTGTGTGTGTGTGTGTGTGTGT
>CALSBV010012213.1:7329062-7347495 GCA_943590825.1 Bovichtus diacanthus
GTGTGTGTGTGTGTGTGTGTGTGTGTGTGTGTGTGTGTGTGTGTGTGGGTGTGGGTGTGGGTGTGGGTGGGTGTGTGTGTGTGAAAATCCAGTAGCATTCATTTCTGTTTTTAATTAATTAATGCATATTTATTCAACATGTTAAGTAAATTACATATGTGGCATTTTATAACACATTGTATTGGTCTTGTCAAGATGTACAGTTTTTACAGTGAAAAAAAGGTTATTTGTGTTTTTTTGACCTTGGCCCAATTAACGGTACTTTATTTTCATCCCATATGAATATTGCCACGGCCAAGTGTAAGTATTAATAACGCATTCAATCCACTCAACTACTTAGTTTACATTTTGAGCACATCAGTGTTCAGTGCGATCACCCCAATAACTATCTTTGTAAAAGCAGGAAGAGTAATTATTTAAAGATGAGTTTAGGATAGATTTTTTTTAATCTAGCTTCATAAATGTTACATAAAAATGTATGAAAATAACTAATAGATTCAATCATAAAAACAAAAAGGTATTTCAAATGTTTATTTTTTTGTTTTAAATATGAGCCTCCACTAAACTGTTGTAATGTCAACTTGACTATTATATAATTGAAAACATAAAAAAAAAAAAAAAAAAATGGCATTGATACAATACTTTCCAGAAATGTGGACTATAATTAGATTTGTTAGAGACACAGTTTGTCATCATAAAATGTTGTATACCATGGCAATATTAGGTTTGGATACTTTTGCTATGAATAACCATCTCAACCTTCCAATTGTATTGCCAACCCACCTGTTCATGTTGCTTAAAGACTAACTATTTGTCACTATCACTCAACCATCTATATAAAACCTATACGAACCATAACCCTAAGAATGTTCATAACTTATTTACAGGACACAGCCAAAGCCATCCTCGATGTCTTATCGCTCTCTTAAAAGTAATGTGTTTATTAGTTCTAGCTCTCTCAACCTATAGGTTGAGCATATACTGTATATATTTGCAATCGTATAAAGTTATCAGAGTGGTTTGGGGGTATGCAATTACATAATTCTGTTTAGTAAGCCCTCTGAAACTAGATTACATGTATATATAGTCATTTATATAGTTTAGTCATTTTTAAACAAGATAGTTAAACAAAATGTGCCCTACTACTAGACCATTAAAGGGTTAAATAGCTCTAACTAAATCAAATGTAGGTAGTCTTGTACTTTCAGTTTGCATAAAGATAAAACTCCTTTTGTTATTTCCTTCAGGTGGTACTTTCCCACCTAAGCTGTATTAATATCTTAAATGATGTGTTCAAATTGTTTAACATGCAGCCAGCAGTAAGAATCTCCAAGCTCAGTTAGAAGAAATGACAAAAAAAAAATGAACTTCAAAATCACCAACTGTCTGCCATCCTGGCTTTTATTGTTATTATCGAGTTATGAGTCCATCGATGCATCTTTTGTAGTCAATCAACTCTTTCTTGCCTTTTCGTTATCCTACAAAAAGAAACGTACAATTGATATTGTGAAAGTTTTACATGTTTTAACATTTACATTCGACATTTAAATATAGTGCAATTTATTCTTTTATAAAGACAAAAGAAGCTTCTTTTTTGGAGATATTGTTGAATCACTTACCGCGATCTTGTACACGATCACAGCCCCTACGACGCCCACGGCCACAACCCCGAGCACCACCCCACAGGTGGTGGATATAGTCAGACCCTCCACTGCCATGGTGGCGGAGCCGGTCTCCGTGATCGCACAAGTCAAACTTCCCCTAAAAAGGAATGAGAAACAGTCAGCATATTATTACATTTACATTTTATTTACTGTATACTATAGTGTAGGCCTATGACCAAACCAAAAAAAACATTCACATCAGCTTTTTACTTTGTGTTTTGTTCGCTGTGTCCACATGCAACCTCACGGAGCAGGCAACCTACACAGTAACGCAGCTTAGAAATGATCTCCGTATTAGACAACCGCCTACACAAACAGACCCTATCACCTATAGTTGAAGGTAAAATTACTTACAAAATGCAAGCCATGGTCGATATCGTATTTCTCTCTCCTCAGTTGTATTGTTCTGGGTACAGCTTGTTCAGATTTAATGGAGAATTGTGTGTTTGGTTTCAGTTTTACATCCTGTTTTATTCCTGTGTCGCCGCCCCTCCTGCGTGGCTGCCAGACGGAGGAAGGGGTTTCCAGCACATTGATAACAGTAGCTGAGGAAGCACTTATATATATATATATATATATATATATATTAACACACAAAAGTTAGTACTAACTTAAGTTAGTTAGTAAAAGTTATACTTTTGCACTGATTAATCTATGCATTTGAAGTTATATTTCTTGTACAATGCTGTAAGCTTCCAGTATATAATGTGTGTGCCATGATGGAAAAATACTGAAATGCAATGACTTTCAGTTTCATTCTTACTCATTCAAGATAGAAAATAAACACCTCCATCAAATGGCATCTTTAGGCCAATGTTGAAAAGTTCTGTTGTTCATGACTTTGGTCATACTATGTATTTCTAGTATGCTAAACATTTGAAATACACACATATTGATGAACTCTGAAATGATCAGAACAAACATCACGTGCGAACATAGTTGAATGCAAACAACAATGAAGAAGGCAAGGTCATCAAAGGGTTACTTAGATATGATGGTCCAAAAGATAAATTGAGAACGTGATAAAAGTCTGTGTCTACTGTGTATTGAAGAGATTAGATTCCCGACTGCTCTTGAGAGCACACTCTGCTATCACTTGTGCTCTATGGATGTAGATATAGTTTAATAAGCAGCCTCTTCTTCTCCCTAGAGTGGACGTTGCAACATTGGACTCACACTCACTGACACACGGGGAATGCTCTGGAGGGGATTTGGACATCCTGTCCACCCCTCACTGTTCAACACAGCAATAGTGAAGTGATTGTACTCGCAACTGGATTGGATTAGTCTTCTTGAGAAAAGCATTTTTGTTTGTTTCAGCAGTTGCATGGCTCCAGAGAGATGTCCTTTGTCTCGTTCAACAGTCCTGAGTCGACTTTGATCACGAGCAGGTGATACAACAGTTTCCCTCTTACAGTATCTTATCAGTCTGTAAGCAAGGGACGTGTCAGTGGGTTCATGTAAAACCTACTTTCTTTTGTGTTACAGTCCAAAGTCTGCACTATCCATTTAATAATGCCACCCAGTGTGTGACTCATGAAGTTTTGTGTTTGCTTTAAGTTTTGTGTGTTTCAGCCCTTCTTGTGTGGGTTCCTGAGCACTACACAGCAGCACTTACAAAACAATGTTTCATTCTTACTTAATAAACAGAAAAAAACAAGCTCCTCCATCAAAGGGCATCTTTAGGCCAATGTTGAAAAGTTCTGTTGTTCATGGTCCCCCTATTTTTAAAAAAACAATAAAGTCACCATTGTGTGAACACTGTTGCCTTGAAACAATTTACTGTACATTTGAACTTGAATTCAGAAAACAAACAAATACAAAATAGGATACTACTCTACCCCACTTTGTGTTTTATCTTATCAGTTTATGATTATAGTACCTGCCATGCAGTCACAATGTTCCTATAATGCTTTAGTGATGTCTTATATAGTGGCATGACCACCACTTCATATAAAGTGCTCAGCAAACTGTATTTGTGCACAATACTCTGCCTCATTCCCTTGGTTTATAAAATATGCTTGTGTTCACTCCACTATTTATATGGCAAAAGACACAGGGAGTGTCAATTGTCGGATTACTTTAACCAGTGCAGAAGGAAAAGTAAAATGCTCAACTGCACATTGCTGTTAGACTTATTCACAAGCTTTGTCATCCCCTAGTGGCAGCACTGCTCCCTTGAGTTTATTTGCTGTACCTATCCACAGACTGACGCCCTCCTATCATCATCTTACACTGTGAATCTTGTGCTGAGTCACACAGAATAAGCGTCTGGTCGATTTATAGTTAGGGGAGTTAAAATGAGGAAAGGAATAAGATTAAAGGTTCAACTGTTAGTAGGAAAAGAAGGAGAAATTGTAGCTTATTTATTACCAGACATGACACCGATGCTGGTGTTGTTTTCACCTTGTGATTCTGTGCGTTTGTGTGTGACTGTGGGCAGATATTTGTGACCGCGATAGCGTCGCAACCGTGCACTTTGCAGATTTGTAGTTCAGATCAAAATAAAGGTCAAGTTCAAAGATGAGCGTAGTCCGACAAAGTGGGGCGGAAGTAGGCCAGTTGGAAGTGAGGAAGGGGCCACTGGCAAGGTTTCAAGGCCTATATTAAGGTCCAAAAAAGAAATTGAGAATGTGATCAAAGTCGGGGTATAAAGTTCATTGAATAGATCAGATTCCAGACTCTGCTGCTCTTAAAAGACCTCACTCTGATCCCTGATCATTGTTATCCACACATATTGTAGGCTTTATGGATGTATATATAGTTTAATAAGCAGCCTCTTCTTCTCCCTAGAGTGGACGTTGCAACATTGGACACACTCCCTGACACACACAAGGAATGCTCCGGAGGGGATTTGGACATCCTGTCCACCCCTCACTGTTCAGCACAGGAACTGGATGAAGAAGCCAACGTGGCTTAAGCACAACATGCACAAACACATGCACGCAGAGCTTGGCATCGTCTAAGGTGTGCTATTCTCCCATTCTGGTTCTCAGTGGGATCCATCTGTTCATCATGCGCAAGAAAACACTTCTCTTTCGTCCACATACAGTCTGAAAACTAACCTGTCCTGCCTGTGAAAATCCAAATTACTGGAATGAATTCACTCGCTATATGAGGGGGAGAGTCGAAAGATAGGATGTACATGCTTGTGTGTATTTATCATGGCAGATATGTGTGTGTGTTTGTGTGCAGGGGGGGTAGGCGGGTGCGGAAGCAATTTCGTTCTGCTCTGTTTGGCAGTGCATCAGTGAATTTTTTTCTGTTTCTCCATTTCCACCACCCTTCAACACTTGCCTATGTCTGTCCATCCTCTGAATCTCATCACACACCCTCTCTCTCTCTCTCTCTCTCTCTCTCTCTCTCTCTCTCTCTTGTAGCTGTCCCTTTCTCTATCTTTCCATATCACTCTTTTGCCTTGTCCTTCTTGTACAATATACCACTGCCGTCGCTGAGAGTGGGGATTTGAAGTATGGACTCAGTTTTTTGGAGGATTATTGATAGGGCACAACGGGACAGTGCAAACAGCAGGGGCTGGGATCAATTCACTCCCAATTCAATGTGTAATGAGTAAAACTGCAATTTTTCACAAGGAACGGCGCATTTGGCCTTAATTATTTCATAATGTATTTGACATAATCCTATTTAGGAGGAGAGTGGATAGTCAGATAGTCCACAGGCCGTTTTGTTAGCTGTTTGTGACAGTAAAGAAGACAGACAAACAGGAAAATGGATTAGTGTCACAGAGCAGCGATTACATAAATGTATTTGGAAGCAACATTATTATGGCATTTAGTGTGGTAGAGGGAGTCAAATCAAGTGGTGTTAAATCAAGTCAAATTAGAGTGTTTTATGGAAAGGGGAGAGGAAGAATATAATGAAAATTGAGAGACAGTGTATTAAACAATGGGGGGCATGTGGAAAAAGTAGACTTGTTAGTGGTAAGGGTGTGTGTGTGGGGGGGGGGGGGGGGGGCAAATACAGCAGCAGATGCCATTGTCTGGAGCATATATCACAGTATAACAGTAAGAGGATTATCCACCCACTGTGCACTTGCATACACACACACACACACACACACACACACACACACACACCGCTCTGGTGGCCAACGGCAGCATGCACCCAAATAACCCACTGACATATAAACACCACCCAGAGAGAGAGAGACTCTTGGACATGATGTTCACACACATTAGCTGTGGTGTAAAACGGAGCATATTGACTTCCAGTGACAACTGCTTAAACCCCCCTCTCAGCCCCTTTCTACATCAGCTACAGCAGGCTGAGGCTGGACACTGGCGAGCATTTACTCGCGTTTGTGTCTGCGTGTGTGTGCTGGCACTTTGACACCCAAACGCACTGTGCGCGCACGACGTGCCGTGCCGTTTTGCGCCGCACCGTGCCGTGATTTGCCGTTCATCGCCTATGCAGCCAAAGGGAAAGGCTTAACGGATCGCATGCAGACAGGCAGGCAGCGACAAACCCGGCTCATTAAAATCTCGTCTGCAGACCCTCCACCCGGTCGCGCGCAGTATCCTACTACTACAACAGCTCCTTGCGGTGCTGCTGGTGCTGCCGACGGACCCCAAAGCTCAGAGTGACACGCGCGCGCTAAAGGTGTGGAGGAGAGGGCACCCGCTCGGTATAATGGAACCGAACCAGGGCCGTTAAAAGGTTCAGAGCAAACCCGCATACAGCAGCTGAGAGAGAGGCCAAACGTTGTGGAGGTTAACGGCGACATGGCGAAAACGGGCAAGATCTGAACTTTGGAGGATCTGCTGTGAGGATAACGTACAGCCCAACAATCTGACCGGCATAACGAGGGACGGGATCACAGTTTGCATCAGTGTGTCAAAGGGAGAGCCAACAGTATGGCGCGCGGTGACAGTCGTTTGGGCACCTGGCAGGTGCTACTGACCATCTCAATAGTCCTCAGCCCCCTGTCTGCTCACGGTAAGTCCACTGCACTACTGGAGTCCCACCCAGTGCGTGTGTGCGTGTGTTCTGCAAGCAAGCGCCGCACGTGCGTGCGTGATTCAAATCACACCTGCATTGGCATATGGAAAATGACAATTGTCCATGTATGCGGCATAGGGATGCAACTGTCATTTAAAATTTGGGCATGGTCAAATATTCAATAGTATGTTTATTGTTCGCACTGATAGCATTCGAGCTTACTGACAGTGACACGCTGGGTATTGATAGGCTGCTTTTAAATTATGTTTTTTTTAAAAAAAAATTTTTTTTATGGACACTGATATTTTTAATGCATTGATAATCCATTGCATTTTGGCATTAATAATGTCATTGGCCTCTTTTTTTTTTGCATTTGGTCTAAAATTCAAGTCTGTGCTGACAAACCCAGTAGTATGATCTAATCATCACATATTTTCTGTCATGCTGAGAGCTGTGGCATTGAACATTAAAGACACTTTAACCACTGTCCGTGGCCATGGTCCGGCCAATCTCATGTCCATTCATAGTCTGAGGGGGGGAAGCCTCTCCCTCCTGTAACAATTACGTTTTACTGACTTGTTTTGAATGTCATCAGCTCTAGCAGGGAACATCTGTATAAAGAAGGCAGGCAGGTATGGGGGTGAGCAGAGAGAGACGGAGACATTTGACAGTTCAGTAGCCTACTGCAGCTGCGACTCGCCGCGGCGGTGCGTGGCCCAGACAAAGGCGGGATTAGGTGCACCGTGGCCAGGCTACAGGAGACCTATTCACCGCGCTGAAAGGACTGAATTCCTCCAGAGATTCAGGGGAAGCCCGAGACAACCGGGCCCGCTACACCACCCCCAGCTACACCACCCCCACCCGCTTTCGCCTTCTCATTAACTGACCCAGGAGACACGGACGCAGTCAGAGTGGGAACGAAAATCTGACACAACCAGTCTTTGCTCTGTCTGGCACGCACACACGCACGCGCGCGCTGAGAGTATAGTGGAAAAGTGGCGAATCTTGGAAATGTAGAAATTAGCGCTGCCCAGCAACAGGGTGGCTCGTGCACGCAGGGTCGCCGGGGTTCACGTGGGCACGCGCTGCCACTAACCCCCTCCCACCCATCACTCGCCGCATCTCGTGCCCTCAATGTGTAACCAGGCGTTAACACTGTGACATATTGACCGGTAAATATACGCCATATGCTTAAAACCCCAGAGACCGCATGGCTGTCGACATACTGTATGTGGTTCATTAGCAGTACAGTAGGTGGATCATCATTCATTTCTTTGGCTATTTGGGGAGAATATGGAGAGAAGTGTGAAAAGAAGATGTTTTTTTTATTCTCCATGACACTTAAACAGTAATAGACCAAGCTAATAAAAAGGAAGACCACAACCCAGACAATTGGACATGTAGCCTTAATATTTCTAATATCCCTCTACATTTTATGGTTAATCTGTAGAACTCAGTAGATTATTATTACCTCAATTTTCAGGAAAACCGAGTTTAACACAGGCTGCAACTCCTGCACAGATATTTTTGTTCCATAGCACGTCTGTCATTTTTAATGATCATATAAAAGTATAGCTAAAACTAATTTTCATTGCCAGTTATTGTCTAGGTTAATCGATTTATTGTTTTGCTATACATGTCTGAAAATAGGGCTAAATCCTAATCATAAACTCCTAAAGCCCAAATTGACACATTCAAAGTGCTTATTTGTCAAGTCAAGTACTTTTTTTATACAGTCCAAAATCACAAATTTGCTTTAGGCGTTTAGGATCTGTAAAGCAGGACACCCTCTGTCCTCAGACCTTTGCCCGACTAACAGTCCAAAACCCAAATATATTTAATTTACTATAAAAGGGGATGAAGAAAAGCAGCACATTTTCCCATTTCCAAAGCCGGACTCAATACATTAAAATACATTTAACCTAAAAATTACGAACAATTAATCACTTATTGAAATGGTTGCAGATTCATTGGCTGTTAATCTACTAATTTGTTAACCAATTAGTTGATTAATAACACAAATTGATTCATTAATAATTTCAGCTCTATAAAGCCAATAAATCAATCCACACATACACGGAAACATACAGAAACAGATTGTCCTTCATAGTCATGTAAAGCAATTTGGATCACATCCAGACTCTTGGGTGCGCTGCCATATGAGTGTGTTTGTGTGTTTGCTTAAGTGAGTGCATACTGCGAGGTCCATCTGCCCTGTCGCCACAGAAAGCTCACGATATGTCACAATAGATCAGATCATCATCTTCCTGACCTCCTTTTGTTCACAGAACTGGAGAAAGACTATTACATGGGTGGATATAATGGGTGGATGTTGCAGGTTGACCAATCCCTAATTGGTTGTAATTTGGTTGTAGTACGAACAGTGTGTAAATGTGCGCGGCCACAAAGAAGGACTAGTGTCTCTATCCAACAAAAGCGTGCATGATACCTACTTCCCACTGTGTCCTACTGTTAAGGTGACAAGGCTGCTGGGAAGCGGCACTCTAGCCAATCACAGTGACCTCAGGTAAAACCTGTTACCATGGTGACATGCTCAGCGTGATGCCAGAGGTGAAGAGCTGAGCAGCAGTTAAAGACACAAATCACACCATTTCTAAGACGGAAATAGCTAAGCAGGGTCTCGTGCATTCAGTTTGCTCATCTTGCCCTTCTAATCTCTTCTTGTTCCCTTTTGTTCTTGTAATCGCTATAAGACAAGCTGCAAACAGGATGCTGTGTATCTAAGTCTCAACAAGGAGCACATTGGAAGATTGAACTTTTAAATCAAATTTGAATCAGTTGTAATCAGTTTTAACCGGTGGAGCCTGTCTATCTCTTTCACAAACTGTGAAGCATTCAAATTCATTCCAGCTCGGTTTTCCCAGAGATGGAGTTGGCATAGAACACTTACTGCCTGGCTGGCTGATTGATTGAAAAACAAGAGAGAGAGAGAGAGCAAACACTGGATTCTCTGTTTCCACTGCAACTCCCTCGCTCCACTCCTTCCTTTCAACATGGCACCTCTTTACATCTCACCATGGCAACTGCAGTGTGTGTGTGTCTGTGTGTGTGCGTGTCTGTGTGTGTGTGTGTGAGGTGAATCTCATGCCACCACTAGTCTTCGTGACTCGAGGCACGTTCAGATGGTTTTAGTATTAGCTCTGAATGAAGTGACAGACACTGGAAGCAGTGATCTCATTGGACACAAGGATTTCAGGGTGGCAGTGGGACAGAAGCCGTCCAGCCAAGTATTTGGTACGGTTTGGCCATTTGCACAGATGTATCAGGCCAGTGGAAAAGTGTGAAGAAGTGGCTTCTTGAAATTCTGAAAACTGTGGGAACATTATATTAATGTGTAACAGCAGAGTCTTCTTTCTTTCTTTCTTTCTTTATTCCTTGTCCCCTTTCCCCTTCAAGATATTGTTTGACATTTTGGGATGTGCGTACATTTGCTTTCTTGCCAAGAGTTAGATGAGAAGATTGATAGCACTCTCATGTTTCTACGCTAAATATGAAGCTACCAGCAGCAGCCAGTTAGTTTAACTCAGCAAAATCACTGCAAACAGCTAAACTCTGTCTCAAGTAACCTTTGAAGTAAAAAAAATTGCTATACATGCTGGTGGGTGGATTTTATTACTTTTTTGACAGAGACTGGCTTGCTGTTTCTCCCTGTTTCCAGTCTAAACTGGCTGGTGGTGGTTTAAAATCAATTTTTTCTACACTGCCTTACAGTATCTCTATCAGCTTCCAACTTTTCCCCACGATTGAAGTCATATGATGTTTACGCTTAGTTGAATAAGAAATCTTCTAGAGGCTTTGTGCCTAATTCTTTACACATTTCCCCAAAATTCACCCCTTAAGATTTGGTATTTTTGGAAACTTTGGGATCTCCACTTGAATTTAAAAGAGTTTTGTGGGTCTGAACTATGTCTTTTTCTGCAGATTGCCACGTGCAAGAGAATTGCCAACCGGCCTCTAACCTATTGCTCTAAATCCTAATCTAATCCTCACCCAGTCTCGGTCACTAGAGCACATTAGTAACTCAATGTGTCTAATCCTGCATCACTACAGTCTGATTACACGGCAGTCTTCAGCTCTTGTTCTGATTTCTTTGACAATTAATCACTTAGCGTTTAAGCGTGAACCGCAGCAGGGGTTTTTTCCGCTGCACATTTCCACAAATCATATCTCTCATGAGAATGCATTTTGCGCATAGGGCCTACTACATATTTCTATTGTATTGTTTTTAAATTCAGATTAATTTACGGTGAAGGATATTGTGACATAATAGTATTCTTTTAGAAAACTATCCCAGTACAACCTTAAGGCATCTCTACAGTATACTATAGAGAGCCATTTAAATGATTCATGCCACATCCTTGGGCCACAATCTTTATCAAACAAAACACAGTCAGTACCTTGGGATTAGCTCCAAACAGAAAAAAAGTTAGATACTATGTGTATGTGTACAAGTCTTTGTTTGTCATTTTGTCATCTACATTTAACAGAAAATACCTGACAAACTCTCACAGTGTTCTGGCATCAATGCAGCGTTGAAAATAAGATTATATTAATAATAATAATAATAATAATAATAATAATGATATTTTAAACATCAAAGTCAGTTTACATGTCATGTAGGGTATTACTCATCACTGTTATGCACTGGTTCGACATTTTGGGAAATTAGCTTTCTTATCACACGTTAGATGAGAAGATTAAAAGCACAGATATGACAAATCTGTCCTATAAATGTGAAGCAACCAGCTGACAGGAGCCGAGCTTAGCATAAAGACCGGAAACAGCTAGCATGGTATGTCCAAAGGCAACTAAATGCACCAACCAGCACCTCTGTAGCTCCCTATCTAACACATCACATCTTGTTTATTTAATCTGTATAAAAACCAAAGAGTGAAAACGACAAGTCGTGGTTTTACAGAGGGTTATATGCGGTACTATTTCTTGGTCAAGTGCAGCAACTTCCTTGAGTCTCTCTCCACTGCTTACTTCACGGTGGCAACAAGACTACATGAAGTTACTCCTCCTGGCAAAGAAACAGTCTGACACATAAGCCCCCATTACATGTGATTTTAATACATTACAGACTAGCTGTTTCCTGTTGTTTCCCATCTTAATACTAAAATAAGATAACAGGTGGCTGGCTGTAGCTTCATATTGTGAGAGCGAATACGGCATTTCTCTAAACATTGAACCATTTCTTTAAAGACATGGGTGTTAACCAGGTAGATAGGGTCTGATAAAAAAGACAAAACTGAGTTGAGTTGAAGCGTAGCATCAAGTGTTTTTGCACCTTGACCCATGATTGATATCTCGGCCTCTGGTTTTGACCATAGTCCAAAAACTTTATGGATGTGCAATACTAAATTCCCGGATTGCTTCTTTAATGCCTTTTTGTGTCTGACTGACAGGGAGACATTCCCTGGCCAGGCGCCATCATCACCACAACCAATCATCTGTCAACAAGGAAGCTTTGAACACCAGGATGGTGCTCAGTGATGACTCTGCAGAGATGGACCACCTGATCGGAGCAGGGCTCGGGCTCGGGGCTAAACTCCCACTCAGTTTCCCCAAACATCACCATTCTCATAAACACCCCCACCTAGACGTCGTAGAGGAGGACCCACCTGCGGGGGAGGAGCTCACTGCCGGAGGGGCGGGTCCAGACCAGCCCGGAAACCCCATGTCCGATGACGTCATCACCGTGGAGTTTCACAGCCCTGCGCCCGATATTGTGCCCTCTGACGTAGCTCTGGATTGGGCCAAAGCCCCAAAACCCCAGAAGCAAAAAGCGGGAGACCCTACTGCATGGACACTTTCTGACTTTTACGATTACCTGTCCCCTGATGACGACCTCTCGGCGTTAGATACGACTCCAGAACCTGAGCCCACCCCTTCACCCCCGCCTGAAATGGAAGACGAGAATCCGCTCCTGGCTGGTTCTCCTGCTGTTCCTGACAACGTGAGGCCTGACGTGGATAGCGGGCCCTCCCTACCAGCTCCGCCCATGTCAGACCTGGAAAAAGATGATGGGTTCGGCTTCGGTGGTGCAATGGGGGCCGACGGCTGCAGGCTGGGCTTTGTGCGCTCTGGACCCGGAGTTTGTGTGTCTCAGTGTGACATTGAACCCAATTTCTGTTTCAATGGAGGAGTGTGCACCGTGGTAGCAGGAATGGGAGCCTTCTGCAGGTGAGAAAAACACAAAAAGACGGTTTGTTGTCCTTCGGTAAATTGTAAGGATGATTGCACATCTTATATTCTTTCTTTTTTTTCATCATGTTAAGTTATGATGAATGAAGAAATTACTTTTTTTTAATTTTTTTTATAGCATTTACAAGCAGGCAGTGACTTTTTATAGAAAATTGGTACTGTACTGTACAGCATGTGAGTGGCAGCAGGGGCATTGAAAACACAGACACACACATAGATAGAAGGTTGGCTTGATGTGCCAATAGTTCAGCAAGGTCCCAGAAGGGTCACTAAAGGATGAGCTCAGTTTTGGCAGCGGGGGTAAAGAGTGTGTATGTGTTCTCATTGGCTGGTGACAGCTGATGTAGACACACACAGTATGCACACATAGACAGTATAAGCACAATACTGTCAGGTCAGGGAGGTACACACAAATAAACACACGGGCTCCGAGCGCACGTGTACCGCACTTGATAGCACCATCTGTCCTATCCAGCAGACTCAGTGTAAGCTTAGAGGTAAACTGCTGCTCATGTCATCATACCTGGTGAGTAACAGCACGCACACGTAGCGTATACACTCACTCATGCCGACACACTTCAAAGACACGTTCAAAAACTTGCACAGAAAGACAGGAATATGGAAAAGAAACACACACACTTACACATGCACGCACATATCCTGATCCTTTGATCTTATTAAGGGCTAGGCTGCAGGCCGAATCCCTGCTTTGCTGGACAGACCTCAGGAAACCATGTCATGAGCTCTGAGTACCATTTCACACTCTTTACACTGGCGTACATGCTGTGGCTATATATATGGTAAATATGCTTGTGCAGTGGGTACACATTCATATTAAACATCTTGGCTTTTGGCCTTTTTTTTTATACAGCAGGTCAGGAGAGAGGGACATTATTTAGTGCTGGTTTTCTGACCATAAAGTGTTACATTAACGATCAAAATATCATTGCTACTTTGCATCCAGGTGCAATGTGCAGGATTACATCTGGAACAAAGGCACGCGCTGTGATTGGGCGGTCACAGAGTTCCAGGTGATGTGTGCGGTGGTGGGCGTGTCCTCAGTGGTGCTCATCCTCTTCTTCATGATCATCGTATTCTTTGCCAAGAGGCTGCACCGCCTCAAGAATGAGAACAAGCGTCTACGCAAACGCAGGTGTGTGTGCGAGTGACTGGGAGGTGAGAATGTCAAAATATGGGCAGCGCTGTAAGATTTTACAACCTAGACGGTATAGATGCAGCAGAGAGGGAGACAGGTGAGGATGGAGTTAAATGGAGATGAAGTCAAGCGTTGACAAGCAGTGAAAACTGTGAGAAAAATGGATCTAATCAAATCAAATGAGATTTTATAGTCACCAGCCGCAATGTGGTCTTGAGAGCTTTTCTAATTCTATTAGGTAACCGCTGAATTATTTATGTTCTTAGACTGTGATGATATATTTTTGAGGTTTTAACCCCAGTTTCACACTGTGCAGAGCAACGTAGGGAAATCTGGACCTGGAGAGATTCAAATACACAGAATGCTAAAAAAGAACAACAACATACTAACTACAAATATTCCTGACACAAATATTTCTCTCCTCCCCTGCTGCAGTAAGTACCGCCCACAGAGCACCGAGCCGCAGACAGACGGCCTCTCCGTTTCCACCACAGCCGACGGCTCGCAGCCAAACGTAAGGAAACTGTGCGACACCCCTCCGCCCGCTCCCCAAGCTCACACTCACAACCTGGCGTACTATGACAACATTATCTGTCAGGTACGCCCCAACTCTCCTCATGTTTATTCTCCTTTTTCTTTCCTTCCATTCGTCCTCTTCGTATTCACGATCTTCGTCTAACTTTTCAGTCCCATCATCTGCAACTGCAATTTCTGTTTTCCTCTTTGTTCATGATGTCCTCGCCTGTGTTTTCTCTCTGCCAGTTTACATGGTGATCTGATGTATCTGTGATACATCAGATCACCATGTATATCTGCCTGTCTGTCTGTCTGTCTTCGCATGGCCATCTTTCTGCTACGATTCACAGCACTAACACCAAACTACTAACTTAAGCTTGTAGTGTTATGCGCACATTTAAAATCACCTTAGTGCCCTGTTAAACCAGTAACTTCTCATTGGGATTTCCATCTACAATTTTGAATTTGCAGTATGTGTGTGTTTAATGCTTTTCACACTCACCGATCCCCTCAGAGGCCATCAACATCAACAACCAGCTATACCTGGGAATATAAACCCAGAAACCCTTATAATCACTTCCAGGTAAGCAGAGCAGAAATGTCCACATTGACCTACAGCAATTTCCCTCCCTGGCTTTGTTTGAACTTACCCACTGTGCAAATGCTAGATGCCAGAGTTCGGCTCCCTATTTACTGAAAATGTCCTTTCCACAAACTCTCCCTGCATCTGATCTCGTATCAGCTGCACTCCACGTACACTGTATGTTAAAATGATTAATCACCTCCTCGCAAGGATTCCTGCAAATAGTTGTTCAGAGTTGTTATGTAGTCACATCTGTGTGATTATACAGCAAGTTCCCACATTAGCTGCCTCTCTTACCCGTGCACATCTGCAGCTTCCTGAGAAGCTCGATGAGGAAGCTGAGCCTCCATTTTGTTTTAAGTGCTTGCTTCGCTCCTGTGCCCATAAAGCTCAGACAGCCATTTTAGGGTCCCTGTGCAGTATGTTTCCACTTTTCCACCAAATTCTTTTCCAAAGGCCCAGTATGTAGCGTTGCTGTAATAGCTGCATTCTGTAGCAGCATGTTTGTGTGTCTGTCAATATGAATCTGCACACAATGATGCATTCATTTCTATCTCTACGTCTGTGTGTTTTGTGGGGCAGATTTATGTGTTATGTGTTTGGTATTCTTTAATCATACTTGTCTATTGGGTTACTAAGCCAACACAGTATATAGGGTTAGTGATGCATAATCTCAATAAACAATGGAGAATCTTGTTAGCAGAGGCAGATATAATCAGATTAACCATAAACAGGATATAAAGTCCGAGAGATCGACGGAACAAAGACATGACTTTAAGCATTTTTAGCTTGTTTTTGGCGTGTAGAAAGTTTTGTCCGGCAGTAGCCAGTGGGACCAATCGATGGTGCCCTACTTCCTGCCTGCTGTGCCCATGACCTTCAGATGTCTGTGACATGCCAATCAATCAATGGCTTGGTCTTTTACAAACTGACACATGCAGAGGCACACAGACACAATAGTCTTGTAGTCATACAAACACAGCTCTATGACTGCGTGAATTTAGTGCATTTAACACATGTATTCTTTTTCAGTCCTAGCCATACTTGGCTGGCCTGAAAGATGTGAACAAATTGTGACTTGCTTGTTTAATACAAGTCTACTCTCCGAGCTCCGCTGGCATTTCAGTGCAGTGGTTAAAGATGAGTGTCTTTGACTTCCAGCTGCTCTAAATGTCAGGTCTACAGGCTAAAAATCCCCTGCAGACACATGGTCTGCAATGCAGTTTTTGAAATGTCAGAGGTCCGACTGGTATTTTTCTTAATGCTGAGATATGATTGGTTGAATATATAAAGGCCTAAGCATGCAGGTGCAGTATCAGTCCATACATTGACCCGTATCATCTTTAGCATGGGGAAGAGCTTCCTGGGAGATTTTTGCTTTTTATACATTACCGCATAGCATGTTTTAAATTTCTTTTGGATTTTTAGTTCATTCAAATGGTTTTAACAAGTCAAAAGTGCTTAGAAAATTCAGTATGAACAATGCCTCTGAGATGCTCGTCATTTATAGTTCCACTATTATCTGAGGAGGGTGCAGACTCGCATGTAGCTTCTTCTCTTCACCTTTTTGTCCAGGAGCTTACCTGTGAGGGTGTACGGCACCACAGAAGTTCATGCGATCCTTCTATTTCGTGCATGTTTTGTTGCACACTGCTTTTGCCAGAGCACTGCTGTGGGTTTTCCTGTTAAACGACCTTGTCCAGTGAATTAGACATGTCAAGTTCAAATGGCATAACGTATACGTTTCATACACAAGAGATTACAAGAGAGATACAATAACAAATCATGGTGGGAAAGCTATTAATCTTCAAGGGACGCATGCAGGAAAGAATTTCAGGCTCTGCACACACACCCAAACATGATAAGCTAATGCACTTTAAATGTGCTACCTACTTAGCTGCGTCCCATGTGTCTTGCTGTGTCTATATGCAGGTGTGTTTGTGTTCGTAAGTGTGAGGCATGTGTAAAAAGTAATGCAACTCTCCCCACAGGATGATCCTCAGAAGCAGGAGGACCAAGCAAAGTCTGCACAAGCCAAGGAAGAGGGATCAATGAACATCCTCAACTCTCATTCCCCCAAACACGAGAACAACCGTCCAGCCTCTGTCGTCCACGACCAGGGCCACACCCCTAACAACACAGAGGAAAACGCCGAGGTAAACTCGCTCCAGAACAACCTGGTATAATATCACCCTCTGTCAAAGTGTGCTGCTGGAGAATCAGACCAAAATATTTAAAGCTCACACAAACTACAACAAATTGTTAGATATTGTTGCAAAGTGCATACTGTGTATTTTTAAACCAGTCCAATCAGGCCTAATGTCAAAAGTAAGCACAACATGAAATTAAGGATACAACTTGAGAAGCACAACATTCCTGTTTACAAGGCTGCCATGCCAATGCTGTTCACGTAGTGGCGTCGTCGCCTCCTTTCTTTCCTCTATCGCCTCTTACGCTGGACTAAAATCTCTGGCTTGGACCAACTAATGACTGACTCCTCTACTGATGCCCTGCCTTGGTCTTCGGCCAATGAACTCTCGCTCCCTCATTGTCTCCTCTCCTGTTTACCCGAGCCCTCCCCTCGCCTCTCCCCGCCCCGCCTTACTGTCTCTCTCTGCCCGCATGCATTGTTGTTATCAAACGAAAAGTGTCTGAAAACGTAATATTTGCAAAAGAAGTAAGTGGAAATCAAGTGAATCTGTATGTGAAAAATATACATGTTTGACATTGCTAATAAGTGGATACTTCTAGATTACATGAGGTCAAAGTAATTGCTTGGAGTTGATATTTGAATCTATATACATATATTACACACGCTGTGTCTTGGTTTTCAATGTGATTTATAATACTTTAATGTACTTGAGGTTCTTTTGTACTTTTTTGGGTATACATGGAGGATTATTATTCACGGTTGTTGGAATAAATCTTTTTAATTTTATCCAGCTTGTCCCTGTGTGTTGCTATGAGCTCTACTTTCTCTTCACTTCACCTCTCTCTCTCTCTCTCTCTCTCTCTCTCTGTCCCTCTCTCTCTATTTCTCTCTCTCTCTGTGTGTCTCTCTCTCTCTCTGTCCCTCTCTCTCTATTTCTCTCTCTCTCTTTCTCTCTCTCTCTGTCTCTCTGTCTCTCTCTCTCTCTCTCTCTGTCCCTCTCTCTCTATTTCTCTCTCTCTCTGTGTCTCTCTCTCTCTCTCTCTCTGTCTCTCTCTCTCTTTCTCCCTCTCTCTCTCTCTCTGTCTCTCTCTCTTTCTCCCTCTCTCTCTCTCTGTCCCTCTCTCTATTTCTCTCTCTCTCTCTCTCTCTCTCTCTCTCTCTCTCTCTCTCTCTCT
>CALSBV010012213.1:7347505-7357878 GCA_943590825.1 Bovichtus diacanthus
TCTCTCTCTCTCTCTCTCTCTCTCTCTCTCTCTCTCTCTCTCTCTCTCTCTCTCTCTCTCTCTCTCTCTCTCTCTCTCTCTCTCTCTCTCTCTCTCTCTCTCTCTGTCTCTCTCTCTCTCTCTCTCTCTGCATGTCTGCTCATAATGAAGCTAACTACTGCCCGACTGCTCCCCTGCTAATAATAACGGAATGCACGGCTGACCCTGCTTTTGTGCTACAGTAGGCTGCTCACAGATTACACCACACACTGGTTTCCATGTGCCCATTCAGCACCACAGACAGCTCTCTAAAATGAATGGAAGCCAACACATTTTGTTTCAAATGGCCACAAACTCCATATCTGCTCGATGTGTAAATAGGCAACTGTTGTCATATCAACTTTGTGATCACTCAATCACTTGTTGCAGATTTAAGTCTCTATAGTGTCTCATAATTCATCCATGCCTATATTTCTTTGTATATTTTAACTTCATTACTTTTGCCTCTGTGACGGTATCTACATTGTCCCATCCTTCTCTACTTACCATATTTCTACATCAGGATGGAGTCACTATTGGCCTGGAAGTGCTCCTCCCCAAAGAGGCAAAGATCCACTCAGAGACCAACTCGCCCCTTCAGTATGACGTCTTCCTCTACAAGGTTGCCAACAATGGAGACTCCACCCCTCCCAGCCAAGCCCCTCCCACTCACAGTGCCAACTCTTACCCCTCGTCTCACCCCATGCCTAAATCGCCAAAAACACCCAAGACGCCCAAGACACCCAAGACGCCCAAGACGCCCAAGGTGCCTAAGTCACCCAAATCACCCAAACACACCAAGGAACACCCACCCAGTAACCGTGAACCCTTGTCCGGGAGGCATTCCTCACCTGGCCGTCACCCCTCACCCGGTCGCCATCCCTCACCCGGTCGTCACTCCGCGCCTGGTTGCTATTCTTCCCCCACCTGCCATCCGTCCTCCCATCACTCTCCCTCCCGGTACAAATGCATGTCCACCTCCTCCACCCCGCCTCAGTTACGCAGGCCAAGAGGTCGGTCGCAAGCTCCCGGCTCAGAGCACTCTGGGACCGGGAGAGAGCACCAGAGTGGACACATCCGTCCATCCCCCTCCTCCCCTCACCTCACCCAGCCTCCTCCATCACCATCCAGGTTTAAATACAGCCCGGTCAGCACCCGATCCTTGCCTCCACTCTCCTGACCTGGCCTCTATGCAGCCTGGCATCCGTACACTGACACGCACAAACATCTGTCATAATCTAATCTATCCAGCGATGTGTCCATCATGGTTCTAACTTTTTTATTAGTGATTTATAGATTATCCATCCATTTGTCATCCATTTTTGTACCCTGCCTCCTCACGTTTATACCCAGAGGAGGAGCACATCACCAGGTCTTGGTCCATGGAGCCAGAAAACTAGAACTGGGACAACTCTGTGTACACCACACTCTCAAACTCAGACATGGATGCACCAAAATGCACACATACAACACCGCGTAGTTGCTGCAGGCGAACATTCACACCTTTATGTAAATAACAACCTCTCAAAGCTCAGGTTACTGCTCAAGCACAAAATGAACCACTATGCGCGAATATGCTCTGCTAGCATGGTGCCAAGGTCAGCGACTGCTGAGGATATTGTTCATTAAGGTTTCATAGCGGTTTACTACATTAGCCTTAGTATTATCAATGGTTTATATACATCTTTTGCTATTCAGTGTGTAAGATTGTTTCATGTCTTCACAGGCTTTTTGGTATGTTTTCATGTTTCTAATCCTAAATAAATAGTTAATACAACAAAGTGTGCAGTATTGTGTTCTAAAGATGGAGAGAGCTGCATGGTTAAAAGAAATATACGAGGGGCTCTGCCGCCCCCTTGTGGACTCAGCAAACACTGGAGCTCCAGGTACATTTCAGGTTTAATATCATCATTTGAATGATATATAAAAGCAGTAAATCACAGGGGTAAAATCCCTTGCTTATTCTGTGACCATTTTCAATAGTCAGTATGTGTTTACAGTACGAACTACAGTGTGTTACTCATGTACGTGTGTCTGTCCATAAGACTCAGAGAGTTGACTGTGTCTCAGTTTTAGTTTGAGATACACTGCTCCACATTACTAACATTACTGGAAGCAAGACTATGTGATGTTTTCTGAATAGTGGCCACTGTAGCTACAAGTGACATTTACCAGGCAATGTTAAATGCTAATACATAGTGTAACAGTAACACAAGTAGACAGAAGTTATAAAGTCATCGAGCTGACTCAGTCGTATATAAAGTGTGCAAACATCAGCTAACACTAGCCACCATAAGCTACTGGTCATACCAGATCAACTAAGACTGTAGAAGCAAAGTTTAGTGAGTCGATTTAGCAGAGGACAACACCAGCATCTAAACGGATCACAATGACATTAGCAGGTACATTTTTAAGTCCTTCTAATTTATTTACCACAAACACAAAAGCAATAGTAATGCATCATTTTGTCCGAAAATATAGAAGGAATTAAAGTTACATCATTACAAACTAATATAACTGCTAATAACATTTTAAAATGTGAGGTTAAGTTGAATAAAGTATGCAAAGACATACATCATTTCCGGCTGCCATCTTCGCTTGGATCAGGAAAAACCGGGGCAACTTGGGAACACTGGTTACAATCTTGTTTTTTTTTTGGACTTAAAACCTGCCAGATAAAACACACTCACCCACCGATACTGACTTAACGAGACTGAATTTATTTATTTTATTTATTCCGATCCATCCAGTTCAAACATAGTAAGGGTAGTGCGTGTTATTCCATTTGAATCCTTTTATAGTTTCTATATATTTATGTTATTGTATTATTTATAACGCGAGGGGTAGTGTTTCTATCCACTTTGTTGTTCAGGACGTGAATAGGCTCACCTCTTGCAGCAGACACTTCTGTTTCCTTAGGCAATTCAAATTAAACATCTAACATAAGCCTATTTTCTACAATGTGACCTCCTCCACGGTGGTTAATAGCTGTAGGCTGCAGTGGCTCAGTTCTTTTGTTCATTGCCTGTTTCCTGGAGGAATTACACACTCATTCCAGATGGATCAGGTGAAGGTGAAGTGACCCTCCCTGTTGTACACATTCATTAGAAATAGGCTGTGTTGACATGAAAAGAGTAATTGACAGATTTTAAAGTGGAGAGACCGTATCCCACAGTGACACTCAGGGCATCTGAACAGCTTTCCTGTCGCGCTCCCCCTGCAAGATGCTTATGTCCTGTCCTCAGTACGTCCTCAGTTGTCAGTTTTTTTTAGCTGTTGAAGCATCCAGAAATGCCCCAGTGTTTTTTCTGCAAGGACATGAAAGAGATCAGTGGTCTTTTTCTGGAAATCGTGTTTATTGGTGCATGAGAGAACATTTTATTCAAGATTTTACCTACAATTTAGCTGCAATAAAAAAGAAATCACAAACATCTGTGGTTCTATAGATGACCTGGTTGTCCTGTAAATCCATGTATAGTTACGTATAATAGACGAAATAACGTAACACATTTAGCAGCATTAAAAAGCAGTTTCTTGTAGAACAATTCCCAAATGCAGTGGGTGAATAAAGTGACAGTAACATGACAGTACATTGCATTCATGAGATGCTTTACAGAGAAGAAGAAAACAAAGTGAGAAGAGTGGAAGACAGTAAAATGAACTATACAGATAAATAATACATATATATATATATATATATATATATATATATTTCTTTTTATTGAAAAGTGAACCAACAAATACTAAAAGAATCACAAAAAACAAAGAAAATTAGTTTTTAAATAAAAATGATATATGATACTGCTTTTACTGTCCCGATCTCCACAGGTACAATATATCATTCCAGAGGATTGATGGTTTGAAATAGAACAAAAGTACAGAAAAAAGTAATTTTGCAGCTTTTTTGTCTTTCTACTTCATGGCACACAGCCCAGACCTCAGACAAGAATTGCAGTTGCTACAAATCCAGGGACACACTAAAGTATCTGGCTATCTGCAAACTCTGGTGCTATTGTTGTAACAGGATGCACGTTTTGGGGGTCATTTAGTGTTGGTTTTTCTGCATGACTTGAATAAAGTGCAGGCCAAAGGAGTGATCATAGATCTTTTTCTTTTTTTTTTAAACTATCCAGGTTTTGTCCTGTTGTCACAGATCACAGCCAGATGTAGGAGCATTACAGCCTCATGGAACAAAGTTTAACATTAACATCACCTCTCAGGCTGGGTCTGTGTGTCTCGCAGTCAAGGAAGGTCGATAAAATATTTAGAAAAGGGTGAAATCATTCAGAAAAAATAGTGAATGAGTGAAAACGAATAACAGATGCCAGATAGTAAAAATATTACAACTTATTAGTAAATGTGCAGATTTTCATAAATACTCCTTCTGGGATCAACTGAGCTGGGAGATTTGTCGCAGATCTTTGCAGTCAAACAGCTTTCTGAGAGCAGAAACTCAACCTCGCACACGCCTTTTTATGTACTTTTAACTCCTCTGGGATGTCACCTTGCACAACCTTCTCTCCAACATTCCAATTTCTGTGTGTGTGTGTGTGTGTGTGTGTGTGTGTGTATGCAGCTCCTGTGTAAACCACTGAGCGGCAGCGTTGCCCCGCAGTCCGACATGCACTGCTACTGTAGATACAGATAAGACCCGCTGGCACTTTGAAATCGCTGATCTGCATCTTCATTTGCATTCACTGTGTCGACTGAGGGAATGTGTGCTCATTCAACATGATGCTGTGATCATTTATATTGTTATCATGTAGATATCTGGGTGATATCTGATGACCATAGGCGTACTTAAAGCGTGTGTGTGTGTGTGCGTGTGTGTGTGTGTGTGTCTATGAGTATGTGTGTGTGTGTGTCTATGAGTATTTCCTTACTGCGTCTTTAAGTAAGGCTATAAAGTATTTTTGATCCAAAATAGATGTAATTTCTCTCTCACTTACTGCCCTCCCTGCTGTCTACAATACACACACACACACACACACACACGTCTCCTGAGATGCCTCCATAGCAGATGAAGGTTTTTATAATTTGTGGAATACCCACAAACTGCCGAGAATTTACTGCATTTTCACAGAAAACCCAATTCTGTTTTACTTTCAGCAGCAAAGAAAAGGTGGTGAGTAACATGAATGTTAAATACAGACTATAATATTCCATAGAATGTGGCGAACCTCATAGAGTTTATGTATCTATTGTTAATCCACATTGTTGAACTCTATAGTTGTATAAATGTTTTTTTTTAATGCTTTTTGAATGTATTTTACTCTTCACAATATTAAAAGTTCCCCCCCCCCCCCCCTCTGTCTTTGTGCTGTTGCTTTTGTGACCGTTTCTCTCTGTGAGTCTCTGTGGGTAAATGGCTTTCTATTCAGGAGTGAGAAATGTCATCACTTTGTGTCCAATGCGTGGGTGTGTGCAAGAGAAGAGTGTGTACTTCTTTGAGAAACAACATTGTAAAGGGTCACTTCACACAAATCGCAGAAAATATATATTTCCCACTTACACATACCGATATCTAGCTGGGCAAATAGTTTTGGTTTTATTTGAGCTTGCTTAAACATACGTTTTTTGATGATCTTTCATCTCCTTTATGTTGGAATTTTGAGTCTGGGCAGCAGATATTACACATAGAAATATGCATACCTCCCACCATGTTTATATATAACATATATGTATATATATCCTTCATTACCAAAGACATGGCCACTGTAGTTTATTTTGAATCAATGCCACATGCACCATCTTGCTGCTGTAAATACACACTAATACACTAAATGTGTATTAATACACGGCTGAAAATAGTCTCCAACAAATGCACTATTCACTTCTATTTGAGTAACGTTCGCTACAAACTACATTGCCTTGCTGGTTTGGAAATAAGTAATACACTTTTGACGAAATGGTGTCATTGCCACACACACACTGATAATGTCACAGATTAACCTGCTCCCCGAGTGTCAAAGGTCAGACAGGAAGAGCAGTTAACGCCTCTCAAAATCAACTCTTACGTCTTCCCTCAGTCTCCTCTCCCTCCTCCCCCTTTTCCCCTCCTGCTTCTCCTCCTTTCACTGCTGTCATTTAGTTTTTCACCTGCGGTAACATCTCTCTCTCTTTACCGCCCTTCTGCAGCCTCCTCCCTTGGCTTCCATATTGATTTACTCGGTATCCCGTGGTCACATTCTTGTGGCGAAGGTTTCCGGCTGAAAACCGATGACATTTACCTCCCAGTCAACACACGGCTCATTTAAACCACACATAAATAGCGCACACGCTTTTACAGTACATGCAGATGCTGCGAAAGTTATAGGACGATTACAGGCAGTGTGAGTCAATGGCCTGAGTGATATTGGTAAACATCTACACAACTATGAATATGTAGGTTGATCTTTGTTCCCGTACTTTGCACTTTCCTTGTTCCCTATTGTCAACTCTACTTTTCCCTTACTCCATTCCTCCTTGTTACCATGGAGATGTCTCAGATCCAAGGTGGACTTTAATTGAGGGGAAAAAGTGAGACAATGAAAGGTAATGAGAAAGACTGTTTTTGTAAGGTCAGATAACTAGAGGCATTGTGTGCGCGCACGCAGACACACACACACACACACACACACACACACACACACACACACAACATATCTGAGGGGAGGATAGCAACACCTGTGGAGAGGAAGGTGGGAACCCATAGGCTGCACCCTGCTTTCACCCAGTGGTGCTGGAAGGAAGGAACCCAATTTTACCAACATGGGTGGGAGGCAATACACACACACACACACACACACGCGATTATAAGACGCAGGTGTGCACAATTGGGAGGGGCTCGCCACAGCAGGACCACCGGCAGTGAGGCTCAGAGGGACGTGCGGTGATAGTCATGCAGGGTTCTTCTCTCTTTCCATATAGAGCCCCTAAAAAGCCTCCTTTTGGATTCGATTGTAATAAACAACATACATTGTAATATCTATACGTCATCAAGAAATGTATATATGTACATAATTTAAGGCTTTGAGTCAACGATGCAACTTTTGTGTGTTGTTTGTGACAGAAACACAGTGTTATGCAGTGCGAGAGCTTGAGTCAGAACAACCAATTCACAAGTGACTCTATTATAAACTTCAAATGTCACTCAGGCGCCTCTATTTTCAGATTGTGGTTGTATTCAGTCTAATAAAAATAACTTAATGTTCTCTTCCCGGTGAAAAGATTAATTCATTCTATCCCTCATGTTAATTGACTTGAGAGTTTATATAATAGCATTACCTACTGATGCTGAAGTCAGTGTGAAATTGCATTAACATCCTCTCATTTCCTGTCTTTAGTGTGTCCCTCCCGTCACTAGACTTACAACCGTCTCTCTGACTGAGAGAGTTAATGTGTTCAAGAGCCAGCTGTCCCTCAAACAACACACTCAATAATTCATAATGCACAAACACTCACACGCTGGTCTGTGTGTGTGCGCGCGCGCGTGTGTGTACGTGTGTGTTGAGATGTAGATCGCTTCAACACTTTTTATGTAAACTCGGCAGCAAAGGAAGTAGCAACATAAGTGCTGACCAGTCATCGCCGCAGAATTGTTGCTTGCTAAGGACGGAATCAAACTCTGTGTGTGTGTGTGTGTGTGAGAGAGAGATAGAGTCACAGTAGGTGTGTGTGTGGGAAGCAAGAGGGAGGATGTGTATGTGTGTATGTCCTCTTTACTAATGGAAATCAGATCTCTCATGTGTTGAGCCAGCAGAAGTAGAGAAGTAGATCCATCATGTCAGACTGGGGTCAAAATCGCAGGGCGACCTTAACTCACACACTCACAAACAATTTCCACTAAAGTTTAGATTGAGCCAAAACCTGCCTGGCTCTTTAATTAACACAGGCAAATGCTTTCAGGGATCCGATATCTGACAGTTTGACAGACAAGATAACGTGCGTGTGTTTGGTGGGAGACTTGCTTGGGCATGTTGTCTTTAAACAGTTTATTGCTCCCACTGCTCAATAGCTCATCTGCTCATTTTAGGTGTTTGGGGTCAGGTCGATTCTCAAGTCTCGTCAAATCAAGTCCTAGGCAAGACAAAAGTCTTCATAAGCAAGTCTTAAGTCAAGTCATAAGTCTTTTATGTCTCGAATGCTGACCATTGAAAACGGCTTACTATTTTTGTTCTTTCAAAGCTGTTTTTTTTTTTTACATTAGGTAATGGTAAAAGCGCTGCCACTTAATTCATCAGTTGATCATCCAACTATTTTTTGATATAAAATGTTCACCAAAAATACCAAAATGTTTTTTGGTTCCAATCTCTCAATCATTAATAATTAGAATAAGTATATATCTGAGCTTTGGACTGTTGGTCAGACAAAAGAAGCATTTTGGGCTCTGGAAACTTGTGATTTTTTTCATTTTTTCCTATTGTCTGACATTTTGTAGACCAAATGATTAGCCAAGAAAAATGATCAGCAGATTCAGCCCTTGCACAGACTAGATATTTTAAATATTCAACATATGTGGCTATGCAAGGCCTGCTGAGCACTGTATTATTTATGTTGTCTTGTTCTGAGGTTTTACCAAGTCACAAGCTGACACTAAAATGTTTTTGTTCTCCAGCCTCAAGTCAAATCATGTCGGGAGTTGAGTCTCAAGTCAAGTCCAAGTCATTTCTAAACCAAAATGGTTACAAATCGTATTTATTTCTCTATAATTATTACTAAAGATGCAAAAATCAAAGTTAAAAGTTTGGAGAAAAAAAACACATGAGGTATGAATATTTTTATTTTCAGTTTTACACTTAACATCCCCACAAAAACAAAAATCTCCGAAAAGTCGTTGCACTTTGGAAGTGAGATTCCTGCAGGTAAGTTTGAAGGCCAGGTAGAAGGTTTCGTCCTAATGACGCTGACATTAGTGTTTGAGAGCACTGTAGGTGGGTAAACCAGTGATTATGGTCTAGCAACTGATATCACAGCACATTTATTGTTCCCTCTCAATACATTATTATATACTATAGATACTGTACTTGTACTGTGGTTATTTTTCTTTAATGAGGTCATTAGTTCATTGGCTGGAGTGCCACACAGAAAACTGACCTACTGGCGTTTTACCACTTCAAAGCGCACACACACACACACACACGGCTTCAGTTCTTCGTCTTCTCTTTCTGCTCTGCTTTAATAGGCAGCAATCCCCCCACCCCTCCACACCCTCCCTTCTCTCCTCTCCTCCACCCCCACAAGAGCCTGATGATGTGCAGGCTCCACAGCGCAGGACTTTCAAACGATATCATTACCATTTCAAAGAACCTGCAGCCGCCCGATGGACCTACAAGTTGTGGCACGTTATATGGAGCAGGATGTTTGCCACAAATTAAAAATCACCAACTTACATCTTTTTTAAAAAATCTAAATGACAACCAACTACTGTATGACTCGCATTTCTGAGTCTGCCGGTTGAGTGTCGTTTTAATGAGGGAAACTGCATCAATGCAGCATGTATCCGCAGTTGTTGCAGGGTTTGCCGTTAGGCATCGCTACCACTCGTCAGTGTTTCAAACAAAAGCCTTGTTTTCGCTGCTGTCAATTACATGGCAGATATAGAGCACAGACCAACAGAGAGGGGGACTGAATCACATGCAGGCCTCTGAGGATATATTTAAACTAAACAAGAGTGCAACACTTTGGAGGACATGATTCCCATTCGACAAGTTAATACCCAAAAAGGCGAGGAGGGGACCCACACGGTGCAGGAGGAAATCAGTCAGCCACAAACACACCGACTTTAGCACCCAGGAGTTCCTGCTGCAACATTAATGTCCTCATTTATCCTCTTATGCACAAATGTCAACCTTTGTCAGCCTCCATCCCCACCTCTCCTTTTCTCTCCCTTTAGTCTCCCTCCACACCTTCACTCACTCCCTCTCCCGTCCTTCAGTTTCTTCTCCTTTGCATTCCTTCCTTCTACGCCATTCATTCCTCCACCCCCACCTACACAGACCCTTTTCCTCCTCTCTCTAAATATTCCCGTCACTCTTTTACTCTGCTTTGTGCAACTCATTGTATCCATCTCACCACCTCCACCTCCCTCCCTTTATCCTGCATAGATATTGCACATTTCTCCACCACATCTGCCTCTCTTGTTTTTTGTTTGCCTTTTTTTTTTTCTCCTCCTCTCTGCTTGGGGATTCTCTAGTGACATCATCACTCCTACAGTTACCATGGTTTCATGGGGAAGGGACCGTAATAACTGTTTGGATCAAACAGACAGGCTCTGTGCTGTTGCATCTCTCGCAAAAAAAAAAAGACAAAAAAAAAAAACTGAAGGGGCTCAAGACTTTCAAAGGAATTACTCTTTATTGCAGGATCAAGACAAA
>CALSBV010012213.1:7380066-7406100 GCA_943590825.1 Bovichtus diacanthus
CACACACACACACACACACACACACACACACACACACACACACACACCAGTATGCTGTAGCTTTTTGTGGAGTCTCCAAAGACAGAATAATGCTGCACTACTTTCTGAGCACTGGATCTTGAGCCCCTGTGGAAATACTGTAAGCGTGTGTGTGTGTGTGTGTGTGTGTGTGCGTGTAGTGTAGTGTAGTGTAGTGTAGAGCTAGTGCCTGTGACAGTTTGTGTAAATGAAGGATGTGTGTGAATCCATGTTCTTGTTAGATTGGGTCACTGTAGCACTGCATGTGTGAGGATGTGAGGATGTGAGGATGTGCGTACATGCGTGGGTGAGTGTATCTACATATTTAAAAGGAAGACACTCAGCATATGTCTGTCTCTCACAGAAATAATTGGAAAAGAAAGAAAGACAGATATAGATCCACTTCTTCCTGAAATTCTTCTAAATGTATCTTTTCTCATGCTGTGTTCTTACAAAGTTCAGCTAAAATATGTGCTACTGGTGACACTTCAGTGGGAATGAGGGAGGAGATTCCATCTGAAGTCCCTCAAAAATAGCAGCTCGGGTCTTTGAGATAAAAGCAGAAGATGTGGAACACTTTTCTCTTCCAATTTCAAGTGCTAACCAATCTATTAAAGGAAGATGTTGCCTCCATCTATTTGACAACTTTTATTGTGTACAGTGAGCCCAATAAAAGTGTCTATGATTCCAGAAAAAAGTACAAATGAACTGGGCTGAGAATTCCTCTTGGAGAGAAACCAAACCAGCACACTTTCCATTTCAAGGTGACAAAATCATTTGGATATATACATATAATATGTGCAACAATCTCCTAAAGTCATGGTTTATGTTGCCTTCTGCAAATATTATCATCCATAATTTATTAGGATCAAACATAACCCGCAATTTAGCTTGAGAAGGTTAGCAAGAAAATCACAGCTCTGCATGACAGCGTGGGTCCTTGATTACACACAATCGTTTAGGTAGATATGAATTCGATGATGTGCTTGAATAATTTCAAGTGTTGTCTACTGATGAATTCATGAGGAATAGAACATGGGGAGCAGATTAAGACACGTACAGTCTGACTGGTACATCAGGTCATGGACAAATGACGTACGTTGTGAAAGTCTTCAAAACACTTCTTTTCACTGAAACTGACACTGAAGGTTGGTAGTATAAAAGCAAAACAGAGCTACATAACTCAAAGATACATTTTGAAAAGGTCGAAAGTCCATAATGTTAAATAACTTCTATGGGCTCTACGGCCTCCCGTAAGAAAATAGTTCAAATGGCACTGTCATTTATAATAGAGCAACAATATACAGCATGGGTAAATAGCACTCGCACAAATCATTTTGAGAATGTCCTGCAATGGATGAATGAGTATCATGAGCGAGGAGTCTTTGGCTGATGTAAGCATTATACTTTCATTTTCTGTTGATAGTACATTCTTTCTAAACTGGAGACACTGCTTCATCCTGTCTTCCCACCCCATTACTGTACCTCAAACCACTGCCCGTGCGACTGCATCTTCAGCACCACGCAAGGGTCGGGTTTAGAGAGAGCGTCACGGTCCGAGATCCCCCGGCAGGCCATTCTCAGCTCCACTTTAGCCAGGCATGGAGAGCTGATGAAGCCCAGCGTGGCCTCTGCAGACTCGTAGATGTTACTCATGCTGAACACACAATCACACACTGTATGGAGAGGAAGAGACGATAAAAGGCAGGGTTACTTTCAACAGACAGACAGACAGACAGACAGACAGACAGACAGACAGACAGACAGGCAGATTTTAAAATCCCATGCACTGCAGTACATTTGAACTGTGCTTGCTTTGACATGAGCAGAAGCAGTGGCTCTGACTAAGCACACAGGACTCAAAACTGTTCAAGGTCAGGACTCTGAAGCGACTGAATATCAGACAGGTCCCAAAATACACACAAACGCACACTCAATTATGCATTTACACGTTATTGCAAACCCGCATTTGGGTGTACGTACACATTCTGTATGCGCATACATGCATTTACACAAACGCGCGCACACACACACATAAAGTGAGCTCTGCTGAGTAACCAGAACAAATCAGCCGGGTTTCTCCTCAGGTTTCCGCAGAGTGTATAGTGTTTACAGTCCCCAAATAGAATACCGTCAAGCATCTAACCACTTCCACAAAGACGTTTCCCCCCATAAATGAATTGTTAATCATGAAATAAGTTGGAGTCCCATTTTACAGTAAAAACTGCAAAGAAAAAAACCCATCATCACAATGAGGGCAGAAAATATCCGCCACTTTTTATTTGTTCAAGGTGAGAGCTCTTGTATTGCCTCCTTCTCTCCTATCTGACACAACTCACAGGAACTCTATGTGTACAGCAGTGATGGCCAATGTGACACATGCATGGCAATAATGTTTAATGTGTTACAAGGCCATAACTCTTTTGACCTTAAAGGCCCTGCGCATCCATCAACCACCCACGCAGGTTTGTTTCAACAATTCTGCTGAATTATATCCATGTATGCAGACGCAGCTTGATTGGCATATTCCGCACTCTCCTTTTATTGCATCTGTTGGAGGGAAATGGACATGCGCCTTTATAGCTCTTGATTATACATGGACTCTTGTGATTTGATGTAGTTCCCACTTGACCAGAGATGCAATTATTAAGAAGTAATGAAAACGCCTAAGTGAGTGTTCCCCTGCTTCCTTCTTTTTGCTAAGCTAAGCTGGCTATTTCCTGACCATAGCTTCATATTTAATGGAAAGATGAGACACTGGTATTAATCAGTACAGTACAGAACAGTACACTTAGTACAGTACAGTAGTAGATTGTACACTTCAAAATGCATTGCAACATCGTCGGTAATACCGTAATGACCTCCACATGTGCTCTTTACTCAAAGCATACCATTTCTAAAGGAGGATGCGGATGACACCAGCTATAAATCTATTACTATTACATTGGAAATACATTATACATTGCATGTATAATTAATCTCAAAATGCATGGTTCCATTTTCCCAGCCCATAATGTACATGGAGAACTGGGCTGAAACCTTGGGTAAGCTCAAGTCCAGTTAGTCCACACTAAAGGGTAACCGCTGTGCTCTGATGTGCTAGATGGTACAAACTGAATATTAATGCAGTGGTCTAGTAGTGTCTTCCTTAGGGAGAGAAGCTCTTGGAACTGGGTCTGAATCTGACCTGAATGTCTCTCTCTCTCCTTCTGTCTTCCATAATTCATGCTCCATGTGTGTGTTGGCTGGTGGTTATTATTTTTAGTTAACCATACTGAATGGGTTGTATACAGAGAAACGAGCGAGGACAGAGCCACGGGGCAGTTGTGTGAAATACAGTAGACCTGTGTGGAGGTGCCGTGTGTTTGTCTTTTTGCACGGTGGTGACATGTCTGCATGTGTGTGTGTGTGTGTGTATGTGTGTTTCTGCGGGAAGCAGCAGATGTCTGGCTGTTCCGGGTGACAGCAGATAACACGGATAAGTCACGGACGATGTGAAAATTGTCTACAGATACTGTCTAAGAGCTGTGTGCAGAATCTGCCTTTACAGTACAGATAAGGATCAGCTGTACTTTGGAGTCACAAAAGTAGTTTGGAGTCACAAAAGTAGTTTAGTCAACTGACAACTGGTTTATTTTGATATTTATGTACTATAATACCAATCAAATACGTTTGGCGAGGAGGGTTTAAGTATTAGGAGCTATTTGACTAAATGTTGGTGTTTTTCCTTGATCTGTACAAATATATAAATGTATAGAATCACAGATTATGTTTCAAACATTTGACAAGAAATATAACTGCAGAAAACTGCAATGTTTCCATGCATTACTGTTGATAGAAACCACGAGCACCAACAAAGATGTACAAATTGCAGAACGCAGAGCGCTTTGTAATACAGTTGTTTGCGTGCTCTGTAATTTGTGTGTAAATCAAAAATAATGCCCAAACAAAAACCAGAAGAGTAATGATTGATTGCCAGGCGGTGTGAGATGCCAAAAAAATCATTCCTCACTGTCAGCTCATATTCTCCACACTGTGACAATCAATCATGGCTCAGAGCTCAATTGCCATGACCCTTGACTCTCTGTGTGTGTGTGTGTGTGTGTGTGTGTGTGTGTGCGTGTGTGTGCGTGCGTGTGTGTTACCATTCACCTTTACATGTGCACATGTGTAGAGTGACTGTGGCAGTTGTGACATTAATGATTCAGCCACAGGAACGTCCATACCATTAAAGTATTGCTCGTTCACATATTGATTATCCGACAAAGACGAGAAGCATCGCCATTTAGACACAGCACTGGCAGCGAAAGCTAGAGAACTACAGTATGTGGCATGTTATGCATTCCCTATATGACATATTAATCATGAGAGGTGACAGCAATATGCGAGAGACAGCTGGATGTGAGAAAAGACAGCGAGGAGTATCAGAAGTGAAGCAATCTGGCGTTGCGAACTCACAGTGTTATTAGAGCTGACACAGAGGCAGAAGCAATGAAAGTGAGTGAGGTTGTGAGAGGGGGGATTAGAGAGATGGAGTGAGAGAAAAAACTGGAGAAAGGCAGGCATGTGAGAGTGAATGGAGCAGAGGGGCGAAAGGAAAAGAGAGACAGAGAATGAAGCAGATCTTTCCCTCCCATAGGGCTTATCTTGTTTTATAGCAATCCAGCCGAAATAAATGAAAGCAGAGGCTTTCGAAGAGTAGCCTCCAAGGTATTTCCAGTATTCTCTCAAAGAAAGAATCAAGTCACAGTGGATATATTTTTTATAATAATATGTTGTTGCCTGGTAGTAGCAATGATCATCAGTGTTATTGTCTATTTTATTCTACCGAATAATTAACAAATCAACAAAGTCTTACAAGCTGTTAAACAATAAATATGACACGTCAGGCTATACACATCTAATGTCATCATGCCTTTGACTTATAAGACAATAAAGAAAAAATGTCCAGGAAAAATGTTTGGAATAGCCTCTACACCTCTCCTGCAGCGGGTAAGACATGCGCCAGGCTGCTCCCATCTCCTGCAGAGAGAAAACTCACCTCAACGACCTGGAGAAAAGATCCGAGCGGAGCCGAAGAACTTCACCGCCGTTTACTTGACAATCACGGATGCCTCAACGCCTCCGGACCCATCTCCCTCTCTCTCACTCTTTGTCTATATGTTCCCCTCAGTCCCCTACACTGCAGAGCTCGGCCGGTTTGGTGCTGACAGCCAAACAGAGCTGCTTTCTAATTCCCACAGGGCGAGCACGGTGAGGATGCGCTCCGTGCGCCTGGGCTTACTCTGGGTGGAAGATAGGGAGGAGGAGGAGGACAGTGCGCCACTTAACTAGAGTTTGTAATTCGCTGGCTCCATCGGGGGGCCGCAGAGAGCGCATCGTACCCGGGGACCAGTAGCCTCCAAGCGCAGTGCATCAGCGCCATCTCGTGGTGGTTACAGTGCGCTGACACGTATAAAACTGATTTTCCGGTTCTCAGCTTTGATTGGCTGCGATGTGCTTCAGCGGTTTTATAATAAGCGATGACCGCACACCTGAGACCGCTTGGTGTTTAATTTAAAGTTCACGCTGTGCCCACCAGATTGGTTCAGATGAAATTAAACAGTGTAGGAGGCGATTGGAATAATCTCAACAGAGCAATATAGGGGTTTAGCCCATATGACTCTCTACTTTAGTTTTTATATGTTTTAATCTATTTTGTTGGTTTTAACAGTTTTAATTTCACATTTTCGCTTTATCAACCACCTGTAAAGTAGCCTATTTGGAATTGCACTTACCTGTATGAAAGGTGCTATTCAAATACATTCAGATGTTTCACATGCACTGACTTCCTTCAACAAATATATTGTGTATTTAACTGTACTTAAGTTTTTGATAGGGATGCATTACTTACTTTGGATTGATTCACCTCTTTCCCTTATGTTATTATGTTACCATGTTGTCTAACCTGTTGTAAAACCCCTGCTGATCTTAATCTCAAATTATAATACAGGCATAATAGTGAATTTGAAGTGCATCCAATTCCTACATGGTATTACAGCTTTCTCTCTATCCTGTAGGCTTAGGCCTGGTGCCATATTATTCACAAATCAAGGCATTGATTTATGAGGTAACCATTTTAAGAGGATATTTAGTCTGAAATGGATTTGTTTGGCTCTTTTGAAAACCCATTTATCCTGATAAATCGGCCGGGACAAGCATATACTATAGCAATATATTCTATAATATTCTATAATTGTCCTAAATGCCTGGGCTTTGTCACACCAGACCTCATTATTTATTTATCAGTCCCAATTTACACAAACATTGTATAGTCTACAATGTTGATAGATTAATATAGCCGATTTAGCCTATTACAGATTTATTCTTGTCATGAATAATATACTCAGTTGTACAATTCATTCCTGAACATAACTTGCTATTGGATGGTCAGTCCAGATCTGTCACTGCGGATGAGATCATGCCATGTCTGGAGCAGGGACCCAGCTTTGTGCGGGCGGACCACGCCCCGGCCCCGGCGTGCGGTGCACCAGGCTAGGTTAGCACACAGCTGCTACATCCGGGCGCTCTGCTGCTCGGTTTACAAGCCCTGCGAAGATGGCGACTTCAGGGAGGAGTGCATTATTATCCTCCACATCAACTGGACCTAAGAACACACTGGACAACTCCAACCAAGAGGAGGATGACGGACAGGACTTATGGTGGGCGACACGTTGTTTAAGATGGGTTATCATGAGCAGGGTTTGTGGGCGCAGAGGGTCCATTGTGCTCGGATGAGGATGGTTTGACAGCTAGCTTGCTAACGAGGCTAGCTAGCATCAGCACCAGACTGACTGGTGACACAGCAGCACTAGCTCGCTTTAGCTACTCGCTGTCAGTTGTTGTCTGTTAATGAATGAAGGAGCCTTGTTTGGCCGTGTTGTAACGGAGCTCTTCTGTCTGCAGGTCCACCATCCTGAGTGAAGTGTCAACCCATTCAAGATCTAAGCTACCGTCGGGGAAAAATGTCCTGGTCATGGGTGGGTATCTGTGTGTGTCTGCAGTCTCCCGGCTAGCCAATAAGCATCGTTAGCCTGGGGATCGTCTCATCCTGGTAGACTTAATACTGCTCGGTCGCTAAGCTAGCGTGCTGTGGACTGATGGTGCTTTTGTGTTCAAGCCTGGCAGCGGGTGCGTCGGCTAGCAGAGAGAGACGAGTGCATGTTCCTGTGCCTGCACTGCACGCGCGCATACAAACACACACATACACACACATACATACACACACACGCACACACTCCCTCATCATTTTATGAGAGAGAATCGGGCCGCTTTGAAACACTGCAAGTCATTCTAGCATTCAGTGATGCTAGTAGCAGCTAGGTGGAGATGATGCTGAGGGGACAAGACAAACCATCAGCCGATGTGGGTTTTTATTTATTTGTATTTGTTTTAACGCGGCCACAGGGCTTTATGTGGCTCGAGCAGAGAGGGTGCCTCCCCGTCTCGCTCTGTCCTCGTGTCCCGCTGCTGTCCACACACAAACACACACCGTCTACACACCCGCCTGGGATAATCCGCAGCCTGCTACCCATTTCAGCTAATCAGCGAGTTGGTTACCGACGCATTTGTCTGTTATGCTATCCATGACAACATCAGCCAGCTCTGATTCACGATGCATTGTGTCCTCCTTTCCACATAATAAGGCAACGTGCAAGAATGGATGCAGCCTTGACCTCATAACATGCACAATAACACAGTCATGCTATCAGCGTGGAGGTTAGCTATACTGCCACCACAAATGCAGATATAGCCCGTTGTCGATAGATACACAGTGTATTGGTGCTGCTGAACCTTTATGAAAACTGCAAACTCTGTATAATGAAGCTGTGTGGCCCTATGCAAGTGGATTGTTTACACTTGTGCTATATATTTGTATAGAGCTGATGCAATTAGATGAGTAATGATTAGGTGAAAATATACCTGCAACTCATTTGCTAATCAATTAATCGCTTAAGTAATTTTTTTTTAAGCAAAAATGCCAAACATTTCCTGTTTTTTTTTTTTTAGCTTCTCAGTTGTAAAAATCTGTTGCTTTTCTTTGTCTCTTGTTACAGTAACATGAATATCTTTGCGTTTTGGACTGTTGGTTGTGGTTTAGAAAAGCGTTCTGGGCTATTTTCTGGCATTCTTTAAACCAAATGATTAATAACTAAATTGAGGAGGTCATGTCAGATTATTCATGCATGAAAGCAATCTGCAGCCCTATATTTCTGCAGTTTTGTGCAATCCTGATTTTGAATAGTGTGTGTGGTGCACACTTTTGCTCCCCATATCCTTTCTATTAACCCAGCAGTGTGTTACTAGTACAGCTCATAGCATAATAGTGGGCAGCAGGATGCACTAATAAATGGTACACCTTCAGCAGTGGTGTGGTGTGTAGGCTTCAGTTAGTATGCCACTTAACAGGCTTTTGCCAAATATGAATTCTTGCTCCCTCTTATTCAAACTGAAGCATTTATGGTTTAAAGGAATACTTCACAACCCAAATAACCATTTGTATATCATTACTCCCCTCGTGTTACCTTGAATTCTTGAAGAAAATGTTTTGTTTCTCGCATGCCTCTATGGTGAACGAATAATCCAAAAACAGAGAAAACTTGCTGTTGTTTAAACGTGGTTCCCATTTAATTCAATTTGTCCAGAATTTTCTCTTTTCTTTAATTATTCGTTCACCACCGAGGCATGCGAGAAAAACTAAGTTTTCTTTTGGATTTCAAAGTAATACGGGGTGAGTAATTTATCATTTTGGGGGTGAATCTTTCCTTTAAGTACTAAACTGCAATATTATAATCATTATAGCAGTGGATGCTGGCTACTGCACAACATTTGTGTGAAATCCATCATTCTTTTTAAAACATTTTTTTTTTTACTGATTTTCTGTGTGATTAGGTGAGGTGGGTTCGGGGAAGACCGCCTTGGTTGCAAAGATGCAGGGGGTTGAAGAGTTCATGAAAGGGCGTGGCCTGGAATACCTCTACTTCAGCGTCCATGACGACGACATCGATGGTAACCATCAACTACTTGCAGTTTGTACATGGACCAAAAAATGTCTGTTGTCTTGTGTTTTTTTTTTTTTTTTCTCCAGGCTACTTCTAAATTCTGTGTGTGTGTGTAGACCAAACTAGGTGTAATGCCTGGGTGTTAGACGGAGACCTTTACCACAAAGGTCTGCAGGGAGTTGCTGTTCCAGTGGACTCGATCAACAACACGTTGCTGCTGATAACTGTTGACATGTCGCGGCCATGGAACGCCCTGGACTCTCTCCAGAAGTGGGCCGCCGTCGCCAGGGAACACATCGACAAACTCCGAGTCGCCCCGGAAACGCTGCGGGAGCTTGAGCACAGACGTGAGTCATAATGACAGCAGCCAGGCTGACGAGTAGATAAATTGTAAAAACAAAGTATATGCCAGTGTTTCTTCACGGAAACGCTCTTGGCAGTATTATAACACTTCTTGAATGAGGAGCCTCTTTATCAAAGATTTCTGTTAAAATTTGTTTCTGTTAAAAGTTTTCATTGGACCTATTCAGCGTGAGTTTTGACAAGGATTGTCTGTGTGTCTGTGTGTCTCTGTGTGTCTCTGTGTGTCTCTGTGTCTCTGTGTCTCTGTGTGTCTGTGTGTCTCTGTGTGTCTGTGTGTGTTTGTGTGTAGTTGTAAAACAGTTCCAGGAGTACACAGAGCCAGGCAGTGGGGATGATGGCACCCCGCAGAGGAGGAGCGAAGAGGAGGAGAGTGTGCTGCTGCCGTTAGGAGATAACACACTCACACACAACCTAGGAATACCATTGGTGGTGGTCTGCACCAAGGTACACACTCACTCGCTGCTGACCTATAAACATAGCTTATGTGTGGAAGCATATTTTACTTTTTACCTTAAAATGTAATGCCATGTTTCAACTGCATAGTACAGCTCTGCTCAACTCTACTCCCTTTTGGTACCAGGTCCTTTTCTCTATTTTGTTTCCCACTTGGCTTGGCTATTTGAAAGTTGCGGGTTTGTGCAGGATGTCCCGTGTCACGCAAATGACGATTCTCCCCGACCAATAAATGGTCTGCAGTTTTTTTTTTTTAACTCCACCTTTTGGTTTTCATCTCAGCTCGCTTGGAACCGTGGTACAAAAGTACGAGGTATTATCCACAACTTTTGCTAATGGAAAACCGAAAAAGAGCGAGTTGAGCCGTGCAGTGTCATGCAGTGGAAATACGGCGTGTGTGTGTGCGCTGTACATTATTGTGGGAATTATGAAACGCGTGTGGAATTAATTAAATAATTTCAAACCAGAGTGGTCCTGCATTTGCAAAGTAATCGACTTACAGACATTCACCTGTCTCTCATCAGTGCGACGCCATCAGCACATTGGAGAAGGAGCACGACTACAGAGACGAACACCTGGACCTCATCCAGTCTCACATCAGACGTTTCTGTCTGCAGTGTATCCTTCGCTCCACATTGTTTCAGCTGCGAGCCAAAAAGTGCACAAACATGAATGTATAGTGGGCGAAAACTAAATGAAACTCTTGGTCACAGAAACTGGGCTGTGGATCAATTCAACTGACTGCAGTTTTCCCTTCAGATGCTGAAAGGCATTCATTCACGTTTTGGCCTGTACTCTCCTGATGTCCAACTGTTCAGTGATGATGGATGGTGATACAACTGAGTGACCAAAGGAAAAGTTCGCAGCAGTACTGTTATTGCAGTATTTTGGCCACTGTGAGCTGTATCGTCACCGTTGTTGTTAATATTGCTTTGTTGCTAAGAGAGTTTCATAAAGGTCGTAGATTACCCAGTACTCTGCTTGAAATGGTTTGTTTTTCCGACTCATCGCTCCAGTCAATGTGGAAACTGTATTAGATTTTCCAGGGTTATTGCGTTTGAAATTAGCCAAGATTGTGCACCTCCTTAGTTCTTCTGTGTACTAGTCGCAATTAGTAAAAGCTAGACTTTGTCTTTCTGTAGCGCAACGAAGAGTACGTGTTCTGTCCCCGTGGTGTTAGTTTTATTTGTGCTTCTGTATTTAAAAATGGTGGTGCTGAAAATATTCTTGACAGCCATGTCAGATGGAGCGTCTCTGGTTTACACATCAGTGAAGGAGATGAAAAACTTGGACATCCTGTACAAATATCTGGTTCACAGACTCTACGGCTTTCCCTTTCACTGCCCGGCACAAGTGGTGGAAAGAGATGCCGTCTTCATGTAAGCCTGTGTGCATGTGCGTGCGTGCGTGCGTGCGCGTGTGTGTAATACAGCTGTATGGCCACCTGTATTTGGTTTGTAACTCTTCCCTCTGCTCTCTCAGTCCATCAGGCTGGGACAATGAGAAGAAGATTGCCATACTTCACGAGAACTTCCAGACAGTAAAAGCAGACGACAGCTTTGAGGAAGTAATAGTCAAACCGCCAGTCAGAAAGGTACAGGCTCCCACTGGAAAAAAAAAACGTCTAACTTTGAACTGTCATCTTAGGCAAGCTAAGCTTACAGCGCAACAGATTGATTACTGCTGTAATGTATTGTGGCATCATTTTCACAACCAATGCGCAAAGCTTTACCCAATATCCCTGCAGGGATCATGAGAGTTTTATTCAATCTAATTTATTAGCTGTTGTAAAGCTATAAAACGGGAGTGGAAATGTTTTTTAAAAAAGGATATTTGTTCTTGCTTGTCACCAGATTGTACATGAGAAGGAGATTCAGGCAGAAGATGACCAAGTGTTTCTGGTAAAACTGCAGGTCAGAAAACATTTCTGTTGTGTCAATGCCAGTCGGTTTGCTGCTTGTCTGTACTCCAATTAAATCTGACTTGAGGGTCCTGATATGTTAATTAAATACTAATTAGAGCGAGTGTGCATATTGTGCTCTAATTTGCAGTCGCTGCTCGCCAAACAACCCGCTGTGACAGCAGGGCGACCAGTGGTGAGTGCTCCGTGTTTTTTCCAGTTTTGGCTCATAAGATAAAGGAAAGCTGCCTCCAGTGTGAGTAAGTGTGAAAATGACTGTTGTTGTTCATAGGACACCACCAGTCGAGCACCCACCGGCTCCCCCAGGACGAGTAATCGCTCAGCAGCGGCCAACGTAGCAAACGCCATGCCACAGTCGGGTACGTTGCGTGTGTGTGTGTGTGTGCGCGTGTGTGTGTGTGCGTGCGTGTGTGCGTGTTTGTTCTAATTCTAGTCTCCTTATGCTGCAGGTCAGACCAGTGAGGGTGTGTTGGCCAACTTCTTCAACAGTCTACTGACAAAGAAAGCAGGGACAGGGGGGCCCGGGACGCCAGGTGGCGGTAACAACACTCCAGGAACAGTACGCAAGTCAGGTGCGAATACAGTTTGCTACGATGCTCTCGTTTTGTAGGATAGACAGAAAGTGCTCATTTATTCAGTTGTTCTTTGGGTTTAATGCCATTTTCACTTACTCATCACTCAGCTTCTCTTTGGTTTCCACCTCCCATCTGCCGTCCTCCATTTTTCTCACCTCTTTACTCTCCTGTCCTCTACTCCAGACATGAACATAACACATGGTAAAGAAAATCATAAAATGGTCTGAGTCCAAAAGAACATCCATCATCTTTATGCCTGTCTGTAGCTCGGCGTGTCTTTTCATTCTTAACTATGTTAACAGTCTGTTGTGTAATCTCACTGTTAACATCATTCATAATGTGTGTATGTGTATGCATTAGTCAGAGGATGCTGGCCACGTTAAGGTGTGTGTGAGAGAGACATTCCTCGGTCATTATTGCTTGTGTATGTCATTGTTCATTCTCTGAAGCATCCCTATATTTCCTGTGACCCTTTCCCTCCTCTGAGCCTCTGACTTTCTCCTGCATCCAAGGAGGAACAATGCCGAGTTTCCGCTTCTTTATTACCATATGCACACTAATTACAGTGAAGCATTGGCTCCCTCCAACAATGCACTTTAAATATGTATAAAATAAAGTAAAATGACCCAAGTAAAAGCAAAATGAGAATCTAAGACCTAAAAAAAAAAGTGCAAGTTAAAATATAGGGCTAAAATATACACATAAATAATAGTAATAGAACAGTATTTCAAATGGATAATATTATTTGATTGACTGATGATTTAATGACAAATACAGCCCTAATGTTTCCCCTCTTGACACCCTGTCTCCATTCTGCTCCTTTACATTGTTTTGCATGCTGCATTGCATTTTCATAACTAACATCTGCCACAAATATTGCACATGTTTCTAACTAAGACTGGGCGAAACGGGGAAAATATATATCTTGAAACTTTTCAACATATTGGCTATATTCTCTTTATGTAAACCGTGTACCTAATATGTAATCATTCTCTGTGAAATGGTTTAAGACATTATGGTTTTCAGTTGGAACCATATTTAGAAAAATTGTTTTTTTTTTTAACAATACCACTTTAAAACTCCATCAAAATGACAACAAATAAGATCTGTCTTCTTCTTTGTTCTGTTTTTAATACATACAGCATACTGATTTATTGACATGACTAAATTGCAGGCCTATCTTACAATTATAAACAAAAACAACATTTGTCTCTTGCAACAAAGATCATTTTAAAGGTTTGTTCGACCTATTTAGTGCAATAAGAACTAATTTGCAAATAAATGAAAATACATTGAGTATTATCGGATTGCACAAAGAGGAGGCAGAATATGATCACAGTTGTATTATTGCAATGTAAAATGTGAGTAATTGCAATAAACCTGGATTGTTCAATACTGTAAATGCCATAGAAATAACATTAATAACCATTTACAAAAACTAATCTAATCAACAAAGTAAAGTCAAACTAATTTACCTCACCTCTCTATCACTGTATGCACGCATAACTTTAATAGATTGAACAAAAATAGCCTACGTAACTATACTAAAACCCTGTTAATTGTACCACAACAATATTATCCCCAATGTTTCGCTAATATTCTCATTTCACCCAGCTCTTATTTTAAACCTGTGTAATTGCATTTGTGCTTATTGCATTGTGCCTTAACCACTCAATGCTGTTTCATTAATTGCACTGGCTAAAAATGCTTGTTTTTCTATGATATAGTATTAATTTGCATGCATCTACCTACACGTGATGCAGGGTCGAAGCTGGGCCTGAGCGATGTACAGGCGGAGCTGGACCGCATATCCAGCCGGGAGAATGACTCGGACTTGCCCAATGCCAACGACACCCCTGCCACCGACGGCCAGGACACATGAAGACCAACACACTTCACCCTGCACTCCCCCCCCCCCAACCCCCTTTCCATCCCATCTTCCACCTCCCTTGTCCTTCCTCCCTCCACTTCATCACAAAGATGCGGGAAGAAAGAGGGATTTAGGCACAGTTTTCCCTCCCCATCATCTTTCACTTCCTCCTCAAAAAGAAGAACTCACCCTCTCTTCCCCTACCTGTTTTCCCACACCTTGTTCCCCCGCCCCTCTCTCTATTCTCCTCCTGGCTGTTGCGCTGAGGGCGAGTATTTGTCACTGTTACATACAAGACTGTCTGTTACATGAGAGTAAATAGGTATGGGGGACCAATGGGGGTGTGAAGGTTGGGATGAGAAGAAGTAAGAGGTAGATTGAAAAAGATTGATTACAGGAATGAAAGCAAGGGTGTTTTGTCCATCCATTTCTTGTGATGGTACAGTTGGTGTTTTTACTGTAGGAACTGCTGAAGGGTGCATGTTGAAGAAACATCACTTAGAGTACTATAGGGATGCTTGTGTGTTTAATGTATGTGGGGCAAGTCACGCTTGGCCAGAGGAAGAGATTGAGAACAAAAAAAACAAAAAAATGCCTGAAACAAAATGACAAACACTCTTGTTTTTTAAGATGAAGGGACAAACATACCAGTATTTGTGTGTGTGCATGTATGTATGTATGTATGTATGTGTGTGTGTGTGTGTGTGTGTGTGTGTGTGTGTGTGTGAGAGGGAGAGAAGGAGTGAAGGATTGAAGGGGTGATGCAGATGGATAGAATTAAGGAAGTTGTTTCAACCTAGACCTGTATGTCGAGAGATTTTTGGCTGTTTGCATTTCAACCAAAAGGCAAAAACATTACTATGCTCTTACACTACAAGCTCTTAAAACAGTGCTTACACTATTATTACAGAAGTCTGCTGGACTACGCAAACCAAACATGACAAACAATATACTTTAGAATAAAAGTTCAAACTCAAGCATTAGTCCTCCGTAGAGGGCACCTAAGGTCCATCATGGCACCCAGTTCTACAATTGGCCAAACTTCCCCTTGTGGTAGACACTATTCAAACCTGTAGATAACAGATAACAGCACTGACAAGGGAGGGTGGTAGAGGGTTGTAGAGGTTAGATGGGTGGGTAGCTGAGCTTTACCTGTACAGAAAAAAAGCACTAGTGATTCAGTTCCATAGTTACTGCGGGCGGGGCGGTGGGTGGGCAAGGGGGTCAGAACAAAGGAGGGTCACACCAAGAATGTACAGTCATTGTCTCGCTGATTGGTCCTGTTATTTCAGAGCTCTGTGTTGGCGTTTGTATAATCAGATCTGTTAATCAGTCAAATAAAAGGTGTATTTATTCGGATTCATCCACATGGCTTCTCTTTGTTTTTTGTTTTTATGCCTCTGGCCGTGTTTATGTTTTTGGGTCGCCTGTGCTATTCTCATGAACGTGATATCTCAGGAACACCTGGAGGAAATTTCTTCAAATTTGGAACAAAGGTCAAGCTTCAACTCAAGGATGAACTGATTAGAATTTGGTGGTCAAGGTCACTGTGACCTCACAAAACATGTTTTTGGCCATTACTCAATAATTCATATCATGGATTTAAATTGCAACGTGACTGGTTGGCATGCTGTAGTGACCTTGTGCAAGACACTGAATTTTCTTGTTTTCAAATAATTAAATTATTAGAAATTATTTAGAAAAATGGACATATGAATGGCTGAAATAAATCAAGCAGACAGTGTCATAGGCACTACCTTTTTTTTTTTTTTACAATGCTTTTCAGGCAGAAACAAGACAAGACTTAAGGGGCACAATGTAACAGAAACACCTTAAAATACAGTTGTTCTTTATATAACATTGGTAGATGCTCATGTTTTATTGTTGACTTGGTTGTATTGATTCAATTAAATTTCCATTGTTAAGGCTATTATGTGTTTTTCAATCTATGTTGATGAGGGCCTACTTACTAGCCTCGAATTTCTAAGTTTCATCACACCAAGGTATTCACTGTAGGGTTGTTGCATTGTAAGTGGTTTCTGTTATTTTGTCCACCCTGTGTAGGCACTATGGCTACTGCTGTCTAGTATATTCTGATCTCTAAACCCTCTGAAGGGGGCTGGGCTAATGTATGTATATTATTTATGTACAGTATATTTAGACAATTCTCCAGTGTCTTGTATCCGAATAATTTCTCAAGAAATCTTCATAAGAATACAGTTTATGGGCTTCTGTATGCATTTTCATGAGCTCTAAGCAGATAAATACAATGCATTTCAGATCATTGTAATTACAGGACTGGAATGATATAAGCTCAAACCTAATATGCACTTGCATGACTGACTGAAAGGAGTAAGAGCAATTAATTTAGCCAAATAAATGAAAATATGTGTAAGAAATAGTTTGCATTTCTATTTTTATAAATAAATCTTGTTATGTGATTTGTAGGGGAGGTTTCCAATGGTACCCTGCAGACAAACGGTAGTTGTTCTTTATATTGTCTTTTGGATTTACCATGCAGTATTTGTCATTACCCGGGTAAATGAAAAAGACTTGCTTGAGCATAATATAGTCATAATATAGTTTTATTCCAAGAGTTTGATGTTAATCTCACACACTGACGAGAAGCAGAAAATAATGAAAATGAAAAAAAGTATTTGCTGAATAAATGTTATCACCTCATGATTTTAAGCAGTATATGAAGAAATATATTGTCAACTTCCATTTGCTCTAGAAGCATGTGGTCTATCTTATTACTGTTCTCACTCTGATTCATACCCCTTGCAGAAATGTGACTGATTTTCTTTTAAGAGCCTAAACACATTTCTGCCACTCCTAATCTAGAGATGATAGATTTTTGTGGTATAAACAATGATCATAAATTTCCTTTTACATTTCTTGTGGTAACACCAATATGCTTCCCTATGACACTTTGGATTTGACCTTTTCTACTCCATGGCACGTATCAGACACATAAACATGAACTCAACTATGTGTGACACTTTCTTTTGATTGTTTTCATTTTATATCAATACATTTTATTTTCATATAACTATAATAATAGGTCAAATTGAGCTTTCCTATCGGTTAACTGGAATTGTTTTGCGACGCTTGTGTGTATTTAATGCTTAGAAGCCGACTTCAGCTTCTACTTAGATGCACAACATTTGATGCATTTAAGTGGATGTTAGATATCAGACTGTTGCTACGTAGGTATGTGCATTTCGATTTGATAACAGCTAGTCTATGAATAATTGCCCACAAGGAGATGCACGCAATTTTATATAATTTCAAGTATGAACACATACAATGTGTGTAAGTCTTTTAAAGCCACACAATATAGCCTAGATATAGCAGCGTGAATCTCAGTTTTACTGTCCGCCTTCAATCAGTTAGTGATGGATTAAATTTATCAGTTGCCACAAGTTGTGCAGTTCATGTCACCAAAAAACAACTAAGGATGCCATTAACCTACAGCACAGCATCATGCTATAGTGGCAATTTAATGTTTTTTCTTACAATCAATGTTTTGTTTTGAAAATAGGCACTTCATGTGTCATTGGATCAGATTATGGGTTTCTATAGAAAACTGAAATTCAATCTGACATTCTAAAACTTTCTATACGGTTTAAATGTGTGTACTATATATGATTTGTTTTCTTCTTCCTTTAATTTAGCCACTGCAGTTTTGCAAAATAAGTCACATGTCAACTGTGTGCAAGAGTGAGAAACGTAAGTGAGAGAAATGGTTGACAATCACCTTTCATGTTTGCCAAAGGATGACTTCCCTTAATACGATAAATGAATGACATAGTCATGTAACTATTCACTCCCTCTATCATATCACAGCAGCTCATGAATCACATTCCATTCTAATGAATGCTCGTCGCCCTCACCGCCACTACAATATCAAACATATTTCATTTACCTGTTTGAAATGTGTCAAAATTGAAATGGCCGACTTCTCTTAACATAGAAAGATATCGATATGCGCCAATAGCGGAAAAATAACAGTTTCTATGGCTAAAACTTTGTTAAAAATGGCGCCCTATTTTTCCGAGTGCGGCAGAATACTGTATTTTTTTCCCTCGCCATCTTGATGTTCGATCGCACAGGCGGAAGCAACATCTTCGGCGGAGCAACAGCGGGTGTGGTTCGGACTTCTACGGGTGGTTCACCTAGCAGCCCTTTTCCTATTTCCAGCCAAGAGAAAAGGCAAAAATTTCCTGACAACAACCACGGAGGAGCCGCTCGACTTTGGTAAAGATAGTATGCTTACTACAGCTATTATATAAGGGATTTACAGCGCGTCAATATTTGCTTCACCAAAGAAAATCATCTTTGGCTAGGGAGGGGGCTCCGGTGGGGTTTTCTGATTTGGCTGGCAGCACAGCAGGTTTTGTACGGTGGCGCTTGGATCTACTTCTCATATGCCCTGGTTAGCTAAGCTATTCAAACCAGAATAAAACATTTGGAGGGTTCGCTTGAAAGTCACGATTCCAATAATGCGCCGATTTGTAAAAATAATGACTTCGAATACTGGTTGCTCAGGGCAAGTCTCATCAATTTAGGCTTTGTGAGTGAAGCCCCAAACTGTGTTTGTTTATGTTAGCTAGTTAGCTAACTAGCGGAGGAGTTAGCTACGCACGTTAGGTTAGCTAGGCGAGCTTTCAAGGTAAGATAGCCGACCTGTTAGCAAGCAGTGGTGGCTAATTCATGCTAGCGCTTCGGTTTTAAATGATATGTCCTTAAAACATGATTGATGGAACCTATACAGTTAGATGGGTTTTTAGTTTGTATTTGGTAGCTTGTTAAGCTCCCAGTTAGACCCACCACGAGAGGAGGAGTCATGGAAGTGATTGCGGGGCGGAGGGGGTAGTTTCTCTCATTGGAAACCCAAGCTGCGAGGTCGGAACTTGGCCGTGGTAGGGGGAGGGGGAGAAATATGCCTTTGATGTTCTTTGCCGCTGAATGGTGAATTGTGTTCGTGCTGGCCTGGAAATACCCACTGCTTTGCTCTCTCGGCTGGAGGTGGAGGCTCGGCATTTCCCCTCCGTGCTACGTTAGCAAGCCAAACAAGCGTCTGAATCACAGGGTGCTGGTACAGGTAGCGCAGAAGACAGTGGTTTTATTATTGCGACCACGTAGGAGAAACGCATAAACATTACGATTGGTTGGCTTTGGCAAACAAGAACTCAAGGTTGAGTGCGAGTTGTCTTATTTCCCCCTGTGTACTTTTTTCCTTTTTACGCAGACATATCTGCTGTGCGGGCTGAGGGCAGGCAAGAACAATGGCTACCCAGTGTAAGTATGAAAAACTTACTTTAATTTAAAGTACCTAGTTTTTTTTGGATCTGAACACTGCCCTTCATATGTACAGAGGCGTTTCTCTCTACATAAATACACATAATACCATAAGCCTGGGGGCACTTGAAATTGGAGAAACGGGACCTAGGTGAGCACATGTCTCAGTATCCCAAGTAATCATAACTCGTCCTTTGTTACACCTGAGTTTCTTCTCCAGGAAAAAAACGTGGTGGTGGATTGAAAGAGGAATTTGATGTTTACTCACTTTAATTTATAATCAGTACCTGAGGGCATCAGACATTTTCTTTGTGCTTGTCGTTTGATTAAACAGGATTAAAAACTTTTTGGTCACACTCACTTTGTGTCCCTTTTTTATTTATTCTCCTGACAACTTTCTATTTCCTATGTCTCGTCTATGCATTTACTCAAGATTACAAGTCCTATTACTGAAAGCTTTTAAGTAAATTTATTCTTGGTTTAAAGCAACAAAAAAAAAACTAAGTTGTTAGTAAAGCAAAGTGTTGGAGGAAGTAAAACATACACTCCTAATCTGTCATTCCTTGTTTCCCCTTTTGTGTAGCTGATTTGATGGAGTTGGACATGGCAATGGGAGACAGCAAGGCTGCAGTGAGCCAGTGGCAGCAGCAGTCCTACCTGGATTCAGGCATTCAGTCTGGAGTCACGACCACAGCACCATCTCTGAGTGGCAAGGGAAACCCTGACGCTGAGGAGGATGATCCAAGTCTCTACGATTGGGAGTTCAACCAGCCCTTCACTCCTGAGCCTACAGGTATACAAGAAACTATCACTATGGTGTAAATTGTATAAATCTGATGATTGACACATTTCTATAATCTCATATTAATCGCCATATTGCATAACGTTCAGATATTGAGGGGTATGCCATGACCCGGGCCCAGCGTGTGCGTGCTGCCATGTTCCCTGAGACCTTGGAGGAGGGCATCCAGATCCCACCTACCCAGCTGGATGCTGCCCACCCCACAGCAGTGCAGCGCCTGGCAGAGCCCTCTCAGATGCTGAAGCATGCTGTGGTCAACCTCATTAACTATCAAGATGATGCTGAGCTGGCCACTCGGGCCATCCCTGAGCTTACCAAACTGCTTAATGATGAGGACCAGGTAGGTGTACAAATGAGTGAATTTTCACATGAACAAAATAAGTACATGCTGGGTGACATGTGGTATTGTGTAAGTTATTAGCAATGCCATTTACATCCCGCCCTCTGCTTCCCTAATGAAAAATGGTCTCTATCCCAGGTTGTCGTGAATAAAGCCGCTGTAATGGTGCATCAGTTGTCAAAGAAGGAGGCATCACGCCATGCCCTGATGCGCTCCCCACAAATGGTTTCGGCCGTTGTTCGTGCCATGCAGAACACTGGTGATGTGGAGACAGCTCGCTGCTCTGCTGGAACCTTACACAACCTTTCCCACCATCGTGAGGGGCTCCTTGCAATCTTCAAGTCTGGAGGCATTCCTGCCCTTGTCAAGATGCTGGGGTAAGATACTGGGGAAATTGTGGTGCTCTTCACCGCATGTGCAGTATATCCATTACATCCACATGGTCCGAAGCTATTGACAAAAATGCAGAGAAGCTGCCGTTGAGTAGTTTGTGTTTTTTTTTTTTTCAGCAAATGCAAAAGAGTAGCATGGAGTTGTTTTGTTAGATTTCCTCACAGCTTAAATTTACATGGTTGTACAATACTGCACTGTATCAATGAATGGTAGCTCTTAAGGCAGACACTAATACTATTTACAGGCTATTGACTCCGTCCCATTGGCCACTAATTGGCAAGACATGTTTGTTTTAGAATTAAATATATCCAGCAGGCTGCAATATTCTATTGATCACAAAGACCTTTTAAGTCAATGGCACAAATAGTGTGCTGTTCTTTTTGTGTGTCTGACACTCTCCAAGCTGCCCCCTTTTCTTTTTCTCTAGCTCTTTTTCTGCTTCTTCTATCATGATTAAGCACACGAATAAACTGCAAATAATGACCAGCCGTGTTAAAGGTATAGCTTTTAATAAAAATTAGCCTGGGTCGCCAACCATCATGTGCACAATTCAACACATTTGGAAATGTATTATCTTCCTTCTTTTACTCTTTATTATCTCCTATAAAAAGCCAAAACACAGTCACAACTGGCTAGCTGGTTGGCAAGTTGCGACCTGTTGGATGTCACGTGTGTGTGTTTGAATTTGCAGCTGGAATCATATTACCACACTTCAAATGCAGGATGAAACAGCCACTTCAGAGTGGATGATGAACTACCTGATTATATTAGACTACAAACAGGTTATCGCCAAATAGATATGAATGCAGGTAGCAATTTGGATTATCTACTCGCAATGAGTGACAAATGGATATCTTTTTAAGTATGCTGATGGTTTACATTATAAAGTCACTTTATAGTTTCCACCAATTTTGCTACCATTTGAGTTTCTTTGTTGTGCTTTGAGTACGGCTAAAATGATGTGCAGATGTTGACGGTACACGTTCAGTGCTCTAAAGTAATTTAAAATTTGTTTTTGACTGATTGCCACCTGAAATAGCACTCTCCCAGGCAATAAAGATGCAATTTCAAGCTAGATTTATTCCAGTACTTTTATGTAAAAAAAAAAAAAAATATATATATATATATATATATATATATATATATATAAAAAGTAATAAGTTTATCCTGACAACACCCTCATCCACAGCTGACTGATGAATTAAACCAGTTATCTCCCAGACTTATGATAACAACAAATAATTAATGTGATAATTTTGTGCACTTGAATCTAAAACCTGGTTTGAAAAGGTGTTTTTAAACTGTTGTTTGACTTTTTTTATGTATAATTTTCCAGCTCACCAGTGGACAGTGTTTTGTTCTATGCCATCACCACACTCCACAACCTGTTGTTGCATCAGGAAGGAGCAAAGATGGCAGTGCGCCTGGCTGGAGGACTGCAGAAGATGGTGGCCCTGTTGTCTAATACCAACGTTAAGTTCCTAGCAATCACTACTGACTGCCTGCAGATCCTTGCATATGGCAACCAGGAAAGCAAGGTATTGGGAGATGAACATTTATGCATGCATTTACATTTCATTCTATCCAGCTTTAAAAGCCCTACGTGTGCTGATGCAACTTGGCTGGCAGTGGTTGGTAGCATGTATAAACATAAATCTATCTTTGTTTTAGCTAATCATTCTGGCCAGCGGTGGTCCCCAGGCCCTGGTCAACATCATGAGGACCTTCACATATGAGAAACTGCTGTGGACCACAAGCAGAGTGCTCAAGGTGCTCTCTGTTTGCTCAAGCAACAAGCCTGCCATCGTAGAGGCTGGTATGTACAGAAATGGAAAAGAAACACAATGCAGTGAAAAATACAAGCTTCAATGTGTAATTTCTAGCCAATGGCTCCAAAGAAATAGAAGGCAGTATTTATCCTCTAAACTGGGTCCATACAATCTGTAATGTTCATATTTTAGTTGTAGTAGTTTGCCATATTTATTGTATTGTAATGTATTCTTTATATTGTGCATTTTCTCCCGTGTAATGCCTGTCAAGTCAGTCAGTGGGCAAGAATACCAAAATTTGACCAAACTGCTGAAACTCTTTTGAAACTCTTTTTCAAGAGCCAGAAAACACTGCTATCTTATATTCTAATCTGTAGTCTGTAACATTGTTAGTTTGTTTACTGGATTAAATCCAAAGTGGCAGAAACTAGAAAACAACCTGCATATTTGTCTCGTCGTGACAAGTCAAGACTGCTAATTTCAGTAGATATCTCTGCAACACAACACATAGACGTCTTTGACATGACGTCAACACTGTTGCCTCTTCACATTCTGTTGATAATGTTAGTTAGTTGTTTTAAATTTGAATTCTAGCCTGTCTTACACATTGAACCTTTTAAATGTTCTGGTCTGCAATTTCCAGTTGTTTGCTTCTAAGGTGAAATTATTTTTGATGTAATGATTAATTTGTTTGTTTTACTTTGGCTTATGTGTATGTAGGAGGCATGCAGGCCTTGGGGCTTCACCTGACAGACCCTAGCCAGCGTCTGGTCCAGAACTGCCTCTGGACTCTGAGGAATCTTTCAGATGCTGCTACTAAACAGGTACAACACTCTCGGTAGTCACTAATGGTTACTTCTTATGAGCCCCCAGGTTTAATGTTAAGAACTGTTGCTCAGTAATCGGTGTGTTAAATGTCCATAGCATGTTACCAAAAATATCAATATAAAGGACACAGATTTTTTGATAATATGAAGTATGACAACTACATGCATTCAACATAGGAGCCTTCAGTTGTGTGACAATTTAACTCCTTCCCCCTCCTCCATAGAATTCCATTTAATATAAAGTATTATTCAAAACAAAATTATAAATTATTTAGGATGTATCCATTCCTCTCCCATCATTTGTTTTCTTATGTCTTTTCTAACCTGTCCTTTACTCTCTCCAGGAGGGAATGGAGGGTCTCCTGGGGACTCTGGTCCAGCTGCTGGGCAGTGATGACATCAATGTAGTGACATGTGCTGCTGGCATCCTCTCCAACCTGACCTGCAACAACTACAGTAACAAACTCATGGTTTGCCAGGTATGTACTATGCACACAACCTTTGAACATGGCTAAGTATCTCTGTGGAATGTAGATTAGTCTGTGGTCTTATTTATGTAATGTAGTCCACTGATTGATCTCATCACATGTCAGGTTGGAGGTATTGAGGCTCTGGTGCGAACAGTGCTTAGGGCCGGCGACAGAGAGGACATAACGGAGCCAGCAGTCTGTGCCCTGCGTCACCTGACCTCCCGCCACCAGGATGCTGAGATGGCCCAGAATGCTGTGCGCCTTCATTACGGCCTGCCTGTGGTGGTCAAACTACTGCACCCTCCGTCCCACTGGCCACTAATCAAGGTTATTAGCCATCTCGTTATCTCTGCACTTGCACATTATTATTATTATTATTATTATTATTTATTTATTTTTTAGAACATACTGGTGGATCAACCTTGCATATTGTAGCATTGTCCATAAATTAAAATGCCTTAAATTTCCCCCTATCCAGGCCACAGTTGGTCTGATCCGCAACCTGGCTCTTTGCCCAGCCAACCACAGTGCTCTGCGTGAGCAGGGAGCCATCCCCCGATTGGTCCAACTGCTCGTCAGGGCTCACCAGGACACCCAGAGGCGCACCAGCATGGGAGGAAACCAGCAGCAGTTTGTGGTGTGTAACTAAGCCAACAACCCTTAAAGCTTTCTTTATCTCAACATTAAGAATTTTCTGTGTATTTAATTTAAAATAAAAAAAAATCTCCACTCAAACACTCAGGAGGGTGTGCGTATGGAGGAAATAGTGGAAGGCTGCACAGGAGCTCTGCACATCCTGGCCCGGGACGTCCACAACAGAATTGTCATCAGAGGGCTCAACACCATTCCACTCTTTGTCCAGGTAAAACTTAAAACCCCCGATCTTACTACAGCCGAACACTGACTGTCCCATAGCCATGTAAATGTATTTCTTCAGAACCTTTTGCAATTAATTAAATGCCACATCTGTTAATTAGCAACTTGGATTTTCTCCTCTCTTTCGCTCTTATTATTTTTCCTCTACATATGTCTCCAACTTTCTTTTCTTTATCAAACCTTGTTTTTCTCTCTGCTATTCACCGTCTCCAGTTGCTGTATTCTCCAGTGGAGAATATCCAGCGTGTGGCAGCAGGTGTGCTGTGTGAACTGGCTCAGGATAAGGAAGCTGCTGAGGCAATTGAAGCTGAAGGAGCCACTGCACCCCTCACTGAGCTGCTGCACTCCCGTAATGAGGGCGTTGGTGAGTATCCATGCAGAAATACAGGCTGTGCACACATTTCTGATTGTGTATACTCGGTGTACCTGACTTGTGTGATGTGCATTGTCTCCTGTAGCTACCTATGCTGCAGCTGTCCTGTTCCGCATGTCTGAGGACAAGCCCCAGGACTACAAGAAACGTCTGTCAGTGGAGCTGACCAGCTCTTTGTTCAGAACTGAGCCCATGGCCTGGAACGAGGTATACACGTGTGCACACGCAAATTGATAATCAAGCAAAGAAGTTATGGTTTGGTACAACATAGACTTCTTACCAAGTTTTTTTTTATTTTTTTTTATTTTTTTTATAAATTTATGTGGTGCTTTTTCACTGAAATCAACCCCATAAACAAATGTTTTTTCAACAATGTCAGTATTGCATAGTGTATACAATAAGTAATGTACTATAGAACTGAGACAAAGGCATCCACTTCCTTATGTAGGCTGGTTTGTGTCAGGCTTCACTCATCACTCTTTTGCCTTTTTATAGACTGGAGACCTGGGACTGGATATGGGAGCTCAGGGAGACCCTCTGGCTTACAGGCAGGATGGTGAGTGCCTGTACTATCTAACTGTAACTGTATTGAATAGGGGTTTGAGAAAATGTAGATACACCTGAGTAATGCAATATTAT
>CALSBV010012213.1:7416100-7443193 GCA_943590825.1 Bovichtus diacanthus
TTTTTTTTTCTTGATTTCTTTTAGTGTTTCTTAAAGCCAGAAAGTTGCCATTTGAAATGACTTTAGTTTTGTGTCATGTCTGTGATCTGCTTTTTTTCTCCAAAATTAAACAACTGAATGAACATCCTCCGAGACTGGTGATTCCATCATTTTTGCCAGGGGTTATAAGTTGGAAGCTGGAACCTTCTAACCAGCAGGATTCAAAAAACTAATGACAGCCTTGAGTACCATAGACTGAGTTTTGTTTGTCTTCTTTCATGTTTCTTTTGATCCTGTAATGGTAGTATTTCATCTGCCATGTAATCAGAACAAACAAATACAAACAATGAGTCGTATAATAAAAGGAATATGTTAATAGTTATCGTCTTGAGGTAGTAGGTATATCTCAATATCAGGCTGTTAGTGTGACACTGCAGAACTTCTCATTTGATTTTTTTTAGATATACCATGTTATGTATGCATTCAAATATTATTGTCATCTAAATCAAGTCAGTAAATGGTTAATCTTATACTTTCCTGGATAATACTGGAAAAATAATAAACACATTTTATGCTGCAGAGTAACAAAACTTATCTTAACATCTTAATATCAGTGATGCTCTTATGCCTATATGGCAATATGACAGTTACATAAAATAATGTAACTTTTTTTCTCCCTTTACTCATGTCATGATTAGTAGTATTAGTTTTAATGTGATGAAATGTATTTAATAATTGTTGTGACATCAGTAAGGGAGATGGAACTCCTTTATATCTACAAAAACAAAATTATATTTACATAGTAATAGACAGTCAGTGGTCCACTGGCCCCACCCTAATATTTCCACCTCATTAAAGGAACAAAAGGTCCTCATTAACCTGCAGTGCACACCCTCTGATGTCCTATAGTCCCAACAGGACTTATATCCAGAGCTGACCTCTTCTGGGCCACATCTGCTCTCAGTGAGGTTGTGATCACACTTCTCTGTGTGGGACGTGACTCTGATCCTCCAACAAACAAGATGCAGAACAGGACTGAGAAGTTTGGAGCTCAGCTGCCTCTCTTTGTTGCAGCCAGCAGCTCTCAGCGAGGTCTGTTCAGGAAGAGCACCACCTACCTGGCTAAGATCTCTGTCGTCCTGCAGGACGCTCCAGGCAAGATGCTCACTTTTACTCAGGTAAGGGAGTCAAAACATGTGCAATAACTGTCTTTAAGAAAAGTGCCATGTGAAACCCATGTTTTCATTTGAAAACTTACTTCAAACCTGATGTTTTTCTAGTTGATGGACAGACTGGATCCATTAATCTCTGAAGACAAAAGATCTGTTGAGAACAACATCAGAGTTTGTTTATCAACCAACAAATGTTTTGTCAAGGTAAGTTTTCATTCCAAAACTTTGATTTCTTTCTCAAATCCACACATTAATATTTTATTAAACAACTTAACCTCTGTCTCTAAAGCCCTGTTTTGTATCTTTCAGATTCCAGTGGTCCCAGATTCTCTGGACAGTAAGAGAAACTACTGGAAACTGGAGCCCAGTCAGATCACAGCGAAGATGGTGCGTCGTCACTTCAAAGGAATCCTGCAGCTCTTCCCTGAGTTGGCCTCCAAAGTGGAAACGGAGAACACGAGCAGACCATCCGAGCACTGCTCAGCTGTCCGCTCTCCTGAAGCTGCAGCCTGCAGAGCTGTTCAGATCAGATGTGAGGTGAAGTTCAGCAGTCCTTTCTCCATCGAATCCCTGCTGAAGAGAGACAGTCCCTCTGCTCGGGCCTCCAGAGCTTCTCCTCTGTCCAGTGTGCCGGTCAAAGTGGAGCAGCTGCCTCGCTCCACACACAGACGGGTTTGGACAAAGAGGAGCTTCAGCTGGGACTCTGAGGAGCCTCTCCGCCTTCAAGCTTCAGCTGGAAGTTCCCCCATCTGCTCAACAGGGGGCAGCACACACCATGGCCTCGGTGCTAATGGAGCTGCTAAGCCCATCAGGATGCATGTGTGCACTGAGTCTGAGTTCCCTGTCTACACAAGAGCCAGTGCTGCTCCTTATTTCACCAGCCCACACAGCAGTTACATCACTTACTCTGTACCCACTTTTACCCATGATGCGCTCCGTTTCCGTCTGTAAAAGTATTTTTCCTTTTCCCGAATTGCACTTTTTATATGTTATGCGTTTTTGAGTGGCCCATACACTTGGGAGAGACTTTTCTTTAGAATCAGACACACCCTTTCAAATCACATAAGGCCCATAAATAGTGTCATGTGTGTCTTACTGTGTCTGTTTCTTTTATTTGTGGTTGTATTTTGTTAACTTGTGGTTAGAAGCTCCTGAGGCTCTACCTGATTAGGGGAGTGTGAAATTGTTACTGGGACATTTTTTTAAAACATTTTTTTACATAGTTCATTTTGAGTTTTGAGGTCGGCATCTGACCACAAGAGGGCAGCACAATATTTCAAAGTTTAGCTTGAAATGCAATAATGTCAACATACTCTCTTGTATCAAACTCTGAACAATTAAAGATGTTTCTTCTCCATCCTGGTACTTTTTTTAATGAGATTTCCATCAAAGTTTTAAATTTGTTTTACATGATCATTATTTGATTGTTTTATCTGTAGTTATACTTCTGTATTCCTCAACTCGCCTGAAAGTCTGGGTCAAGCCATGTTAATGGTGTAAAAAGATAACTCCATATAATGGTGCACTCCATGTTTAACCACGCCAATAACTACAAACCATATTAAACAAGTCGTTAAATTTGAACTTTAAACCCTGAGATTGCGTTCACCCTATTTAGTCCTTGACATTGTGCAGAGTTGACTGACCACCGTGGCAAGGTTAAGGTGAGCAAATATGGAATGGATGAAATCTGTTTGCTTTTCTATTTGCAGTACATCTGCACTGCAACGTACATTGCGTGAACCATAACCTACTTGGTCTATCTGAACATCTTTTACAATTCACACTAATGGGATGTAGAAGTTGCATAATGATTCATTAGAATTTTGTGATGGCAAGCGGACTGTTTTCGTCTTTAGCAAGAGCATCAAATACTTGTTTGTGGACCATGTGTGGAGGAAGCGCATTAGTTGACATTTAGGATTTAGTCAGGCTACAAAGGCCCAGAGTTGGGGATTAAGGGGAGAAAAAAAAAACCTACATAAAATTCTGCTTGCACAGTGGCCCTTAATCTACTATACTGCCACACTTTTACATATTAAAAACACTCCTGGACAAAAGGGAGGCCAGCCATACTAGTGTCTCACTCTCCATCACCATGTCTTGCTAGATCAAGTAGAGGCAGGACAGATATTCATTTAAGACCCACTCACTCGACAAAAAACATTGGAACTTGGAAAAATCTGTCAGACTGGAGAATGCACAGTTTACACCTACATTCAGAGTCACGTTGTCCAGCACAGTTTAAATCAAGATGTGTCCAATTTGTATTCCGAGCATAGAAAAGGCTGGTGGAGGCAATGGATTTAAATCATAAACCCACACATGCCAAAGAAAATAGTGTTGAATCTTGTTGCCACGCTTTATTGGTGGTAAATGGGCTTTAATTGAGTTTAGAAATGAGTTGTTGAGGGATATGAAGCAAATAACCCAATAGATTAAGTGATCTTAAGTCAAGTTTTGATGTTAATTCTTATTCATTTCATCCCACTTCTCGCCCTTATCGAGGTCAGGAGTTTCTCCCGGATAACATCAGAGCATGTGAGTCTCGCAGTCAGGAGCACACTGAGACAACTGGCTGGACAGAGGTCAAGGAAGAGGAGTTGGGTGAGCTCAGCATTTGGCATTGTATGCCCACGACATACTTCAACACTGCAGGATTACTGGTGGACGACCTAGATTTCGACGCAACCCTCCTGCCTTCCATCTTTTTTCCATCCCTCCCTCCCTCCCTCCACTGACTGGTCAACATAGATTACACTCAGAAAGCAGATCCTGGCAGTCAGACAGAACGACTGAACATGTGACTGACTGAGTGACACACTGAGAGGGAGACAAAAAAACACTTCTCTCCTTTACTTCACTGCTTCTCATTTTCCTCTCCTCTGCTTTATTCCTCATGCTTTCGTGTTATTTAGCCTCTGGCTTTCCTCCTCTCAAGCAGCTTCTTTAGGGATATTTTATTACGTCCCATGAAAAAGGCCTTAGCCAGGCCCAGAAGCTGCTTTGTTTTGAATGTTTACAAGGCTCAGATTTTACACAGAAGAGTTTGGAAAATGATTCCAGTAGATTGAGTTGACAAGATTCCCTTAAATTGCACAATCAGAGGAAACTGGAGCTTGTCCGTCTGTCTGCTGTTAAGGATTAATTTCAGTTGCTGGTTTGTGTTTACTGATTGAGTAAACTGGTTCAAGCATTAATCCCTCCGAACGCTGTATTGTGCAGACGATCCTCACCGTATTTGCTGTACAAGCCATTATTGCTCTGGATGTCACAGATTTCCTGACCTCACCCTTTGCACGAGTGTCTCTGTATGTTTGTGTGATTTTTACGTTACTCTGGTTGTAAATTTAACTTCTCACAAATCTTTAACCCAAATTGAGCACAACTGTAGTTCTGATGTTTTTCCTCCCCCGAACCAAAAATATTCCTCACACCTCTATTTAAATAAGACTTAACCTTGCCTCTAAGCATGACCTATTGTGTGAGTGTGTGTGTGTGTGTGTGTGCGTGCGTGCGTGTGTGTGTGTGTGCACATGCAGGTTTTCAGGCTAATCTCTAGACAGTTCTTCTGCAGTTTGTTTACATGTAGGCCGGGAGACACCATGGGACCCTGCTGCACTGAGGACAAATGCACTAATATTAGCACTGGAACTTCCATTTCCTCCAATTTGACAGTGGAGTCTCGAGAGTAATGAAACAATTTCTTACTTTCATTATTACTTAATGTCCCATGCTTAGTACTATTATAAGAAAAAATACTACAATTTAATGATGAAAACGTTATGAATATTTCGATAACACCAAGTTGTTGAAGAAGTTTTCAGAAGTAAAAGCAGAATTACCACAACATAAAGATACAAGTTAAAGGTCTGCAGCTGAAATATTACTCAGGTAAAAGTATTCATTATGCTGCATGAGCCCTGTCAGGGCTTTATTCATTGGTGGAAGAAGTATCCGTCCAGATCATTACTTAAGTGAAAGTTAAAAAAAACTAAAAATAGCCTAATCAATTACAAATACAATTCCTATATTGTGACTTAAGTATAAAAATAGATGTATTATCAGCAAAGGGTACTTTAAGAATCAAAAGTAAAAGTACTAATTTAATCGTGTTATATTATCATAAAATATTATATTATTATGTTTTTATCACTAGCAAATACATTTGAGAGCATTTTTAATTTGGTTAATGTGGAGTCAATTTGATATACTTTGTATACAACTTGGAAGATTAATCATATAATACTGCATCATATAGCCTTGAAGCATATCGTGTTTTTATATGTACAAAGAAACTAATAACTTGTCAAATAGTGCAGTAAAAAGTACAATATTTATCTCTGAATTTTAGTGGATTGGAAGTATAAAGTAAATAGTAGGATGCAGTACTTCTCTAATACTAACCTAACCCTAAGTACCTACCTAACCCTATTACAGTTAATAACTGCATATCGCTATAGCTATAGAATGTACCGGAGCAAAAACTTTAATATTTCTCTCTGAAATATGAAGTACAGGTATAAAGTAGCCAAACAAAATCAAAATAAGGAGTAAACTACAGGTATGTTTTTTTAAAAATGTTTCTTAAAGGTACAGTAGATCATAGATGATCAGATAATTGTACTCATGTCGTAATGTTCTGTGTAATTAGAGCAGTCCTAAAGGTGTGGTGCGTCAGCAGATAAACGAGCCTCACGTCGACATCCGTTCACAACAAACAACAATCGGGGCAGTCACGTCGCGCTCGTGCTCCTCGTCCCCGGTCTCGCCCTGCACCGCCCACAGCAGCTGCTGTCATCCTGAAACTACTGTATCATCATTACAGCCCGTCCATTCAGCCTGCGTGGCCGGGCTGCGTTCAAGAGCGGTGTATAAAAAACATGTATCACACTTTCAGGTTTTTTTTTTTTGGTTCTGACCCTGTTTTTTTTGTTGTGGCTGTTGTTTTATTTTGAAAGCTGCACGAACTTAATTTGTGCATTCTTTAAATAACTTTTACTTTCGATTCTTTAAGTACATTTAGCTTTTAATCATTTTGAATGCAGGGCTTTGACTTGTTAATGGAGGATTTTTAATAGTTTGGTATTTTTTAAAACTTTTTCTTAAGTAAAACGTCTGAATGATTCCTACACCACTGTCCTTTTCCTTCTTAATTGTATTGTATGTCTAATCACAAGAGCAGTCCAGAAACAGCCCCTGAAGGCAGCACACAATGAATAAGCCCTTGTGGCGTTTACTTTGACCATACTTTGAAAAGTTCTGGTGAGTTGACCTAAAACGGTTTCAAGTTCACTGTTCACGTTTTTCTTAATCTACTTACACAGATTTGTCAATAAAAAATAATAATTATACTATATAGGATATTAAGTCTTTTATCTGTCTTTATGCAACACATGGTCTTACTTCTATTTATCAAAAGCATCATCTCAATATAAAAACATTGATAGACCCTTTTAAATATGCCAATCATAATTTACAATGTTATTCACTTATGACTGACGGATGTTTTATGAGACATTGGATTTACAACAGTGATAGTGTAGGATTGTGTTATCTGCTTGTGAATAGTGGGCTGTTTGTCTGTCCTGATCCTTGGTAAATAATAATTAGGCTATGTGGGTCACCACCTAACTCTTCACTAACTATTAACAACAACACAGACAGTAAAGTAGGTCATGCAATATCCAACTTTTCCCCAAAACTAACTGTCAATCATTGAAAATACACTGCAGCACTCACTCCTTCGGGCAGTGCAGTATGGTTTAGCCTGAGTTAATCAACTGTACATTTTCCTTGGCCGTGAATTAATCTGTAACTTTGAGGACACGCATCCGGTCAAAACATCCTTCACACTCACACAGTCATGCAAGAATATCCGTCCAAAGCCCCTCCCACCCTCTGTATCACCCCTCAGATATCCATTAAAGCAATAGTTAGCCTCTCTCTCCTTCCTATTCTTATTTCTACTGATGACCCCTCATCCACAACATACCACCATCCCTTAGTTCTATTTCATCAGACACCCCCCCCTCCCCTACCCCAATAATCCAAACAGCTGTATCCACTGTTTATATATAAACCCTGTTGTCCAGTACATCAACTCATTTTCCTGTGTGGAAGTGAAACATAGTCCCACCTGCGACACTGAAGGGGCTCACAGTTTCCCCTCTCTCTGCCCCTTTAATACATCCAGGAAGTTGCCCATGACCAGGATTAGGGTTTCACTTTTAGGCTCTGATGATTCCAATCAGTTTGAAAGGACCTGAATCAAGCTGTGGATTTAATGTAAACTCGATATGACAAAGTGACAGTTCACCTCAAAATCAAAAATTCATGTTTTTCCTCTTACCTGCAGTGCTATTCATCAATCTAGATTGCTGTGGTCGTAGAGAAGTCCTCCCTTCTCTCGAATATAATTAAGGCTAGATGGCACTCGCCTGGTTGTGCTCTTTTTTTTTTAGCAGATGCATGCTTCCTGCGCAAGTTTTTCTACGCTTTTAGCACAACAAGCTAGTTCCATTGTATTCCAGAGATGGCAAGACATCTCTAAAGCCGATATCTCCAACACTCGGCGACTCACACCAACAAAAATCTCGATTGATAAATAGCACTACAGGTAATAAAAAAAAAAAGTTCTAAAACAATAATAAATAAATAAATTTATTGTCTGCAATAAACCGTCTCTTTAACTTTGAATGTAACACCATGCAGTCTCGCCCACTAGCTCACGTCCTGTCATCCTGGCCACACATACTTTCCTCAGGAATCAAAACAGACACTGGTTAGGTGCAGCTTCCCCTTTAGTAACCGGCCCAACTTTCTGTGCACAGGCCGACCTGCTGCTGCTGGAATGTGCTGCTCCTGCCAAGTGTAAATGCAGAAAAATAGGTGGGATTTCCACATGCATGAGAAATGAAATATGGAAGGGAAGCAGGTGTAGTGTTACAAACACAGTGAAACAACATTATCAATTTGTTGGCAGTGTAACCAAATAAAATGTTCATCTCATTGGTATTCATGCACCCACTGAGAGTGCTACTCCAGCTTTGTTTGAGTGTGTCACCAGTACCTACTATGCCATGGCATGTTTACTGTGTCTAAACAAAAATATATTAGAGCTTTGAACAGTGACTGTGGCTCTGGGAGAATTAGGTTAACTCACTGTTTGTTTAACTTATTTTCTTATGCAACACAGACTGCACAACACAACACAAATGCATGCTAGTTATTCATACAACCACCATCCCCTTGGATTGACAGCAGGATGGTGACTATTCCCTTTTATCTAAATTATTTACTGGATTTTGGATCTGCACCAAAGAGCAACTATGCATATCAGATGGTCACTTGACTGCATTGTAGATCATTTATACTTAATCAGTTAGACATTGTGAACACATACATTAACACACTTTAATTAATCACTAGCCTTGTGCCTTGTTTGAACAGGCAAGAGGTTGTTCATGCCTTTTGTAAGATACCATCTTTAATAATTTCACATACTTGTTTGTCTCACTGCTTTCAACATGTGTCAGCTGACTGCCCCTGTGGTTGTGTGACTCCTAACTGCTATCTTTAAAACAACAAGACAGATTTGCTTTTACATTTTTTTTATTATCATGGTTTAGATATTTTTCTAAGTTTACCTGCATTAGACAGGCATATAAAATCAATCATGTGTCCGGTTAGTTTAATCACAGACCAAACAAGCGATGCTGTTAAGGCTTTACTGTTTAATCATGAGCGTTATACATCAGTAACATTTACCCAGCCTAGTTAGTCAATCAGTAACAATCTTATCAACATCAAGAGAAAACAGGACAATGTTATCATAGCTGTTACCGCACCTTATAGAGATAATCAATATTGAATATAGGCCAGGCGGAGGAAAACCGTGCAGGAGCTAACGCACTGCTGGTAAACTCACTTTACAGACAAAGTTTTTGAAGTTTTAATTTTTTTGGCATTTTGGGACATGCTCTTCTTTACTTTGTTGCTGAAAGTTAGATAAGAAGATACAATCCCTTAAAGGGCCAGTGAATAGGATTTAGTGCCGTCTGTAGCGGGGAGGTTGCAGATTACAGCCAACTGAATAACATGTTCAGCTTTATAGTTGCTGGTTGGTGGATTTCGGTACCTTCAGACAGAACCAAGGTAGCTGTTTCCCCCTGTTTGCAGTGTTTATGCTGCTGCCATATTTAACAGATGGACATGAGAGTGGTAGCGAGCGAGAACTAAAACGTAAACTGCATATAATGATTTATCTGGACACCACAGGTAATTTGTAACTTTTTCAGCGTTTTTTGTTAAATTTACAAAAGGTTGTTTTAAAGATTTAACACTGAGGTAAACCACTTTCAGGGCTGCAACATTAGTGTTGTCTTCCAGCATTAGTCACACATTTTCATCACCTAACCGACCATTTACTACGTGACCTGCAAACACATTTCATGTCATGTGTCTCTGAATCACACATTCCTGTTACAAGCCTGTTGCATCACAGTGGCTGTCATAACTTGTTGATAATACCTTAGAGGAGGGGCCCACAAAGACTCTGGGTAAGGTGTGTGTGTTGGATAAAGGTGAGGTTCAGGCAGGTGTTAGGAAACAGCCACATTTCTTTTTAAAAAAAAAAAATTGAATGTACATACTTCTGCTGCACAGGATTCAGCAGCAGTGAATGAGCTTGGACATGCAATTCTACATAATCTGTCTTTTATTATCTGTTCTGTTGGCAGTGAACACTGTGGTCATGAACTTGGAGATCAAACACACTTCACCTGGGTGAACCTTGACTGGCAGAGAGCAGATACTGGATATGGGCCTGCTGTATCTGAGGAAAAGGCAGAAGGAGAACAAGAAAGGAGGAACAAGACAAAACAAAACAGGATCTAATTAGCTCTAATGTTCCATGAAGATTTTAAAAGTCCTATAGTACACGTTTCAGTTTTTTCTGTTTACAGTACGACTTGTATGCCGTGTCCTTACACCGCCTCATCTAATGATTTATTTCTTTTTACATAACACCTAGCTCCCAGAACTCACAGTTCATAATACTAAGAATATTAATAGCTTTATTTGTATAGCACTTTTGAAAAAAAATATGTAAACAAAGTGCTTCACGGGATGGAAATAAGAGGACACAATAAGACTAAATCAATAAGAAGTTACAATGTATATAACGTTACGGGCACACAATCACTGTCGATGAATGAAGTAGGATTAAAGTGGCAAAGACAGGGAATACATAAGAATAAAATACATAAAAATGTCATTAAAACCACAACAGGACAGGGGCTGTAGAGTATCGAATGCCTTTAGGTGTGTGAAGGGGTGAGGAGCCCTGGCCTCATATAATATGCTGCCACCGGCTCCCACAAACACTACAATCTGCCAGGTGAAAGTCCACCGGTTTTATCAAGTATTGAGACACTCTGCGACCCACATATGCTGCACTAATTCTATCACCGTTGGACGGCCCGCAAATGCTGTCTTTGTTTCACAATCATTGCTGTACAGGAGCTGTAGGATCAGACGCAGGAACTCATTCACACACACACACACATATGGATGTCACTATGTAGTGTTTTTTTTATGAATTAATGGCCGGATATGTAAGAATATTTTAGTTTGACTTCCGTCCATCAGTATTGCTCCTCATGTTTTGCAGTGTGCTAAGTGACTGACCGTGAAATTAGCATAGTGGTTATATTTTTCCCCTCAAATGCGCCTATTGTCCGGTGTTTTCCTATCGCGGGCCTCACATTACAAGCCCACAGTGTGCCTATTGTATCTGGACAAGGACCTTTCACACACTCAATTCCAATACTACCACTTATTGGCAGATTCACAGTTTAACAGTCAGCCTCTTGCAAGTGTGGAAATTTCCACTGCACTGTAGTACATGCTTAGCAAGTGAAACAAATGGATAGGGTGTCACAAACATCATGCTTAGATATGCTGCCGCCTGCATTTACACACACATGCACCTCAGCACTCAGATTACATGTGCTGTTAAACGGTGTCAAACAGGTGGCCACTCAACACAGGCATTATTTCAGATTAGATATTTATTTGAAGTTATTTGAAGGGGATTGTTTCAGATAACATGTCTTCTATGCTTTCCCTCAAAGTAACATCTGTATAGCAGCTCACGCAGGAGCTCTGTTGTGGTATTGATTATTGCTTCCGTAGGACGAGCTCATTTTGATTAGACAATAGCAGTCTGCTATCAAGGAAATGTGGTTTGATCCAAGGAGAGGGAAGGGCTTCCCTTTGTACAGACTTATCTCCTTTTGGCCTTTAATCAAGGTTGCAAGCCTGGCTGCATTCCTAAACCCTCAGCCTCATACAGCCACAGCCAACAATGGTCCAAACACATCTTAAGAAATGTCAGCTGCTTGCACTGCGAGAGTGTAAAACCAGCAGTATGACTTCTAGTCCTCAGTTGGAGTGTGGTGAATTATAGTTTACAGTACACTGATGTAAAACATAAAAAGACAAACAGTGAAGCCAAGATTCCTGTCCACGCCCTGTCAGCTCCGTATGGATGGAAGGATACCACACTAATTGCCACCTCACCAAGTAAACTATCCCTGTGTCACATCAGAAGTTGTAGTGATTGAGTGAGTGACAATGCACACAGCAGCGGGAGAATAACGACATTTGACACATCTCACTTCTTTTTAAACTGTTTTGTCAGCATACGAAACAACAGTCACCAAACTCCATTCGAAGAAATTACAAAGAAATAGAAAAGTCAAAGTGAGTGCTTAAGGGAACATTGCAGGTTTTTTTTAAGAATGAGTGAGAGTATTGGCGATATATCATGGAGTGGTTAATGGACTCTTTTCGAGCGTTTCGTTTCCAATGAGTCACTGTCATCAGCTTCCTCATAATGCAACCGCTGGAAATAGTCACGCTGAGATATCAATCCCACAGCTGCTGTTGTCCAATAGAGAGAGCAGCGGGGGAAAGTGGGCCGGGCTGCACCCCCCCAAGGCTTTATAAAATTCCCTCATACAGCCGCCTTGCGCTGCACGATATAAACAAAGCAACTCTTCTGTCACTGCAACAATTTGCGCCATTAAGAGAAAAAAAGTTTTTGTGGACTTTTTTCATCTCAGGAGTGCTCGTCTCAGGACAATCAGAAGTTTAATCCACAGGTAGGTTTCAGGCCAAAATGATATTTTTTTGCATTTTACATCATTTTACATGCAACTGGGCGCTTACTTCCCAGTTGTTTGTTGTTAGTTTCGGAGCATGTTTGCGCACGTTGCTATTCCTGTTTGGCAGCTCCGCTAAAATAAATGATTATACTGTTGCAGTTCATATGTCCAATGTTATTCGACCACAAGTTATAGAAAAAGTCAAAACATTTCAAATATTTATCAGAATGTGTTTACATGTTTCTGTGCATATTTAGGAAATGCAAAACGACTTGTTTACATGTACTTTTGGGTTTTTACGTTTTTGTATATTTCTAAAACTATATGACGGTTTTATTGTAAGAAAGGAAACAACTGTAAACAACACGTAAGCAGATGCAGGAACTTGATCATAGATCAACATGCTTTTCACACAGTGACGTTGGAAGCGCGCACAGACACGAGAAGCAGGACGCTTTTACGGCAAATGTTGTAAATATTATGAGACATAACTGCGTAACAAACCCTCTTTGATTCCTAGCCATTATATTAAGAAAACAAAGAAAAATATGCATGGGGGTGTGGGCAGGGGGAGGGGAAAATACCTGCAACTGGCTTAGTCAAACTATGAAAACTGTTGTTTATTAACTTACGGCATTAATTACAGTCTGCTAAAAATATAAAGCACATCCTCCATTGTTACCAAACAACACTACATCCTAAATCCTGACCCCTTTTAAGGCTGTGTTTATTTTTCCAGCTTATTCTAATGTTGAGTAAAATCCAGTCTTCAATCCGGTCTAAAAGATTATGAACCTGAGCTGTGGTGATACAGGAGATACAGGAGATACAGCTGCTTGAGCAGGTGATGGTGTGGTCCCCTCAAAACATCATGACCCCACTCAACAACTAACTCTAGCAATGGAGACACCCACATTTTGACATCTTTTACAATCTGAAAATGTAGGTCTATGACAGCTTAGTCCGGCAGGCCTGCTGCCGCCGTGCTGATATTTCAGAACCAGGGATTTGACAGATTAAGCGAGTTCCCAAAGATTAGGGAAGCAATCATTGTTTCTGCAGATGGAAGCCACAGGCTTGTGGATTTAAAACTATATGGAGGCAATGGAGGAAGAAGGGCCTGGCCTTGATCCTGGCTCCCTAATATTGAGACTCGCTGTCCAAATCTAATCAGTACATATGTTTTCTCTCTCTCAGGGAACAGAGAACGAGTTTGAGCTCATGCTGTTTTGTAACTTGGATGCTCCAGTTTAAAGTAGTGTGTCATATCTCTGGACTTACCGGGGCAAAACAAGCTCAAATGTGTTATATAGGCCCGCATCAGTGTTGTAGTTTTCCTCTAAAGCTCAAGCCACATTATCTTGCTGTCAATTGAAAACGTTGGATTTTCAAAAAGTCTGCTTTTCAGGAATCAACAAATAGAACCTAATTATGAAAGTTATGGTTATTGCCAATGCTTGAAAGACTAATGGATTATCAATGGATTGTAAGAGCACATATGTGAAGGCTTTATTATAGTGTATGTAGTCAGCCAACAAATAATGTTTATTTCCAATTCTTGTCCCAGCCAGTATTTCACAGAAAAGTATTGAATCTGTATTCTTTGTTATGCAGCTGATTTTGGGCTACACATTTCAGATCGTCCCGAGCCTATACCCTCCCACAGTTTCCTGTTCATGATTGCATAACACAATCTCACTTCTGCCAGGCCAAAGCTGTTTCAGTGAATAGTTTGTTTTCTTCCCCACTGCCTGACGACTAAAAAAAAAAAAAAAAAAAACCCTCACAAGTGTCAATAGAGAATATGCATGTAGGAACTGGTTTGACTTGGTTAGAGATAATGTGGAACTGTTGTCAATGACTCCAAGCCGGTTTTGGAGTGAAGCCAGTTTAAAGAGAGCCCCCTGCTGCAGCAGCAACACAAAATACCTGTGAGAAAAAAGATGCACTGCAAAAACTTAACTTCACTTTTAATAAATAGTTTTGAGGCTTCTGGGTATATCGGATAATCTGAATCACAACATAAAACTCTTCATCATTCATATGCATATTTTGAAAGTAGCAATCTTCTCCCATGTCAATATATAACTTTACATTTATGATGATTGATTTGAAAAAAATCATTACATAAGAGGTGTCACGACGGCAACACTCATATCTCATTGTTTGGGATTAAGAACCTGTGGGGTTAAACTAAACCCCCCCCCCCCCCCCCCCCCTCCATGCCCCCCTACCTCCCTCCCGTCCTCCACTCCTCTTGGCCAGGTGAAACATTAGCTCAGCAAGATGAGCAGTTGGAGGCCCACAGCTGGTGTAAACAGCAGGTGACCTATATGTCTTATCCTGCTGTCCAGCCAGGCTCTCTATGTGCTGCCAACCCGCTAACAGGTGGTGATAATGGCCAAGTACAGAGGAAGTCGGCACTCTGTTTTTTGTTGTTAATGAGCTCTCTAGTCTGGTTTTACATAGCAGTGTTTGCAAATAGGCTTGAAAATAGGCTTAGAGGATTCCCCCATGTTGATGCATGAGCTGTTTTCCTCGCATTTTCTAATTTGAAACGGAGTTGTTTCATTTTTCTAAACGATGAACGTGACTTCTCTCACGTGGCTGTGGAATCTCAGTGGAGGCTGATCTCTTGTCCTCTTCAACAAAGCTCCTGCAGTGTGATGGTGGCCATGTTTTTCGAAGGCCTCAGCAGAAAAATGAACCGGTTGTTTGATACTCCTCTTCCTCTGAGCTATTGTGAGATCCGGCTGGCTCCGCTCTCTGTTCTCCCAGTCAGAGGAGCATTTGTGTGCATGTGTTAGCCCAGGGCGTGTTCTGTCAGACATCTCCACATTTGAAATGTAATGAATCGCTTCCTCTAAACGAGCTCCTCGCTCGGACGACCACACTGCAACCCTGTAAGTCGATGTTGATTAGTTATCTGCAGTGGTTCTATATTAAGACACATGGAAAGACAGAGAGCATGAAACAGATGGAATCAGTCTGGAAAGGGCAAACATGGCAACCAACCAGGAACTAAGACAAACCCAAAAAGAGTGACAAAACGCACAGAGCCAGAGAGCCAGCAGAGGGATGAAAAGGGGCTGGCATGCATTGATGAAAACCTGGGTGTGTGTTGCTTCCTGTGTGTGTGGGTCAGTAAAGGCCACCCTTCGGCAGGGGGAGAGAGGAGGGCAGGCCCCTGGCTCTCAGGAGCCCCCGGTGCCAGTGCACAAAGAGCCCTTTTAACTGGCTAATTTCATTTGCATGCAGAGCCGCAGCCTGTCCCCTATCCTCCAACACAACATCATGACCCACAGCCCAACCCCCCTTTTCCTTTCTTTCTTTTCCTCGCAGTTCCTCTCTCAGTCTCTTTCTGTTGGCGTACTCTTCTTTCTTTTTTTTTTTTAAATATGCTCCCAATCTTGAAACTATTATCAGGGAGGGACTGCTTCAGTTTTTAGTTCTGTGAGTCCTCTGTCTTCAAAAAGCATGTGGAGACATTTAGGGCCACACCAGAGTGTTTTAGTTATGTTTCAGTATTGTGAGAATTACTCCGAACCCCCCCCCCTCTCCTAGTCCATAGTTTTACCTGTCTGCCGCCTGTGTATCCTGTCTGCCAGGTTGTCTGTGAGACTTACTCTCTCTCTGTGTGTGTGTGTGTGTGTGTGTTGTTAGCGGTTCACAGGTGTGGCCCGTTACGCGGCCCACATGTTAGTGCAGATCACAGCACCAGTCTCTGCATGTTCCTGTGACTGTACATCTGTGTGGGTTTCTATAGTAGTCTCTTTTCTATGAGCTTTGTGTGAATAAGAAACAATCTGTCATTTGATTGTCTGCAAGTCAGCCAATTTGACCAAGCCTTTTCCCCACCCACTATACAAAATTACCTGGAGTGTTTCTCATTTGGAAAAGGCTCAAACACAGGTTAAACCAGTCCCTCACTAACTACTCTGATCTCTCTGATGCCTGTAGGCTCTGCAGCTCTTTGAAATGGATGACATCCAGATTGTTGAGTCCAAACCCCTGCTGGTCGACAAGGAACTGCCGGTATGTATTCTGAGCAGAGCCAAGACAAACAGTGTTTGAAAACATTCCTCAGAAAACTGCTTGAGTACAATATCGCTCAGCGTTGCATGATTTATACCTGACGCGGTTGCTTGTGTAATTCATTAGTATATCTGTGGTGTAATCAGATTGCTGCATATAAGAATGTTTGCACATTTTAATGAATACCAAAAGTGCTGTTCACAAAGAAATACACAAACATGATTTTGAATTATTTACAGTATGTCCCTCCTTTTAAGTTCATTAGAAAATAAAAATAAAATGCATCATCTCACAATTAGCTTTTTCATAATCGTGGACCTGGATTTGGATCTGCACCATAATATTAAATATCACACTAACTAATAAACAGACAAATAAGTGAGACTTTTACCATAATCTCCTTGTCAAAAGTGAAAAGAAGAGTTTTCCATCTCAGCCACAGGTGAAGATATGATTGTCTGACAGCTTACAAAATGTCTCACATTCTCTAGATCTGTATATTTCTTACATTTCATAGGTTTCACTTACCTACCTACCAAAGTAGGTTTGTGCAGCACAAGTTTGCTGACATTTGTCTACAACTACAAAATTATACAGTTGAAATTATACTCTGTGCATCATATGACGGAGGTCATATGGACGTGAAATACATTCAGTGACAGGATGGCGCCACCACAATATTAGATTATATCATGTTGCAATGTAATTGCATTAGTTTTGTATTTTCATTACTCTGTTCTTTCCTTGCAGGGCCTGAGAGAGGCTGTGCAGCAGCTCGTTATCAAGGTATGTTTGCAGACAAAAGAAATAAGACTAACAGTTGTAAACCCAGCTTTATTGTTTGAAGCTTGTGTCGACAGATGATTCCAATTACTGGTTGTATATACAGATGTTTTTTATTCTATATCTCATTATTTCAGCTTGTTTGGTACCATCTAGTGGTGGATAAAAAGAAATACTCTGCCACTAACAACATAGTTGTTGCAGTGGCTCATCCATCATCGTGACGACCTTTCATCCGCTGTGATTTTATTAGGACTGAAATCTAATTGGGCCTTCACTAATTCAGTCTACTGAGAGTGATGAAACACTTTGGACGGATGACACAGCTACAGTGCATCAACCCTTTCACTTTCCACTCCAGCTCATTCACACACACACACACACACACACACACACAGACCCCCACATTTAGAAAACAAGTTACCGTTCTAGTATAAAGTATATATTCTCCCATTCTCAAAAATGCATTGACCTTAACCTCAAACGTAGTGGCTCCAATCTGAAAGATCAGAAGTTATGGGTCTTCTTGAAAAAGCGTGTTTATTCACTAAGCTTTTACAAGAGCTAATTTGCCCTTAAAAGCTATCTGATTTACTATGGTGTCACGCAGGCTGGTTAGATGACCTTCGGTATACAGGGCAAGTTTTTGATATTGCTTATTTTCCAAAGATTAGTGACGTAGGATTAGTTGAGAGTGGCGATATTGTGGATTTACCCCTGACATTCATAGTGATTGCATGTGCACTTACACGCACGCATGTTGTGTTGCAGGATTATCTTGCCCGTGCGACGTGCTTCAGTGTACTCAGTAGAGGCATAGGTGAATCCTTAGATGTTGTTGTGAGGTTCACGTCCAGTGAATAGGTTAAACTCCTCAAGGGCGGATCCCATGCGGTCAAAACTGGTTTGAAAACTACCCAATAGGTCATCTTGTATAGTGTGCTCGACCTATAGGTCAGGAATCAAGAGTGTATATCTTATATCAATATATACAATATATATATATATATTTGGAATACAATTCTTCAAATACACACACATCTTAATATTTAACAGCATTTAAAGTCAAAGCTTTTATATTGAAATCCATAGTATTCTGTCTGCTTCTACTTGTATAAGCCTGTTAAATCAGTTAGTCACTGGCTGTTTATGGGGTATTTTTAGAAAATGTTTATGTCTTTGTTTACCTCTTTCCAGCCTTTGCTGCTGTGTTGAATTCCCTCCCCTCATTAACTCACCACGTTTTTTTCATGAATCACACACCCATACGTACTCATCATGTCAACACAGTAGCCAATGCCCCTCTGTCTGACATTGGTTGATCCAATTTAGGGATCTCCATCTAGAGTTAGCTTGTTTTGACCAGCATGCAAGGCACCATGGGAGGCCAGGAGCTTAGGCCAACTGGTAAGCAGTGGGGGTATAAAATACAGCTCTCAGAGCAGGGCTAAACAACTTCAGAGACTTACCAACATTTGGAACTATAGCTCAGGGAGCCACTGCGACTACACTTTATTCAGTAGCGAACGGCGTTAAACTCCTCGCCTGCAAACATGGTTTTGGATGATTCTGATGTGGAAATGATTGTTGCTGAGATTGAAGTCAGCGTGAGTACACTAAAGGCTTTATTGAAACGTTTGTGCTGAGTAGTTTCCAGTGAATTGTGGGATTATGCTGTTGGAGTTGTAGAACAGGTGTGTAGTTTGATGGCATACAATGAAACATTTAGTGAATGCACAATTGAACATGAAGATCATTTGGTAATTCTATGCAATTCGCGTTTAACATGCATTTAAATTGCAATGGTAATGTGGGATATGTATTCAGGTTTGACATATCCCTCAGACACTGGATATAATGTTATGGTGTAACATATTTTCTCATGTTTTTATCTTAAAGCCGAATTCCTTGATATGTTTATTTGGAATTTTGTTAAAAAAAATTTTATCCACACATTTTATGCTAATTTTGGTAATTTATTTTCTGCATCTATAGGAGCATGATGTGGAAACTCCTCATGGAAGAGTCCGCTGTACAATGAAGGGGGTTCCCAAGGGTGACCGGCCAGTCATCCTCACCTTCCATGACATTGGGCTGAACCGTAAGCCTGGCTCCTTATTCACCTCAATCTCTGTGAAACATCTGTTGTTGTGCCTAAAGCCTTGGGGTGTTTTGAATTACCGTACCACGTGGGACCAGATTAGGTTCAGCAAGATAACTCTATATTGTTGACTCTATTACATTACATTATCTAAACTCTTCCAAGCCTGATGGATAGTGTCAAATATTGTAAAACGATAAGGCGCAACAAATGCATGTTATACAAAATCAAACAAATCCTACACTTCTTCTCCGGTTACTTGAGGTCATTTCTACTTATCAGCCAAGTAATCACTCATCCACCTCCACCTTCTTCTGCTTGGACTGTTTTCTAGACAAGACCTGCTGGGACACACTCTTCAACCATGAGGACATGACAGAGATCATGCAGCACTTTGCTGTTTGTCACGTTGATGCCCCCGGGCAACATGAGGGAGCTAACACCTTTTCCACTGGGTGAGCCAGGGACACACAGAGTCACCAACACACACACACACACACACATAAGCATTAATGTATGTCAAGAAGTCTGTGACCTTTGACTCGCCGGGTAGGTAGATCACCGCGGATGTGCTTAAGATGACCTAATTTGACAAGTGTGTTGTAGGGGCAGGTGCTTATCTCGTTCAGCCTAATCTCTGCTTTGCTGTTGGGACTTTGCCTCATGTTAACGCTACCTGAGCTCAACATGAACTGACAATGGTGAAATGGTGAAACACAGATGATTTATTACGAACCGATATCACCAACACGAAGCAATATAGGCCAGTGATAAGATAATGGATATTGTTAAGTTGTTAACTATTAATTTTAACAATGTGTTTTTCAGGTACGAGTACCCTTCTATGGACCAGGTCTCTGAGACCCTCCCACTGGTGTTGAAGCACTTTGGGTAAATTAAGCTGCAGTTTTCACACTGACTCTTCACACTCAAATTTAAGAGTTTTTCTAACCTGTTGTTCTAACAGTACCCATATGTGTTTGACCTCAGGCTGAGGAGTGTTCTTGGAATGGGCGTTGGAGCCGGGGCCTACATTCTGACCAGATTCGCTGTAAGTCTCCTCGCTCCCCCTCTCAATCAGGCTTAGTAATTATTAAATGAATGATTTTAGGATTAACAGAGCCAGCTAATGTGTTTCAACTTTTTGCTGATTTTGGCACTATAACGCTGCTTATTGCTTGAGCCTGCTGAACCATAAAAGCCTCAGGAATGTTCTGGATCAGCTCAACACTAACACTGTGCTCAGTAGGAAGTCTTACTCTGTTGACAAAAGGCTGACAAAGATACAACCTTTAACTCCTTGCTGCATCTGCCTCTCTAACTAAATCAAGTGTGCATCATTACACTATATATATATATATATATATATATATATATTATTTTATTTAAAATGTATTCATCCAGGAAAGCCTCTTTGTAACACAGAATATATTACAACATTAGAATTGAATAGAAATATATAAAATCATGGGGAAAGAAATTGGATGCAATCATGTAAAGATTTATTTAGAATTAGAGCTGCAACGATTTGTGAAGTAACTTTTCATGCAAAAATGGTAGAAAGTGCTGTTTTAACCTCTGAAATGCTGAGTTTGAGAAACTACATTGGACATTTTTCACAATTTTCTGACATTTTGTAGACCAAACTACTAATCGAATAATCTAGAAAATAATTGGCAGATTAATCGAGAAGGAAAATAATTGTTATTTGCACTCTACTAAAAATAACCTAAATGGCACCGTAAAACAACCCAAGAGCTGTCTAAAATCATAAAAATAACTAAGACTATTCCAGAGCATGCCTTAATGAGACTAACACATATTAAGATGTTCAAATACCCTCCAAAATTGGCAGCCTGAAGAGAGAGCACCCAGGTTTTTGCATATATATTAAGCTAAATGCAGCTGTGTGTGTTACATTAATAAATCACTAATTTCATGTTATGTGTATTTTAGCTGGACTACCCGAACATGGTGGAGGGGCTGCTGCTCATCAACATCAACCCATGTGCTGAGGGATGGATGGACTGGGCTGCACACAAGGTAACGGACATTAACAGCTAAAACATACACACATTTAAAAAAATAATTATCTGCGACAACCCCAGAGGCTAACTGGAAATTAATAGCAAAGCATTAAAGGTAAATTTAGTTTTTATGTCTAATTTCAGATCAGCGGCTGGACCAATGCCATGCCTGAAATGATCATCACCCACCTCTTTGGAAAGGTACAGATTCTCTTTGTTACAGAGCAGTTTGTTGTTATTAACCAGCTTTTTCTTTTAGGTCTTTCGGTCTCAGTGGGTTAAACGGATTATGTGTTTTGTCACCGCAGGAGGAGATCCACAACAACCAGGACCTGATCGGAACATACCGCCATCACATCATGAACGACATGAACCAGTTTAACCTGCATCTCTTTGTCAAGTCTTACGAAAGGTAAAGAAACCACAAAAAAGACACCAACTAAAGTACAGCCTAAGATGCAACAGGCTGCAGAATCTTAACTTTTGATTAACGAAAATAGGAACATTTTTCTCTAACATATGTCTGTCTCTACAGTCGGAGGGATCTGGAAATTGAGAGGCCGATCCCTGGAAGCAACGTCAGAACCCTCAAGTAAGCTGTCATCAAGCAACACTCAGCAACATCTCCTGCTTGCATTAAAAATATAATATGCCACCAATGCTGATTTGTAATTGCATGCGTCTCCGTTATCCAGGTGCCACTCACTGCTGGTGGTTGGCGACAGCTCTCCTGCTGTGGAGGCTGTGGTGAGTTGAGGCACAATCTGTCATTCACACAGCCATTAAAAACAAGACTCCAATGCTAATGATTAGACTTTCCCCGACCGTTAACCAAGCAAAACGTGTTTTCCATTCACTCCAGTCACTTGCTAAAGCCAAAGAGATATGCAAGATTAAATGCTTAAGGACAATAGTATAACATGATTTAGGCAAGAACAAAGTTGGGAAGAGAAATCCAGTGACGCAGAGTAGTTTTAATCTGTTAAAGGTGTGAGAATTGTGGGACTGTCACTGTTTTTAGCTCCCCAAATCCCACAAACACCATAACTGATTTGTTCGCAATTATGTGATTATTAGTGATACATTAAAGCCTTACTTTCAAATTCAAGTTTAAATAATGTTACGTTTTATTTCACATTATTTTAGCCATAGCAATTTATATATTCAACCTGCAAAATATGATAACTTATAATATAATATACTTTACAAAATTAATGTTTTTTTTGTACCTACAGGTCGAGTGCAACACCAAGCTGGACCCTACAAAGACCACCCTGCTTAAGGTAAACATGCCTGTTTCTCTCCCTCCGTCCTGCCCCCTCCTCCACCTCCTGTCCCCTATCCTCATTCAGATTTTAATAGCCTTGATGGAAATGCATCTACTGATAAGATTCCAGTGGCTCAGCATTTATCTAGTGATATATTAACCCGGGGTAGGAAAGCTGAATGCGTCCTCAGAGGCGACGTGCGTATGCATATCGCCTCTGACGACACAATTTGCTGCAACTGACCCACTTTTATGATCTACAACTGAAACCAAATGGCTCTTCGAGCTAAAATGGGCGCCATTTATTGGGGTTAACTGTTCAGGGTCTAGAGGGAGCAGGGACAAGGTGTTTGGCGGGTTCAAATGGGACGTGTCGAGTTTAATGGGGGGTAATGGCGTGTGTCCACTGCTGCGGGAATGTACAAACGGCAACATGCTAAATGCTAATGCCCCCTTTTGTGTTTTCCCTCCTCTCTCCAGATGTCTGACTGTGGAGGCATGCCCCAGGTTGACCAGGTGTGTATGTCTGTGTTTGTGTGACAGAATCGGTGAAAAGCTTTGCGAGATACGCTAATGTTGTCGAGGCCAGGGCTGGATAATCGGCGCAGAGTGTCAGGTGCATGGGTGGATGACATAAGAAGGTTGCACTTAAGAGCATTAGCAAGTGGCAGGCATGAACCACAGTTGTCAGGTTGTAATCCTCCATCCTGTGCAGCACCTGCTCATAGCAGCTGTCATATTTCAGACCCTGAGCAGCGGATGAGAGATTGAGTCTGTCAATGTTATGTAAACAAGTGTGGTAATTAATGACAAGAGGACTAATTATCTCCCTACTTGTGTTTTTCTTTCTCTGCAGCCTGGCAAACTGACAGAAGCGTTCAAGTACTTCATTCAGGGCATGGGATACAGTGAGTATTCGAGACATCGCTCACCCACAATGATCCACGTACTCACTGGGGTGTAACTTGAACTCAGCCTAAGATCCAGACGTTTGCTGTACTACAGTGTGCAGAGAACAGCAGTGGAACAAGGAGTCGGATTAAAAGTAGCACCACTCGAGTAAAAATCTTGACTTCAAAACTGAATTTAAGGGACAAGCATGTGGCTCTCATCATTAACAGTAGAATGTACTTAAATCATGGAAGTAAAAATTCCCAGTATTCGGTAAAATGGTTGTATATACTGTATACTACACCATTGGGTATTCAACATTTAAACAGCATCTCAATGTTGTAGTTGTTCGAGATAGAACTGTTTCCAGCTATTTTATATACTGTATTATAACAATAAATGATATTTTGTAGGTTCATTATAGGTTTTAAAATGTTAATCTGCACAAATACAATCAAAGTACAAGTACCTCAGAAATGTTCTTGAGTAAATGTACAGTGCGTTTACGGAATCCTCCTTCTCCCCTCCCCCCTCAGTGCCATCTGCCAGCATGACCCGCCTGGTCCGCTCCCGCACCGCCTCCGGCTCCAGCGTCACCTCCTTCGAGGGCAACCGCTCCCGCTCCCACACCAGTGAGGGCAACCGTTCCCGCTCGCACACCAATGAGGGAAACCGCAGCCGCAGCCACACGGCCGACAACCAGCGCGGTCGCTCCCACACGGACTCCATGGACGGCACGGCCAACAGCAACGTGGACCAAGCTGTGCCCAAGTCCGCCGAAGTGTCCTGCTAAGTGAACCTTCACTCTCCAGGCACCGAAAATGTCTGAAGGTCACTTCGGTTTGTGCTGCGCTGCCTCTAACTGACACACAGACACACACATTCTTACGCACATACACACCGATGTGGAGAGGGACACTAAGATAGCATACCTGGTGTTGTAAAAACGCACAATGGAAACTCACCTGCAGACTATTCAGTGCAGCTGAGATGCCCAAATTTGGAAATATGATGTCTTTTGAGTGGGAGGTCAGCCTGTCACCTTAATAGTCCTCGCTTCTTGGTCAGGTGAGTGTGTAGTTAGGGGCAACGCAGCATTTTGGGACACCGAAGCAGAGAATGTCGGAGTAAGCTGTGGCTACGAGTACACCAGCTTGTACATTTATCTCTCATAATCTCTCATACATATTAAAAAAAAATGTTTTAACTTCCATTTCTGCATTCCCTCATCCCGTTTTTATCCATTTTTACCTTATTGACACAGCTTTTTTCTCATATATACCTGACTGTAAATGACTGTTTTCTGTTCTTACTGTAATTGTTTGTTCATTTATTCTTTATTTCCCATGTCTGAAGTGTTGTTGTTTGTACGTAGGAGCAGATTTGTAGATGTGGAGAGAGGATGGGAGGCACTTGGATAAATAAAATGGCAGTTTTGCCTCACACATTGTTATGTAACTTTGACAAAAGAAGGGACAGACAAGTATATCATGTATATACAGCAAATAACATTGTTTTACCATGCCAATATCCATTATCCTTGAGTTTTTTTCAAAACATCTGTTAAGATATTATCTGTTCATTGGTGAACTTATGAATCTTTTCAGGAATCAAACGATCATTTTTAGTACATTACAATGAGGCTGTATGCTTTGTCATTAATCACAACACTCTGAAACACAAAATTCTAAATGTTTTACATCATATGCTTTATTAATGGATCTTCAGAAAAAAAAAAGTTATTTTTTAGTTTTTTATGGTGATTTCTATGCAATCAAGCACAATGGAACAAAGATGTGCCATGGAATTGTTCTTTTTTTAGACGTGATGCTCCTATGTGGTTGTGGATTTTTGGGTGAGTGAAGTGATAGGTCCACATGTTAACATGAGGATAGCCATAGAACTTACCGGACACCTTCTACTCCTGTATTTTACTTTTACAACATTTTGCTTTGTAGAACACATACACTGCTTTGTAAAGATGCAATGCACAACTGTCTAATGCTGTAGAAAAGCATTAAAATGACATAACAGTTTGTATTTATAAAAAAAAAAAATGACAATAAAAAACTTGTAACTGATCTTCCCTGATCCTGTCATTATTGCATATTTGGACGTGTGGTCTTAAAATAAGGCTTTGTCTTTGGCATCTCAATCCATTTCTGCCTTTTTTTTTTTACATTTATTATATAGTAAATGTCATGAAATATAAAGAAAGACATCTACAGTAAAGCTTTATTATGTAAGTTGACTTGTGAGTGTAAAGACAGACAACGTTGACTGCTCTTGAAAGCATCTCAAGAACATCGCATATGTTACTACACATGCAAAAAGCTACATAAATAAATTAAGCGTTCGATATTTCACACATTCACTGGCTGAATGTTTTAATTTGCAAAGCAGTTCTTCAAATATTCTTCAAAAGCACATCATGCTTTATGAATCCAATCTGGAGACACGTATATGTTTCATATTTACAGATTTTTCCAATAGGAAAAAAAAGACCATAAGAAAATCCCTTGTACATAATCCATCCAAATACAAAACACTGTATAAGAAAAAGAAGCCAGAAGGAAGTGAGGCTCCTCCCACAGGCAGAGAGCGTGATTCCCGCCTGTTAGTTCATGATTTCTGGGTGACCATAGTAACTCTCCAGCTCGGCGAAGATGTCGTTGGGGTTTTTGCAGCTGAGGTTGCAGAAACAGGCCTGGACCCAAAGCATCTTCCAGGTGAATCCCGCCCCGTTGGGACACTCAAACTCCACGTCGATGGTTTTGGACTTGTAGGGGATGCAGCAGCGCTCGTCTGTGCAGACGCCGCAGTATTTTGGCCTGTACTGCTTCCTGCTGGTGCAGCCAGAGATGGTGAGGTTTGAGGGCAGTTCTTCCCTGTAGATGTTCAGACATTTCTTTCCCGGCTGATGGAGGGAGGGAGTAGAAAGACGTTTTTATCATGCAAATCATCGTTTTGAATGCTTAAGATATTAAAGAGAATTACTACCTTGATATGTTTGGTGATGTCGACCTCACAGGGCCGCAGGTTGCAAAGGCGAGACTCTTTGACCAGCTCACACTGCTCGTTAGCGTTAGAGATCCTCAGGGACAGGCCGCGGTCACAGGACTTAGAGCAGGGGCTCCATGAGGTAGTCTGGGTAATGCAGTTCTTGTGCCAGCTCCTGGTCTCAGCTGGGGAAGCTGCATCAGCATAGAGAAGTGAGGTAAATAGATCGTGTCTACAAACTGCTACCGTTCATTTTTTGATACACTTTGAGTTTCATGTTTTCCTATTCAAATAAATAACTAATGTATAAAATGATAATGAGATTCTTGAAGACAAGATTCAGTAAAGGAACATTTTAAACATTTTTATTGAGGGCTAGTTGAGGACATTAACTAAATGTGTAATATTTTACCAAGAGAAGCACAGCCTTCCACTGTCTCTGTTTTTTAATCTAAATAGTTAAATTGCGTTTGTCTTGAAATCTGGATCTGATTTGTAACACAAAGAGATCTTCGTTCACATTGATCCCTCCTCGGCACTGCTGCGATAAATGACTGGAAACTGGACATGACCCAAAAACTGTGTGAGGGCTTCCACAGGAAAGGATTGGTTTGTCCCTGCACACACACACACACACACACACACACACACACACACACACACACAC
>CALSBV010012213.1:7443203-7520622 GCA_943590825.1 Bovichtus diacanthus
ACACACACACACACACACACACACACACACACACACACACACACACAAACAAACACACCCAAACCTTGTGTTCCTCCTGGACTCACATATCTATAGATGTTTGTACAGCCAATTTCAAACACAGCAGCTGCCATATATCAAAACCAATTGTATCCATCCGCTATTGAAAAACAATATCAATTATTTATTCTACAAAATATTTGCTTTGTTAGTTAAAACTAAGAGCTGACACTATCTGAGGTCAGTAAAAGGCTATGAAGGCATTTTTATTATAAAGTAAAATGCAAAGTATAATAACTTTGCGTTCCCTGGCCTCTCGGAACCTTTTTTTTTAAATGTACAATACATTCAACTGTACATATGAAATGATTCAGATAACCACATCTGCAATAATATCCTCCAGTTCACAGTCCTCTAAGGAGTCTCTAAAGCCTCTAAAAATAAGAATGCGTGTGAAGCAATGACAATGACTTTCTTAGTTTATTCCCTAGCATTACCTCGTTTTTGTGTTCGCTCTCCTTTGATTTAGCTTGCCATCATGTTTTCAGACTGTGAACTGTGATGCATTTCAGTGGGCTGGAAAGAAATGTGGGGATTTGGCAGTGCTTTTGGGAATTGTATTCAACAACAAAAAAGGACAAAAAAAAAGAGAGTTTGCTAGATAAAGCCCAACTTCACGAAGCAACATCATAAAGTACCCCCCTAGTGTATACACAGTATATCCAAGGCATCCTACCTTCTACTGCGTGTCGCGGCGCCGTCTTGCGCCCTCTTTTGGGTTCATCACATATCCATTGCTCACAGCATTCTCCCCGAACTTTGACCCGCCGTGGGGTTTGGCACCACACCCGCGGAGGCTGGGACTCTGTGCACAGACCCACACAGCCGATGGCCCCGTTCACACACACACACTGATATTTACAGCTCGGCTTGAAGCTCTGCCCGTTACGGTAGATCACGCCATCATGCTCGCAGCCTGTTCCCACCATATCTGGCAGAGAGGAACGACAAGCAGTTATAAATTATAGAGACATGCAAGGCAAACTGTAAACACTTGAAAGCTACATTAATGTCATTGCATTTGTGATCCAAATACTTAGGAATGAAAATATTCTTAGAGGTAAAAATATGTGACGTTGTAGGAAGAATTACTTTGTGGTTTGACACTTTCTGTTGCAGGCTGATATCACACAATAGCAATGCTGTGAATGATGCTGTGGATGATCAAATACATTTAGCAAGTGACTTATTGTAATGTAAAACCACAAATATTCTCTATTTCAGTGTTAAAAATGAAACATATGGAATTAGATTTAGGCCTAATTTTGGGCTAAGGATAGAGCAAGTGATATTTAATAAGAATATTATTAATAGTAAAAGCTTGTTTTGCATGTCCAGGAGTTGGATATTATTTCCCATGTGTGAACAGCCCAAACACATATGATAGTCAGGTTTTTAATGTAATCAAGTCACTTCCACATGTGAAAGTATTGTAATATGATCCACATCCCATTCGTGGTCATGAAACTATTGTCTGTGTGTTTGAAGTGATTTAATTCAGTAGGATATGTAGAAAAGCTTGCAGTGGCTTGCATGGTGCTGCCTGTGGGACCGTGCAGTCGACATTAAACTGAATCAGTATTCTGGCCAAGTGACACCTGGGTTGTTGCTATGACAACCAGTGTTGATATAGCAGCAAACAGCAGCTCTAGACAAACACAATCTGGCCACAGTCTGTGCTGCGGCGTGGACAGTGAACCTGAAATACATCAGACAATAAACTAAAACCTGCTGTGTAAAAATCTGTTGTTTGTTTTGTCGGGTTTTGGTGAGTGACACTTACATGCACACACTCCTTTTTCGTACCTAGGCTTGTCCGAGCTGTAGTCACAGTACAGTCCCTTGTGGTAGTCGCATGTGTCTGCCTCGTTGCACACCTCGCCCACCTGCTTGGCGCAGGTCTTGCAGCAGTCACAGCCGTCCATGAGGAGGCTCACGCCCGGCGGACAGGAAGGGGGGACCTTTGGACACTCGCAGGGCCACTTGCAGTACTGTGTGCGGTTGTACAGGTCCGCCGCTGCGGATGTGACGGCTGTGGCAGGCGGCATGGCAGTGGAATTCTGGGAGTAGGCCTGGAGAGAGCAAAGTGGAAACATTAGGGCTAAAAGAAAGGCTCAACAACAACTTTCTTGAAAATAAATGAAGTTTAACCAGCAAATTTCACTAAAATATAATCTTTTTAGTCTTCTCATTATGCAATCAATTCATCTCTGTCCCATCATGAATGAACCTTCAATTACAGTATTAGCTTTGTTCACACAAAGTCATAGGCTTTAGAAGTAACGTCATCTTTTATTACATGAAAGATATTTGATCCCATGTGGCGAGGCAATATTCTTAATATCCTTAATCCTGAATTCTTTTACCTTGCCCTCCTTGGTAACCCTGTTTCAGAAAAGTGCTGATTCTAATGCTCTCAAACACGTACACTGGTGAAACACATGACAGCCTGCTAACGTCGGTTCATGTTGTGCAATAAATCAATAAAGCCTATAAAAATTCATTAAACACCCAGTGGAGATAATCGTATTAAATCAACGACGTAGTCTCGTCTTGTATGTACTTAACACTCTGGAAGTGTTCCATCATCATATTTAAAATCTGCAACTGTGCTGAGCAGTAACAAAATCCTGCCAATGGAACTTAATCAACCCGCCCAGTGTGTTTTGACTCTTACAAGCTGCTTTGTGAAGCCAAGATCACACAGTTAACGGCTCTGTGGCTCTTAAAAGCAGATGTTCTCCCTGAAACAGGCCACATGTGGCACATTAACAGCCTAGCACTAGTAGGTTAGTTTTGGACCGGGGCTGCACAAGTCTCAGCAGAGGGAGCTTGTCTTCAGTGATCCAGAATGTGTTTTTCTGACAACAAATGACATCTTGTTAGAGACCAAATTTAAGTTGTTTTGAGAACATGGTGTGCTTAAGAAAAATGCCAGAAGATTGTCTCTGGACACAAACACGGAGATTTGCTTCTCAGGCAAAGAAAAGTTGACAAACTATAAATACAAGATGTCAATTTTCACTCAACTCACATTAAAGTAATAATCACAGTGTTAATGGTTAAGACACATTGAACCTTTAGCAGACACCATGTCCATCATAATTGCCACACTGCTCTATACAGGGAGGCAAACAATACATTGGAGGTCTAATATTACCTGTATACTCATAAATCATAATTTCATCCATATGTTTAGAGCTCTGCACTTTAGTAAGGAGCTACTGATCCATGAAATATACACATGCTTACACACACGTACGTGTATGAACACTTAATCCGCAATTAATTTTGAGGAAACATGCTTAATCATCTTATGCAGGCCGTACCCTATGTCATATCCCTGAGCTTGTTCTTTGCACTTCAATGGAATTATGGTCGTATTAATAACTGCTGTGCACAGAGTTGAAAGCTAATGCAGATAAATGAGTTTTAATCATGGCCGTGTCACAGTGGCATTCCTCAGAAGAGTTATTTAACCCTGAGTTATCAGGCTAATTAACAGTGAAGGGAGAAAAATAAAAACACAGCTCAAAAGCTGTTCATCACTCTCAAAAAGACCGGAGCGGAGAGAGGCGGGTGTTTGATAAGTTAATTATGAAAACACGGGGAAAGCCTAATACAATCATCAGCCTTAAATCATTCATCTTTGCTGACTAAAATTAGCATGATTTTATTAGCAGGTATTTAATCTCTGTCGGGAAAGGGCAAAGTAACACAGCACTAAATGAGAGAAACAGATATTTAAGAAAACTTGAGCAAGACTCCAAGTAGAAGAAAAGTCTCAAATAATTTGGTGATCTCAAAATATTCAGATTGTATACATTCTTGACATAACCCTGCAATGTTGTCATCTCTTTGAATGTTTTCCAGTGTGACCTAGCTGTCCTCTTTTGTTGATGGCCAGTTGATGATAATGGAGTTTTCTTTTTTCTGTTGCGTCAAAGACTGATAACCTCCTTCCCCTGCTGGTTTGATCGTTTTCTTCAGATCAGATGACCTCTGTCCTGGACAAACCCTTTCTCAGGGAAGTGGGAAAACATTTGAAAAAGGACATTTATTTTCCAAAAAGGCCAGGAGAAGATGGACAAACTGTCACTGGGGTACTGTTTTGTTACATTTCTGACACTTAAAGGAGGAAAAATGGCTTTAAAAGAGTCATGTTCATACTTTAAAACGTGTCATAAAGGCAGGAAGGATTAGAGAAGTAGCACTACTATATGACATATTTTATTTATCCTAATAACATCCCATATAGAATAATATATTATTATGACCTCATGTTCACACAATATCACTGTTTTGGTGGATATATTCAGGACATGTTTGAAGTAAATTAATTACTTTTCCAGTTGCTAAAAGGCCTTACAACTGGCAAAACTGAGAAAATGTCATTAAAAAAAAAAAAAAAAGTTTATTTTACCCAAACATCCAATTTCCAAAACCTGATCCACAGACTGATAGATTATAACTATAATGAAGCCATTCAAAAAAAAAAGTTATTTCCTATATCACCACGAGGTGGCACTAAAATATAACACACGCTGGGAAGTGAAGCTGCAGTGTGGAAACTGCCAGCATCTCACACTGCACGTTTAACCTCCGGGATGATTGATGACAACAGAAACATTTAGAGGGGACAATGGAGTCCAGGTTCAACCAAGCTCACCCTGTCACACGTCAAGAACACTTTCCATAGGCTGCACTGACTTATCTTTTGGGGCCACATCTACAGATCTACAGCCAACTCATTTCTGATGCCATTAGGTTCATTTATGTTGCATTGAAGAACGACAGGGTTACTATAAACTCGCCAATGCATATACAAGCTATACAAATACTCTATAGTCCTTATAGCAGGACATGTGGTGGAGGTGTTCTAGTGGGCAGGCTTGCAAATAGATCACCACAAGGTTGGCAGTTCAATATCAGGCTGCCACCATTGTGCCCCTGAGCAAGGCACTCAACTCCAAGTTGCTCCAGGAAGACTGTCCCAGAACTTAGTTCACTGTAGGTCGCTCTGGATAAGCGAGTCTGCTAAATGACATGTAATGTAAAATAAAAAAATAAAAAACTGTTAGAAGTTACTAAAACTCACTGTGAAGTAAGTCGCTTTATGTATTTGATCTAGGAGCACTGACACTACTACACGGGCACATTTATGCAATAGATTTCCTTAATATTATTAACCTCACTGCTCCTCTGCATCTTGAAAGTAAGCTTAGTGTGCAGATTGCTCATGAAAAAAAATAAATAAAAAACTTTAAAAAAAGTTTTTATCCTGCGTCCCACCTGTTGAATCCCGGCTGCAGTTAGAATCCACAACAGGAGCCAACTCATCACTGGTGAGGAACAGCAAATGCATTGAATCCAGAATTAGTCCCGTTTTAAAGGCGCGACACGCCGCTCGCACAAGGTGTGCTACATCCTCGTCCCGCCGCTGTCATCTCCCTGCACCTCTGTCTGCGTCCGGACCGCGGTGACAGCCTGTTAAAGAGTCCGGGCTGACGTAAGGTCTGAGAGGACGAGCCCCGCATACTGCTGACAGTCAGGAGATGGTTTCTTCTCTTTCCCTCCGCTCCACTTTCCCCCGATCCTCCTCCTCCTCCTCCTCCTCCTCCCCAGCACTGGCAGCCCCGGTGGCTATAGGGCGTGTCTGGAAACCCAAAGACACAGGGCCAGGCTTAGGTCCCTTTGACACATGTGTTAGTGTTGCTTCATTCAAAATGAAAGGATAGGTCCAGATTATTTCGAATCTATTTTAAACACACGCCAATACACATTAAAAGAGGTATTGGTTGCATCCCCATTTCAACGTAAGACATAGGGGACAACATCTATTTACTCATTCTGTGCAGAAATACATGAAACAAAATCATTCTTTTTAAATCTCTATAGTGCTAAATTCCCTCCTTATTTCCACAATAATTATTTAAAAGTGCAGTGGCCTACACGTGGGCATGTGAGTGTTAATACAGACCAGGATAAATTCAACACTTGAGGAACATCTGAACGTTTTTACACCATCATTTAGTTCACATTGTCACAGTGGGCTTGATTGTGGACTGATGGTCTTGCAAATGTTGTACGTTTGGTTTAGATGCTGCCATGATATGACTGTAACATCGGAGACAAAATGTCACTTCTGCAACTTTGTTTACTGTATTGCAGAAGGGTGGACTCGGGTCACATGACTTGGACTCGAGTTAGACTGGAGACTTGAAGACTTCACACTCAACTTGATAAAATCAAAAAACACTTGCAACTTGAATTGGACTTTAAAGGTTCAATGTGTAATTCCGAGCCACCTGCTCCAAAGAAATAGGGTGCAGTATGTCCCCCTACTACTGGGTTCATACACTCTAAATTCATCAATCATAAAAACCATCAGTTAATAAAAATACCAACTATAGTATGTTAACCTGTTTATATTATAGTTGTAGTAGTTTGTCATATTATTTGTATTCTACGTTTTAAAGTATTCTAATGTATTCTTTATATTGTGTATTGTATTCTACGGCTATATATCTCTCTCTCTTCTAGTGTAGATGTATTTACTGTGTATGTTTTACTCCTGTGTAAGTCAGTTGGTTCATTAGACCAAAGTGCTGAAACTCTAAGAGCCGGCCTAACTTACACCGCTATTTTATAATCTTCACGTTGAGCTTCTGTGTGTCTTGGGTCCGGGTGGCAGAGACGAGGTAACAACTCATGTGTTTGTTTTGTCCTCCTATCTGACATATCTCTGCAACACAACACATAGACATCTTTGACATAACGTCAATATTGTTACCGCTTCACACTCTGATGATGATGACATAGCACAATGGCATGTGCTTTGCTTGGACTTGAGTCACATGGTTTGAACCAGTCCAACAGAGAGAGCGATGAACAACTAACGTTACGTTACTGAGCGCCAGTTGTAAAAAAGTCATCAGAATCAGGATAAATCCTTTATTAGTCCCACTGCGGGGAACTTTACATGGTTACAGCAGAAAGGTGAAAAAGGATATAATAAAAACACACGTGAACACTACAATTAAGTGGATGGTTAAGTAGGTAAGTAAAGTGCCAATGCAGTGGTACCGGGCTAAATACAACAATAGTAACAATGGATAGTAAGTGTAAACATATTGCACAGAGATATTGCACATAGCAGTGTCATTTCACAGTCTGAATTGGAGAGTGTGTGGTGGTCGACCAGGGGCCGTGGAGATTGTACAGTCTGACTGCTGCAGGAAGGAAGGACCTGCGGTATCTCTCCGTGTGACACCGCGGGTGAAGCAGCCTGTCACTGATGGAGCTGTTCAGTGCGGACAAAGTGTCCTGGAGGGGGTGGGACATGTTGTCCAACAGGGATGATAAGCTGTAGCCAGGCATACCAAAGATAATCTCGTTAGCGTACAAGAACTACGCGGGGGTCAACTAAAAAACAGAATACAGTCTCAAAACGTGAAGGTCGAAATTGGTGAAGAGCGCATTATGACTTGTTTAGGACTCTAAACTCAAAGTTTAGAACTTGGAACTTGACTTGGGACTTGAGTGCAGAGACTTGAAACTTACTTGTGACTTTCAAAAGAATGACTTGGTCCCACCTCTGCTGTATTGTATTCATTGCACTGAATCTACATATTCTTGATTTGGGATTGTTGCTCTCCAATAAAGCCTCAAAGTGTCACTGACGTGTCATGTAACAGTATCTCGTCTCATCCGATCGAAGCTCATCTGTACGCGCTTTAAGGCCAAACTACCTCAGACCACTCAGCTGTAACCCTTACAAGGATTATCTGAACGGCACAAAAATGGTTGAAACAAAGCAAATAAATATACCCTCCAGGTTGCCGAACTCCGACCTACAGTACCTATTTTAAGGCTGGGTCTGTGTCTGGCCCACAGATGCTCAGTTTGAATCAATGATGTCATCTATCTCAAAGTCTGCTACTTTGCTTTCCTTTCATTTTCCTGGAAATTTGAATGTTTCTCTTGGAGATGACGCAGATGATTGCCAAAAGATTTCCACTTTACACTGCTATTTAACTATATGGAAAATGTATTTTATTAAAGTTATGCTGGACCTCTTATGTCACTGGTCTGCTGATGAAAATATCACTTAAAATGATCTAAACCTGAAAGCAACAGAGGGAGAGAGAAAGAGAGAGGAAAAGAGTGATAAATGAACAAGGTGTCCCAGGTCTGAACCCCTATTATTTACAGGCAGTCCTCTAATCCCTGTCAGAGAGCTGTCAGCCTCTAAGGTGATCTGAGCAGCGCGTCTCTCTCCGCTCTGACCGGGACGACCCGATCCGACTCCACAGCACAATGTACCCACTCTCTCTGTCTCTGGTGCTCTCTTTCTCTCTCTCTCTCACGCTCATTTCTCTCAAGCTTTACTTTTCCATCTCTTTCACTTTCTATTTCTCTCTTTTTTTTCTCCAACTTCAATCCATTTCCATTAACCCCCAGTTCAGTTCAGTGCATTGATATGTTTGTTAAACATGTCATCCCATCTAACCATTCTGTTGATATCTGACTATCTTCTCTCTGTATTTGGCATTGGTTTTTAAGAAATTAGAGTTGAAATCCGAAAGTAAGTGTTCTCATTGTAAAGGTTTTAATGGTTTGTATGTATTCAAACTAGCAACCCTCTTGGACTAAATGTAAAAATATCACATGAACCCCTTGTTTAGTGTAAAGACAGCATCAACTTTCACATTGTATCATATTCTCTGCTGTCTGAGGATTTCCTAAAACCCTATTTGGTTCCCTTTTCCATAAACATAAAAAAAAAGCTAAAATAACACAACACATTGGGACATAGAGGCAGATAAATAACAACCAGATGAAAAAGTAACAAATCAGTTCAATGGTCAGTTTTGTCTTTCAATATTGTAGTTTTGTATTTTTTTTAATACATCTTTATTGAAATATTTTCTATGCACTCACTTTCTCAGTCTGTCCTTCTCTCTGTAATCCTCCAACTTCTCTCTTCTCGTCTGTCACAAACTGGCTCTGTCACACACCAAAGGCCTTGAGATCCTCCACTGAAACAATACAGAGACGGGAAAGAAAAGTTTCAACCCACACGTGTTATCATTCACGCTCATGTCAGCACCTGTCCTCCATTTTCTGGTCTGATACGATAGCGGTAGTTAGCGTTAACTGCTTCAAATGGACCTACAGTATGCTTCATTAGGTGACGTCAATCAAAGCTGCCGCTGCGTGCCAGCTCTTCTGTGTTATTCATGTGTCTGTTGTGGTTCATTTGGCAAAAAGATCTCATAATGAAAGCCAGGTCTCATGCGACTATTGCTTCTCACATGAAGTGATACTGGGCTCAGTTTGTCAGCTGACTTGAATTCATAGTGTTTAACGATTCAGTCGAAGTTTAAAGGTGAAGGTTGTTTAAGGGAAAGGCTTAAACAGGGAGGAGTGAGAGCTGAAACAAAGAGCTCATTTACTGTCCTTAAGCAATGGTTTTACATTTTGGGAAATATGTTTATTCACTTTCATAGAAGATTAATACCACTCTGATGTCTGTACGGTAAATATGACGCTGAAGCTAGCAGGCGATTAGCTCAATTTAGCATGAAGACTTGAAACGGGGGGTAAAGTAGCCAGTGTCTGTTCAAAGGAAACACAATCCACCTACCAACATCTCTAAAGCTCACTACTTTCATTGACACGGTATATCTTGTTTGTTTAATCCATACTCAAACTATGTTTTTAAGTCATGTCGTCACTGTCAACCAGTGAAGAAACAAGGGAGGCCAAGAAGGAGTTCCAGCATATTGTTGTTTTAACATTTTGGTTAGTATGTTAATTAGTCAAACTTAGAGGTGCTGGTAGGCCGATTCTTTAATATTGGATAGAGACAGGCTGTTTTCCTTTGTTTTTAGTCTTTATGCTAAGTTAAGCTAAGCTAAGCTAAGCGGCTGCTGGGTGTAGCTTCATATTTAGAGTACAGACATACGAGCCGTATTGATCTCTTCATCTAACTCTTAGCAAAAAAATCAAATAAGCGTATTATCCAAAATGTCTAACAATTCCTTTCATCCTCTTCAGGTCTTGATGATATCCCAGCATGCATCAGTAGGGGAGCTGGGAAGACTGTAGAAGCGTACGGCGTTGAACCTGAGGTCAACAGCGCTAATCATTGACCCCCTGTGTCACCCAATATTAGCATGTGCACCTCTGGGCTCTTTGGGTGCGTCACATTCCTGTATGTGAGGCAGAATAAAACACAGCCCCCCCCCGAGTACTGTGCAGTATCTGCCCCATGAGAGTGAAGAAGCCAGTAAAACACTCCAGGTATAAAAGTGTGATAGATGGCTTGATCACGGGAGCCGACCATCTATGACTCGAGTCAAAATCCCCTCATTAAAATCCCTTCAACTCACAGAGAAGCCTTGAAGTGAAACTGTGTTTTGGAAATTTTCGAGCTTCAAAGTCAAGTGGAGTCGGTAATCCTCCTTAGAATGGGAGACTGAATTTACAACACCTTGAGGCGACCAAAAACTGCTGAGGTGACACGTAAAAAAAAGTTCACAGCACACCCCTAGTGTGGGAAACAAATCTGATTTTTCCTCTGCGGCTAGTGGCCTCATAATAGACTGTAAACCTCTTAAAAACAGAAGTGTGATTTCTCTGCAGCTTGAAATAGCTCAAGATCAGAACAATCAGTCTTGCGGCAAAAACTTACTGACTGTATTTACAGTTAAGGTGAAGTTTGAAAGTTAGAATGCACTGAAATGATTACAACATCTCCTAAATTAGCAAGAATAATAAATAATTAAAACAACTACAACACAAATATCCAATAACTATGATGAAGACATCTTAAAGGAATAGTTTGTCATTTCGGGAAACACAGTCATTATTTTCTTACCTTTAAACTTGATTGAACTTGGTGAGCCATATGTAGGCCTTTGTGCTTAAAGTATAGGAGTGGCTTGTTTGTTTGTGTGTACATATGTGTGTGTGTGTGACAGAGAAAGGGCATGGCAGGCTGTGCTCAGACCAGTCCAGTAATTATACTGTCTTTATATAGCTGAGGTCTGAGAATCACGGACTGAGGAAAACATCTGCTGTCTCCGCAGATATGAGAGTCCTGCATGAACTCAAAGCGGTTTAATAGCGAGCGATTCCTCATGCTTGCTGTAGATATTTATTCACATTGTTCACTATATTATAAGGTATTATTGACCAGGTAAAGCCAACACCACACAGTACAGTTCAAACAAAGCTAAGCTCAAAATAATGCCACTCAGTCGGCTATTTAAACATTTTTATTAGCTTACATGAAATGCTCTCAGCATGTTTTGTATGAGTAAGGTTGGGTGAATATATATATGTATATGTATATATATAAATAAGTGATGTATTATTCATTTGACAGATTGCACAGATTAAACCACCTTTAGTAACTTACAGTTGATAAGGAGGGATGTTTATTTAAAAATCAAGTGTCCATTCATGCCTGTGTTTGTTGTTAAGTATAAAATCCTAAGTAATTCACGACCACACCAAAAACAACTTATATTTATTTATTTAGTTTTTTTGGTCCGGTGCTGTCGGCTATGTATAACAGGCTTTGTATGAAAAGCGGTTTGTTATGCAAATGCATGCAGACATTTCCACCCTCAGGAACACACAGCAGGGGCTAAAAGCTGAACAATAATTTGCTAATGATTAAAATGATTTATAACAAAGGCATAAATGTCTATCATCATTCTCTGTGGGCAGCTGATTTCCACTGGCTGACCCAGCTGGGCTAGATTTATGACTTTGGTGAAACATTTTTGTCTGACATTTCCTTTTCCTTTTAAAACCCTGCTTTATTATCTCCTCTGTAACTGTCTGCAGCTACACACCTAGACAATAACAGATCAATCAGGATAGTCCTCGTCTGACTAAATGGAAATAAGAAGTTTAAAGGATGCAATCTTTAGTACAATCCCTTTTTAAAAAACGTATTTCGTTGTAGTTTTGTCTGGTGTGTGACAGCATTTGTTTTGCAAAATATGCTTGTATCACATTTTAAGGCACATGTGTCCAGATATTATCACTACAGTAGAAGTTAGACCAACTTTTTTTCTTTTCTTGATCTTGATCTAGTAAAACCTAAGAAAGAGAGTAAAGAATGCAGATAGCAACACCAGCTGACAAAGGACTTATACAAGCTAGATGCATCACTTGCCAACAGGATGGAGTTTAAAGGAACATTTCAGTGTTGCGCTGAGTTTCATGTTATCAAAAATTCAAAATCGATGTGAATATAACTTTGGGGCTCAGGTGAGTTGAGCTGAAATTCCTCACCTCACGTCAGCCTTGTTCTGTGATTTAAGTCCAGGCTCAGACATGCCTCATGTGCATGTATTGCACATGCTGGTACTGTACAATAATTATACACTCTGTGTGTGTGTGTGTGTGTGTGTGTGTGTGCGTGCATGCGTGCGTGCGCGTGTTAATGTCAGAAGGCACATCATTGCCTGTGTGTACGTATGAACATACATATGTGCCGAGAATATACACATCCCTAACACATTGTGCCTGCATCGAGCTTTTGTGCTTCTCTGTTCACTTGTTTAGCTTTTGGCAGGCGAGAGGTGACATGTAGACAAAGCAAGGGACTTATGATGATCTTAAGTGCTCTCAAGATCATGACTTTTAACAAAAGCTGTCTTTTACAGCATCTGTGTGCGGGTCAACAATAAACAGCCCAGTGAGGTGTATACATTTCAGCTCAGTAAGGCTTTGGCTTGGATTCAAACCAAACACTGGCTTGAGTTCCTCTTAAGTTGGTGAGGACGTTGACTTTTTCATAAACACAAACATGGGACTGTTTTTGAATTTGTCTTGGTTAGAAATGGCTGATTTCTTGAGGTCCTGGCATTTGTTGATAACATAAACCAAGCCCGCCATAGGAATGCCTTGTCTTAGATTGTTTACCCTGGATGATCTGCTATCTCTTAATGCCTAGCCTCGGGTTGTGTGATTTTAAAAAGCTTACCGTTTGAAGCCAAAAATCTGCAAAAGGTGCTATCTGACATACAGATGGGTACACAGCACAGAGGTCGTCTCTGCTGAGGCTTTTTAACAGCTGTTTTTTCACAATCCCTCGGGATTCTGTGCATATCCAAATAAATGACAAGGCTAAATGACTCTGAGGCATTCTCAGTCTTTAATGCCAGATCTCTTACATCAGCAACTAATCCCCTCACTCAGCATTCATGGAATCAGTCTTTGGCACTATTGCAGGTATTTACCTTCATTCTGATACGACCAAGTCAATGGTTGGAAATGACAAATTTCGAAAGGCTGGAATAATCACGTGCACCATCAGTAGCACATGGAAAAGTAAAATAGGAAAAAACATTATAATCAGTGGGAGTCCAGGCTGTGTTATCTGCTCCATCTGTTAAGAAATTCAAAAGGTTGAGGGGAATTTTGGAGCCATCGTGGCTAAACATATTTAACGAGATTTCGAGCAGAGAACCCTGGAGAACCCGTCGCAGTGAAAACCTCACTTTAAACGTCTATCTGGTTTATGCAATCACAACTCTCTGCACAAACCTGCAGGGACCAGTTGACACTGCGTCCTTTTATGCCTTGTTACATCTTCATAGACTTGTATATATGTATATAAGTAGACTGCAAAGCTGCAAGCAATCATTTCAGATAGCTGCTGTCTTTTTCCTTTGACCTTTCCTGCTTAGTGAAGTTGGTAATGTGAGTGAACAAGAGCCAATTACATACTGGGATGAAAAACCTGCACACAGTGAAAGTCCCTTCAATAGGTTCTGCACTCGACCATGAAATATGTAATAGCTAGACACTAAGTCAGTATATTGTTGTGACCTGGGGTCAGATTCTCCTCAAGGCATGTGGCCGCTGACAAGTGAAGTATGGCCTCAAGTGTTTCCTGCTTTCTCAGTACAACTTTTTCCAGTCGTGGACAAAGTCGTTGCTGCTGAAAACAGACCGCATTGTATTAGTTTGACCTTAGAAAAATGAGAAAAAATAGATTGAATTTGTTTTTGATGCATCATCTTGGAGATTAAATTGAATGAAAAGTTGAGGAACATCACAACAAATAAAATACACACACTTTTTGACAGCGGAAATAGCTTTGTAAGTTGAGTGAGCGCTGGTCAGTTCTGGCTCGATACCTTGAACACACATGACAAGGTGAATTCCAAAGTTAGAAACATCAGGCAGGAATGTCAGGAACGAGGGAAATGACAGGAATCACGTTCAACGTATTCAGGGGCGGTTACATTGGTGGAATGAACACCGGGAAACATTTGATCCCTCGCAGGAGTACAGAAATTGAATATTGTTATTGTCTTTCGTTAAATCAATTGTGTAAAAACATTCAAGCTTCAGTGTTTAGGTGACTAGATTGAATGATAGAATGAAACTATCCAGTTTTTTGTCGTCTAAAGTTTTATTAAGCATCAGCAGAAAAAGTCGAAGGTTATGCAGAGAAAAACATCAGCGCACTTTCTTAAGGCCGCTCCTCGCTTGAATTTAAAAACATGGTGGCTGTTTCTTCCTGCACATTAAAGCTGCAAAATATTTCACTTTTTGTTCAGATCAGTTTTTAGTAGATACAGTATGTTGTGAGGGATAACTGACTATTTTCAAAAGATATTCAGACACCAACTATTTGTCATGAGGTTAACACAAAGGCTAATAGTTAAAGCTGTCCTATGTTTTTTTTCCATAGCATAAAGGGCTAATCTATGTATCTAAAGTCAGCTAACATTAACTGACATTAGCCGCCATGAGCTACTGTTAAATTAAACAGGGGAGAGTTTTACTGCTTATGAATTCAACTTTTCATTTCTAAGAGGAAGATTGTGTTATTCATTGCTTCAAAAGTTACATAGTCTCACAAAAGAAAAAAAGGAAATATACTTAAACTATTTAAAGTTGGGCCTACAAACTCTAAATTAAGACATTTATCTTGACATGATCTATATATTCTACTCAGCCAGCAAACTTAGACAACTTGCTTCCTTAAACAGTAAATTAACCATAAATTTTCGAACTGTTGGAAATTCATTTTCATAGTTCCGCTGTGGATTGTTTCTCAGAAAAGTAATAAAGCAAATGATCTGCCTGGAGTGCCAGCAGGAGCTGAATGATTTCAAACACCAGCCAGTGGAAAAATAAGTTTGGCGTTTCCTTTATTATGTAACAGTTGCTTGGATTACAATTTTGCTTGAAAAGGTACATCAGCAACTAGTCGGGGCCCAGTTAGTGAAACAGTTCTGTGTGTTTGTGTCACATTTTTACTTTTACTGAGCTGAATGATTGAAATATTGTTGGAAGTAAAAAACTTTTACTTAGTAAACTAACTGAAAATATAAACGTCTGTCAAGAGAAATCAGCTAACATGATATCTAATTGATTGCTTAGGGCTGTGAATTATTACATTCCACACAGTTACATGTCACTCATTGCACGTTTCCAGTGAGCAAACACATGCTTACACCAAAGCCGACAACAGCATTAAAGTCTTTATCAGATCTGGCTCTGGGGCTTTTTTGTGAATTTACATGTCCTAAAAACAGCAGTGCGCCTGTATGTTTGTGGGAGGTGGATGTACTTTCACAGGTGCACAGTGAAAACATGCAGCAAGAAAATAGCTCGCTGGTGTATAATGACTGGGTCATAGATGATGATGCAGCAATAAACGGTACACTCCCATCTGGATCGCTGAAGAGAGCGACTGTGTCCGCTGATGCAGACTCTCATTATGGGCTTGGCAGGGCTTGCTGGCAAGGTAACCGATAGTTACCCTGCCCTGGATGTGAAGGCTGGCATTATCCTTGATGTGTGTGCGTGTAAGCGTGCACGTGGAGGTGGAGGTGGAGGGCCGACGGGGCTGTCAGAATACACAGGTGGCCCATGTGAAATCACTGATAACAGAGGTTAAATGATGCCCTGACATTAGGAACACTTTCCCTCTTTGCACAGCACACATTTGGGGATTTCACAGCAGAGAGAGACTTATTTGTTTACTGGCACAATTAGTGCTGGACAGCAACTCCTCTACTAATGGATGCATGATGTCTGTCCTTGAATAACCGAAGGTAACCTTACTGACTTTGAGAAGGGGCTCTCCACAGATTTTTACACATCAAAGTCAGTTTACCCGTCATGGGGAGTACTACTTAGCAATTGAAAATAGTTGTATAACGTCTCCTGTGGCCCTGGATGGAGCTTTCTTCTGAGAAAATAACCCTGACAAACGCACAGATTCAGAAATCCTTTATTCGTCCCACAGCGGGGACATTTACAGCGCTACAACAGCAAAGGTACAGCGCAGATAAAAGGGAAAATATAAAATAAGTATGAGTTAGAATAAAAAAAACAACCCTAGTAAAACAAGTTGCAGCATAATAAGGTCTAACAAAATAAGCTATTGAGTTGCATTATGGGAAATGTAGGATCCGCTGTGTTTTTTGGAGCTGGCGCCCTCAAGGTTGAAAGTCAATCTCAGCCTCTACTGTATCAATCTTGCAATCTTGTTGTTTCTTGCAAGTCCCCTAACTTATGGAAGCACACTACCAAATCGCTGGAAACTTTTAGGAAATGCACATTTTAAATGCATGATTCTATTAAATGTAGACCAATGGCCTCCTCTGCATGTAAAGGCTATTTAAACCCAGTGTAGGAATGGTGGACTCCGCCACAAACAATAAAAACTACTATATAGTGAGTAAATGACAGACCTAAAACACATTAAATGTCTATTGCTGAAGAACGGATGACCATAAATAGTAACACAAATGGTTTTGATTGTTTGAATTCAGACTGGTATATGAATGAGAAGGAATAGTGACATCACATGTTAGTTATTTTGCCAAGATGGTCTAGCCACAGTTCTCATAAGGACCTCCACTTAACTAAGTGCCATCACATGGCCCAGTACTGGATTCTTTTAATGGTGGTCGCGGTTCACAGTAATGTCAATGATGTAATATTTTCCTCTACACAGCTGAGAAAAAAATCCATTGAGTCAGGTCTCATTATTGCAGCAGACTGGAATGAATGTTTCAGGTTTGGAAAGGTTTTCATGTCTAAAAGTTGTTGTTGTTGTTGATTCCCTGAGGAACTTTGCTTTTGCTTCCCTGCCAAAAAAGACTAAACGGAGGACAACTTTGCAACTCTTTGCTGTCTCCCCCTCACAAACTCTGCCATAATGATGCAGTTGTGTGCAAGTACAGTGTCACATTTCTTAATGCAATTTCAACCAATTATGTTACCATTAAAATAACCCAAATGATTCTGCTGAAGTGTGCTCAGGGATAAAATGCTATGTTATTATAGTGATTTAAATCGCTAAATAAGCAAATAGAAATAACAGTGCTGCCGAAATTCATCTGAGTTTTATTCCTGAGGAATATTTGTGAAAGCTTGGAGGAATGCATTAATGGCTATGAGAAGCATTGAGGGCTGATTACTTGTGCAGATGGTTTAGTGGATAAGATGCTCCAGATGCCTAAATGACCCACATGCAGTGACCACATTACATTAATGATTACAGGCTAACTGGTGGAGGATTTGGGGTTCTATATGTAAGTCATTTTGGCTCTAAGTCTGTGGCTGCAGATACATGCACAAGCACATATAGCAACACACACCCCGTTCCTGTCAATCCTGAGGTTTTGGGTCCAGTGGGGTCAGCCTTGCTTCCGTATTTAGATACTACTCATTACAGTGAGAGAACATAACAACCGCATAAGGACTAACTACCGGTGCCCGAGCATGAACGTGTATTGTTTTTAGGAAAAGAGGAACTGTGGAAAGATTCATTATAACACTCTCTGGCTTCATGTCCCGGCCAAAGAGCCTTAAAGGCATATGAACATGTCTTGATTTAGACTTCTAGAAAAAATAAATGATGAGGGGAATTCTTTGCACTCAGTAATTTTGTAATTTTAGACAGAGGGCGTGGAAGTCGATTCTCCTTGAAATGTTCAAACACATCCAGTCTCCTACACAGCAGCCACTGGCAACCGTGGTCTACGTCAGCCACAGGCAGAGAGCATCTGTCTTTACCAGAGTGTGTTGCCCAGAAAAAGTGCTTACAAATCACTGACCATCTTCAAAGTTGAAGCTTTAACTTCCCACAACACGTGTTATAAAAGTGCACATTCAATCATTCATGTGTCTTTCACAATTATCCATATGAGGAAAGCCTCTGACAGCTAAATATCAGCTTTACTGCCAGCGTAACATCTGCCAACACCTGCTGCACCGCTTTTATGAGCATTTTATGAATACAAACATTTGTTACAAGTTTATTTTTGGATTCACCCAAGAGGACATAGATTTACAAAAAAAAGGTGATGTTTGAATTTATGGGTTTTTACCTGTAATGATAATGGTGTGTGGCAGCTTAATGCCCACTTGTGATTTAATTCTTCTTCTTTTTTTAAACTGCAGTAGTCTGCCAGATAAACACCTGCCTAATCCAATGTTAAACAAACGTTATTAAAATAAGCAATTAAGATGGGAAAGAGTCTCTATCAATTACCTTTACTAATTGCGGAATATGTTTATCATCCTGATGCAACAAAGAGTCCATTGAGCTGGAGGCCAGAAGCCTCACTGTGGAGTTCCACCTGTGTTATGTCTGCTAGTGACTCATTTAAAGACACACATGGCCCTGGCACTGCCAGTGACACAAGCCAGGACCTGGATAGAAAAAAAAAGGAAATAAATAAAGCTGTCTAGTCAAGAGGGAAAATATTCCAGAGTGAAGTAATTGCCTTGTATGTCTAAATACTGTGTCTCATAGTTTAAAATCCAAAACCTTTGTTCTATACTGTGTCTTTTGTTACATTTTGACCTTTTCCCCTATTTTTTTCCCTTTCTTCCTCATCCTCATTCCTCATTATTGGTCATGTAATCATGTCATTTAATACATTTCCTAAAATACAGTATTTAAATACAATTTCAGTGCTTTACTTGAATATATCTATTTTATGCTTCTACTCTCCTCAAATACACTTTTCCCTCTACTACATTTATCTGACAGCTATAATCAGCATATGATGTATTGTTAAAATTAAACTACTCAACCGTATGCAAAGTACTTAAGTAAAAGTAAAGAATTTGCTCTGATCTAAATACCAAATAAAATTTACTTCTTCTATCACTGTCATTTAAATATATTGATTATGAACTTAATTGCACTTCCCTATGATACTTTTTCTTTACTTTGTGACATGGTGCATTGGTAATACACCAAATTACAAATATAATATACAATATATAATAAACAATATTTGCACTACGAACCTTTGACAGTACATAGTTTCTGGACGATTTTAAACCAATTAGATACCACTGGTGGTACAGTAAGTGAGACAATATGTTTTCTCCTTCATTTGATCCTTTGTTTTGCAATGCGGTTGAACCGACCCTATAAATAAATAACTCCCGAAAGATCAGAAAAAGCTTGTCTGCGGTAGCACAGAATTGTTCAGAAGCAAAGAAAATGGAAACATTTGCCTGTAACATTTTCACCAAAAACAACACAAGAACAATCTACTTCGAAACTTTCCAAAAATGAACATAACTGGCCACAGTGAAATGTTGCACATTCTATCCTGTGAGCTCTTTACACCGTCACCACACAAGCTACAAGTTGACCTTGTATTTATTTTCATCTAAAGCCGATGAAGACTTCCTTCCTCCCTTGAAGCCACAACATTTAGAGTCCTGGCATCTGACACCAGCCACCACCCACCGAGCTACAGCAGCTGCTTCTTTTCTACAACCGGCAGAAAGACTCGTTGGTACAGCTCAAATGCACTTTAGCTGCAGTCCAGGATAGACATGATTAGACTTACGATTCCTGTGTACTTCCTCTAAGGAATATTTATCTCTCACCTCGGAACTGACTCTACACACACACACACACACACACACACATACCAGGAAGCCAACTAAAGGAACTACCATCTCAGTGTTTTCTGTCGACAACTAATATCTGCCAAGACTTTAAAAGCTCCACAATATGAAATAGGTTTATATGATACTCCTTTTTATCGACTTTTAAAAATCCCCAAAGATAATGTACTTTAACAATGCATTACTGTCCTGCATTCAGAAAGGAAAGGTGGCAGGAAAAAGAGGCCTAATGGTCTGGAGCACGATCCAGGTTTTAATTTGGAAAATACATGAGCTAAGTTGTATTGAGAATAGTATGAGACAGAGGAATATTCTTATGTAACCAGGGATATGAGGCTTCAGATATACTTAATGTATGCTTATATAAATAAATAAATAAAGTTAAAATAAAGCTCAGCTTTGACTTTAGCAAAAACAAATAGTGCAGAAATAATGTGATAAAAAATTTTTTTTTAAAAAAGATTGTGATGAGAAATAAATTGAGTGTTTGCTGTCAAGAAAAAAAATCTAAATAGATATGAATGAGATATGATGACTCAAAGGTCGGGTAGGAGTGAGACAGGGAGTTGAAGCAAACAGAAAAGTCTAGATAAACTTCAGACAGTTTTTATCATGAGGCATGTGTAACCGCAAAGACAATTTCCACTGAACATTTTTGTGAAGTCAACAGCGGTTTGTCAGAAATGTACTGGCATAATACATCATGCACATACCATAGATTCCTGACACACAGAACATGAAGATTTAAAGATAAACATTTCATACACACTGTGAGGTACTGTCTCAGAAGGCCATAGATTTGAAACTGAATGGTTTTAGGTTCCCTAATCTGAAACTTCTGCAGTGTGATTCTGGGACACTTTCAGACACCAGATAAACACTGCAGCTAAGGATAACACACATTTCCAGTTTCCCTTCTGCATGTAGCTTCATGAGAGATTCACCACATGGCTCTGTCTTTATCGCCTACAGAGCCATATCATTTTTAAGTATATATTTAGCCAACACTATCAAGTACAGTTTAGCCCATAAATCTTCATACCCATAAATGTACTTTAGTTTCTACTTTTGCACAAATATAACAACAATGTACTCCCTAATCTTTGGCATGATACCTTTTTTATGCAGATAAAAATCTCTGTATGTCCCACCAAGCATGAAAGCTGGTAAATGCTGACTTCCTCTGGGCACTAAAAAAGCCATTTCACTAAAATAACTTTTCAGTATATGTAAAACATGTCACAGCAGTTGCAATAAATAGAATTACTTGTATATTTGATCTTGTCTTTCTGGTGGATATTAAGAAAGAGGAACTCAGTTTAGTTATTTTGTAAAACCAAAATAGTTTAAATGCTTAAGCACAGACACTAACTGCAGGTGTTAGGGGGGAAGAAGTCGCTGAATCCCTTTTTGCATATCTCAACTAACTGCAGTAACAATATGTTAACAATGTGTTTATGTCTTTATTTTAAGCAACTGTAGGGCTGCAAGTGATCATTTTGATGAGAGATGTGTAGCCGCATGTCTCATCAGATGAGAAGACTGAACACACTCATGTTTGTACGGTGAATATGAAGCTACAGCCAGAAACCAGTTAGCTTAGCTTAGCACAAAGCCTGGAGACAAGCGTTCATGTTTGTTGTACAAACATGAAAGTGGTATCAATCGTCTAATTCATGGCAAGAAAGTTAATAAGTGGATTTACAAAGATGTTTCACTTTTTCTTTAATTGTTTAGTCCATAAAAATGTCTGAAAATAGTGAAAAGCGGCTGTTAGGCTCAAGGGGGCTGAAAGATATTACATTTACCATCACATAAAACAAAGAAAAGCATATTTTCCAAAGGAGAAGCTAGAACAAGGTAATGCTTGATAAAAAAACTCAAATAATTAATCGATTATAAAAAAATTGTTGATACATTTTCGGTCAATTGGCTAATTTCAGCTCTAATGTATTTTAAAATATTTCTATGCTTTGCATAACAACATAAATTGGCAGTGAATAAGAGCTTATTGGACAGTATCAAAACAGTCAGTAAAGTTGGTTAATCTCTACTGGAACATTACCAAAATGACCAAACATTTTGACATATAACACATATATATCAGCATATGTACAAACAAACATTAACAATACAGTACAGTTTTCAGTTAACCTAAATAACTGCAGTTAGACAGTTAGGCTGTTACGTGCTCTCTTTTTTCATGATCTGGGTATCTAAACAACACTTCTGCTACTGCTCTTCCTCATTTCATTACAGGAAGTGACTTTGCAGTCAGATGCAGCGATGTCGCCACACTCTGTGACAGGTCAACGCCGTAAACTCTTCTGAACATGGCACTTGTCTAGTACCGGACTCGGCTGCCTCCAATATGCCCTGTTGTGGGCCTTTATATCTTTAACCACAGTTGATGCCATCACAGCAGGCCAGCTTCAAGTCCCACAGGTAGGTGTCTACATTTTATCACATCATCTGATTCTGATGCGTGCTGCTCATAGTTGCTGTATCGCTAGGGCTATTATTTCTCCATACTAGCCAACTATGTGTTGTAACTTAAGAGGATTGTCACATAGACAGGATCTGTTGAAATGTGTTATAGTGTAGATTATGCAATAGGAATTGCGCTTTGAAACATGGGAACATGATTTTGCAATATTTCAATTCTATCACTAATCACTCTTGTACACAGAGCTAAGTGCATCAATGGAAAATTGAGTCTGACAGCATCTCGCCTCAGTTTGCCTATTCTGAGTGTGTCACAGTTTATGGTGATTAAAAATTTGTTGGTGGTGCAGCGGTAGAGAGGAGCTTAGTGTCAAAAATTACAGATTGGTACATGAGTGGGAAATTGATTAGTGCATTTGCAGTATTTCTGACTCTTTGCCCTGACTTCAGGCTGGAGTCTGGTCCGTCTGGAAGATGGGGAATATAATGCGAGGCGAGAGCACCAGGGACATAGCCAAAGCAGACTGCTCTTTAAAAGGTAAGATCTTCCTAAGTTTTTGAAACAAACATCATTTGTTTTGTCACTAAAGTATTTTGCATAGTGCGTAGTTTCTTCATGGCTGCTAGTAACAGAAGTTTAAGGCTGCAACTAACAATTATTTTCATTATCGATAAATCTGCCGATTATTTTCTAAATTACTTTAACAATTGATTGATAATTGTTAAAGTAACTCCCAATTGTGCACACGCACAGTCCGATGGCAGCAGAGATGTCATGATCTTAAGCTACACTCACTACACACACAAAAAGCTTTCGAATTTTCGAGGTTTGGTCTAAGACGTCTTTGGACTTTTCCAAATCATGATGTCTTTGTATCAGTATTTGGCTGTGTTTGCAAATGCTGTAAATATTGTTCTTGGCAGGTCTGGAAGACGACCTGGTGGTGGTGCTTCAGGATTACCCGTCGCCTGACATCAGCGAGCCCATCTACAGGATGGGGGAGAGGCTCAGGCTCGTAGCTCAGTACGATCATGATTTTGTTCTCTTTATTTTAAACGATCCAGACGCAAATAACTACGAGTGAAGTCTAATTTGTAACTTGATGCTCTAAATTTGCAGTATAGAGAAGTGTTCACACAAAAAGGTCAATGGTTGATTCCTCTTTGCTTCTTCATGGTGGTCAGGGAGGCTTATTGGTGGAGAGTACGCTCTGTCCAAACACAAAAGGAGAACTACATACCCAACAGCCATGTGGCAAAAGTGTACCATGGGTAAGTAGAAATATTCTGACGCTATCCTCTAGTATCAGCTTAGGTTTTTTTCCACTACACTATTTTAGATCGCTCTCTGTCTTAAGGGAGGTAGCGGTAACACGAGATATCAGTCATGTGCTATATGTGTAGATTTTGAGATTATGTCTTGTATATAATAATATTACTATATAATAATAGAATGGGATTTTTACTGCTAAAGTTTAAAATGCGACAAGTATTTAATGTGATCTTTAACTCATGGCATGTTTTTTGGTTGGGTCAGTTGGTTGTTTGAGGGGGTGGGGAGGCAGAAGGCCGAAGAGCTGCTCAGTCTTCCTGTGAACAGAGTGGGCTCCTTCCTGGTGCGGGAGAGTGCCATGGAGAGAGGCGAGTACATTTGCTTACAGCAGAATCCGCAATCAGCGGTGTGTTAGTTTGGTTTGACTTTGACTATCTGTTGAAATTAAAATGCTCTTTAACAAGTAGCTAGATTTGATCATCATAATGTTGGGACAAAAGCATGAAAGTAAAAGCCAAGACGAGTTCTAGTCAGATCCAAATCACGAGTCAAGAAAATCGCTCGTTTTTCCACTTTAAAAGGAAAATACAAATAAAAAGGAATTGAGGATTAGGAATGGAAAGATGTTAGACATATTTTTGGCATAGTTTAAAATCAGTTGAGATATTATCACATCGGCTAAAAATGTACAGAATCTTTTCGACCTGGGGCGTCCACATGGTCCAAGGCCCATGCCATCTCAATTCTGGCATGGGACATTTGATGCATGTCATTACAATTTGCTTTAACTCCATGTTTTCTGTATGTAGAGGCACAATTAAAATAAAAAAATAAAAATAGTCTAATAAAAATAAATTCAAAGAATAAACATTTTGGGAAATATGCTTATTCACTTTCTTGCCGGGCATTAGATAAGCATAATAAGCGTATTTCCCAAAAACTATTTCTTTAAGGACATGTATTAGGAAAATTACTTGTTAGTGGATTCCCCCATAAAAAATTCTGAGAAAACTTTTTATTATATGCACAGTACAGGATTGACATTTATGTTCTACTTTCATATACTGTCCCAACATTTTCAGTTTCAATAATTATTGACGTTCTTGGGTTCTGGTGAAATTACAGTGACCTGATAGCATTATGTGCTTGTTTTCTAGAACCCAGTAGCTTGGTGTCATGAAAGCTTATTGTTGCCATGTGTGTGTCCCATCCTCAGGTCTGTATTCGCTCTCAGTGAAGCACAGGAACATAAAGCACTATCGTATCTCCAGACTGGACAACAGCTGGTACTACATCTCCCCTCGCCTCACTTTCCAGTGCCTTGAAGAATTGATCAACCACTACTGTGGTGGGTGGATGCAAAAACACTGACATAAATAACGAAACAGAGATACGTAGGTCTAAAAACAAAACAAAAAGGAAACAAGCATCACGACATGTAGAGCCATACGCACGCACACATACAGACACTGAAAATTATTTATCACGTTCCTAATATAGAACGGTTTCTTATCAGTGATTGACTTTCGAAATATTTCCTGCTCTGACAGAACATTGTTGTAACAAAACAGGATATGAGATACAATATACATGCTTGATGATTACTGTTGGTTTGGATGAGCAGTGTGAAAGTAGTTAATGCAAATAATGCAACGATTCTTCTGTTTGTTGTTCTGTGAGCCTGTGAGCAGTATTTTACTTCCCCTCTCTTCGCCATTTCAGACTTTGCAGATGGCCTATGTTGTGTGTTAACCTCCCCCTGTCTGTCGGGCACGACACCCCCATCAGATGCAGCTCCTGGAGCTCCACCTGTAGTCATGCGACGCAACTTTGACTGGAAGAAAATTGACAGGTACAACGGAGGCGTTGTGATGATATTTACCAGCTTTCATCTGACGGTGCATGACGATTTTGTGAGATGGTATCTTATTTGCCGTCATCTGATTCCTGTTTTTGTACGGCATGTCCAAATAGCAAAAGTCAGATGTAAGATTGTATTTTTTTAATCTAATAATCTGCAGATTACTTTCTCAAATGATCGATTGTCTCAGGTATTAAATGTTGGAAATCTGTGAAAATTGTCCATTACATTTTTAATTTCCAACATGATTAATTTAAATTGCTTGTTTTATCTAACCAACAGTCTGAAATCTGAAGATATTAAATGTACTATCAGAAAGAAAAGCAGCAAATCCTCAAACTGGAACCAGATATTTTTGCCTTTTTCGCTTGAAAAAATGTCTGAAACAATTAAACAATTATCAAAATGGCTACATTTTATTTCGATTAGCTAATTAATTAATCGACTACTTGTAATGGAATATAGATATTCAAGCAGATCTGTGGTGGATGGATTTGAAGAAAGTTATGGCTTGAAATCAAGCAGGCGATAAACATCACCTTCACATTTTTTTTGTGAGGAAGAAAAGAAGAAGAAAATTGAAAAGTGAATATATTCTGTTGTCATTCATTTTTTTCATCTCCTCCCTTAACAGGCGACAGCTGGTCAGCACAGACAACAGCTGCAGTGACAACATGGTGAGCTATGGAGTCAGGAACAGCATTGCCGCCTACATGTCCTTTGCTGGGAATCAAGACCCTGCACAGAGGAGAGCAGAGAGCAGGAAGAACAAGAGAAAATCTGTCTATTCTCTCCCCGAAAAAGACCTCGAAAACATTGCCTATGAGGACTTCTAGCGTCAGAAGCGAGGTTCAAAAGACTGGAATACCTTCAAGTGGAAGGCAGTAGAGGGCATCCTTCTCGAGCAGTGGGCTGCACTGAACCAACATTTGTGCCAAGCATCCCAAGCATCGAAGTGTGTTGTAGTTTCTAATGTGAGCGCGCTGAAGTACTTTAACAATAACGCAAATTGCATGACCGCTTATAATCTGACTGAGCTATAAAGACGGAACTTTATAGAGTTGAACTGGACGAAGGTGCGATTGAATGTGATGTGTATTCTGCACGTGTGAGAAATGCAAACAGCCTGGCATTAAGATAGCAAAAAGGAGACTTGAATGCTATGTGAATTGTCGGGTAATATTAATGTGTATTAGTGGCTTTCAAACTATTTTCCTGTGTTCTTAATGAATGTTATATGGTCAAATGGTTAAAAACAAGTGTTGCGGCCACTTTGACACATTTTCAACTTATTAAGTTACCGGTAATATGGAAAATGTGTCAACGTGGCCCGGGAAAAGGAAGTTTGGGGCCCACTGCTGGAGCTGTTGCCCCCACGACCCGACCCCGGATAAGCGGTTGAAGATGGATGGATGGATGGAAAATGTGTTAACAAACGGTAGCTTATTCGCAAATAAAGCAGATTAGGAGCAACATTCGCAATCATTTTGTGTTTTGTTTATATCCACTTGATAAGTCCAATGAGTTATTTCTCATTTTACCTCTGTTTTGGTCTCCACCAACTCCTGTGGGAAATATTTGGCTCTTTAGTTGCTAAATTCTCCACTATGCTTACCAGCTAGTTGCTAACTTTGACTGCATTTTGGTGCCGGGCAAGTGTACACTTGGTTTATTGGAGCTTTTCCATTAAAACAACTGCCTGCTCCGGCTGACATTATGCAGAGCGGTGTAAGAGAAACATAACAGTAAAGGTGCAAATCAGAAAGCCAAAAACAATGAGTTAAAAGAAGCTCTGTCGAGCTAATGGGAACTGCAGATCAAGATTATAGGTCTCAGTGGGTTTGTCGCTGCCTGCACTGATATTATTTACTCTGTTCGTGTGGGTTTTCATCTTGCATTGTACCATGTCAGTCATTTTCTGGGAAGCATTAGGGAACATTTTGTGTTTTTTGAACAGAATCCAAGGTAAAAGCTACAAAGTGATTAAAATGGGCAAAAGCTCAGAGAGTTCTTAAAGTCAAATTTCCTTACCAAACTGTTGCTATTTGTTGAACTTCCTCTGTCCAGCTGTGTCTATTCTTGCCAGTGTGGCAGTGTGTCTCCCTAATTGCACATGGTCAACATATGACAGGCTGCCTGAACAACTGCCATTTAATACAATTATAAAGAAAGCATATCTAAAAAAACAATTAACTATTATTTATTGTTCGCATTTTTCTTCCACGAAAAACAAAACTCCCCTCTTACACTTTCATATTTGTGCTTGAGCAACTTCCTCTTCTGTTTTTAACAGCATGACCTTAACATTTTTAACAACTAACCCCAAAGAGCAGCCTGTATGTGAAAAAACATGAACTTGGGTCTAGAGGCAGCATGTGTCGATAGCTTTCTGCTCTTTGCTGGTGCATCTGACTCAGACGGTAACACCTGATAAATGTGTCGGAGAACATCAGCAGAAGCATAGCGGAGTCAGTTAGTCAGTTAGGAAATGTTAACTACATGTTTATTGTTGCAACAAGTAATGTGTCATATGGTTTAAAGCAGTGCTTTCCAACATGGGGGTCTGGACCCAACACTCCTTTTTTTTTTTTCTCAAATTTTTATGTAATAATGGACAGATTTTTCTCTTTGAGCCTTTGAAAATATTAAAATCAAACCATCTAAGAAGGGAAAATCTCAACTCAAGGACATTCCTCCTGTATGGAGGGCTCTCAAGTCAAAACAGTTGCTTTGTATTAAGGGGTCACAAGCAAAAAGGTTGGGAGGCACTGGTCTGAACAGCCTGTGTGACATGTTCATCATCACCAGTAATCAGTGAATATGCAACTTCATACACAGGCTGCTGTGTTCTTTTAGAGATTCACATAAAATGTATGCTATCTAAGCCCAGTTTCAGGATATTGCACCCCCAAAGTTGACAACTCTGCCAATGTAATTTACTTGTTTTCATTAAATTCATGAGCCAACGGCGTGTGACCAGTTAAGACAGGGTCAGCACTTTCATCTCAGTTAAAAAAGCAGGATCAAATACGTGTGTTTCCTGGTTTTAAAGTCTCATAAAATACCTGCAAGTAACATATTGGGAGAGCGATGTGCATGTGTGTGTGTGTGTGTGTGTGTGTGTGTTTAGTGGAACAATCAGTGATGCAGACATACACACATCTGGTAGCCTACTGCTGCACCATGCAGCGACGGCTGTTCAGTCAGCATTACTCAGTCCTCACATCAGGCTGCCTCTCCGGACCACGTGGAACGAGTCTAAAACACTGAAGATCGTACTCCGGGTCAATTTCTATGTTGATTGATGACTATTCGTTGACGGTTTCAGTCAGATGTAAGGTACCTCTGGGGCGAAGCAAATATTGAGAGTTCATCTCTGAATCAGAATGAAGGCAGAGTTGTGGAAAACATGTTTTCATCAAAGGCCACTTATACATTCAAAATAAACTTCGAACACCGATCAGTGGACATTCACCAAAAAAACAACTCTTCCCCGAAATCACGTGAGCATTTACTGTTAGTACAAATGCAGATAAGAAAGACAATACTCCTTCAGCCTGCCAATCATCACACATCCGTGCGTGTACATTTAAAAAACAAAGGCTCTCAGTGGAATAAAGAGCGGAGGAATTACAGCTCAAACTTAACAAAACCAGACACCCGCACAGCGCATGTTGTCTTACGAGAAAACCCTCAAGACGACTTTATGATGAGACAAAAGGGATCCCAAAGTTGAGTCCCTTGTTCTCTGTGGGAATTTTGTTTGATGTTACAGTGGATGTAAGCACCGAGGTAAACACTCGAACAATGTACTTTGGCGTTAGATTTGTTTTTTCCCCTGCCCGTCCAAGTCTCTGTTTCTGGGAGTGGGATGGAGGCACGGAGAGAAGAGTGGGATGAGTGAAGGAAATTAAGAGTTGTAGGGAGATTCATCTTCCACCAGTCTGTTTTCTGTTAATCACGCTCTTCTAATCTCACCACATCCTCCCTTCTACCCCGAGGCCCAGCTGTCCAAACCTCTGACTTCATCACTTCTGCAGTGGATACTCGCTGGTGAGCTGCAAAATATCCAGAAAAATGTTTGCTTTGCTCAATCACAAACACATTCTGTACTTTTCCCTTTGTTAATGAAATCTGTTTTCCCTCTCCATACTGTTGCCTTCATCACATAAAACTGTGACTAATTCTTTAAGTGGCGATCATCTTGTAGGGTTTTCGGACCGACTCTAATACAAAATGTGAGTATGTAATAGTTTTGCTCTTTTACTCTGTTTTCAGGAATAATATATTTAGTTTGACCGTGTACTGTGAGAAAACCTCTCTGAGCTGTTGCTGCTTTCGACTTCATTTGGTGCAAAAACGTCACATTACACTAACTATAACTCAAACCACTTCCTGCAGGTGTATAACACAAATGAGGCTAGCTTTCTATCTCGATCTATAGCCCCAAGATAGACACAAATATGGCATCTGCAGATTGAAAGATAATGATGAATGTTTTACTTGTGACACAGTGATGGAAAAATGACCCTGAGAACATTAATTTGAGACAGCTTTCGACCACTTTGACCAAACCTGAGAAACAGCCTCTCCCAAAGAGCACTGTCAACAACACAGAGTGTTAGCTTCAGAAACAGCACATGAGAACAACTCCTTTAATGATGAACCAAGGGCCTCAGCCAATACACACAACCATGTCCAAGGCTGTCAAGAGAGCCAGGGGAAAACAAACAAAAAACAAACTCTCCAAAAAAAGCTCCAAATGTCCACAATCTTTGCCAGAGAATGGAGTGTTCTTATGTGACCTGCAAGGAATCTGTCTGCTCTCATTCCTTAAACCATTTCTCGAAAATTATGCTGCGGAAAGAGGCGGTGACGTTCATAGTGCTCATAAAGGTATTTTTTTATATGCTGTAATGTAAACTAAAAGTGCAATGGAAAAAAAGGGCAAGGAAAACATGGTGACAATATCTACTAAACAGTTGCGCTGGGTATGCAATGTAGTGCTTTGTTTGCTTTATTTGACATGTTACAGGTTTGCACAATGGCCTTTGTCTGCAGAAGGAAAACTCTCAATTCTCTTGTAACAGCTGCTTTATTAGCCGGACATGATTGATCTTGTTAATAGGTTAAGCAACACCATAACAGTCGAACAATACAGGCACATTGTAAAACCCTAATGAAAGGCTGGGAAGCCTTTTTGAGTGGGTAAAACCTGAGAGAATATTTTGGAAGAAAACAACCGTTTGGATCTGGAAAGCTTCAGTCAGACAGTTGAATCGTGGATATTAGGATCAAAAACCTGACTCTGCTGTCATTCAACGGACAGCTGAGTTATAACTTAGAGCATCCTGCCTGCTGCTACAAGAAAACACAAGAGGGGGAGAGTTCCTCTTGGAGAAAAATTCACTTTCCATGTGGAGATCTTCAAAATGATTGCCACGTGGCGTCATACAAATGATTAACACAAGCACTGTGCAGGCGCTTTCTAATTAGAAATTGTTGGTAAACCTAAATAAGCCCAGTCGGTGACTTAATGCATATATCCCTTTCAGTGTCTCATAAAACAGTCTTGTTAAATGTTTATTGCTTTGGCAAGAGAAAGCATGTGGTAAGAATCCAAAGCTGAAACCTCTTAATACCTGTAAATTATTCCTCGTGTGTGCATGTGGACTGGGAGTCTTACCTGGCAGCAGTGTGCATGTTCTTTCCATTGCCCTCAGCTCCTGTTGAACCCCATTCGTCTCTTGAATGACAAGCAGGATGACAGCTGTGAACAAATTAGCATCAGGAATGAGTCTGAAGCGCCTCTTCGTCAATGAGATGAAGAAGGAAAGCAGGGCAATAAATATGGATGGCCACCAGGTCAGAAAAGACAGAAAACAATATGTGATTGATGTACGGTAACCAGATCTGCGAGGCTGGTGACTCTCAACTATCGGAACATTCATTTTTCGACTAGCTTGTGACCACTCAGATCGGACGATAAAATGATTCAAAAACACCATTTCGCCCTGTGAATGTACAGATAGCCTTTACCGAGTCTGAGGGGAAAGTTCAGTTTCCAAAACTGACAGGCAGCAGTTGAAACAAACCACTTCCTCTTGTTGTCACGGAGAGGACAAAGTGAAATGACGTAACTGTCAGGTGAAAACCTTGCCTGTCTCAAATGGTAACTTTTAAGGGAACCAAGAGACACTTGTTTGGCCACCATTAATTTTTGTGATGAGCAATTTGAGCCCTGCTCTGCTGCCAGGGAAATCTAATCCCTTTCTCTCACACACGTTCTGCAGACACACACAGACACAAAATACTAATACGTTTTCTTTTTAAAAACCCCTTATCAGAAACAGATGTCTATGTTACTAGCTTTGGTCAGGCTCTCTGTCAATAACTGCGTCACTCACGCAAACTATTGTATCTTTAATTTATTCATTTATTACGTGTAGCAGCACTCCAAACCCGTCAGCAGAACAAAAGACCAAAAAGTTCAAGGAAAAATAACAGCGCTTAACTGTTAAAGATATCAGCCTTGTTTCCATGGTACCAATAAATTCACTTCATACAAATTGTTAAATGTTGTGACCACTTGTTCCACATTCAATGTGATCTCAGTATATAGTGTATTTAGTTGTATTAAATGTAATGTTACCGCTGCAAAGGGAGGGTGCACCCCGTTATGTAAACAGCCCTGTGATGAAATATGTTTCAACTAAAGGGAATCATGAAGTTCACTTGCACACACACACACACATGCGACACACACACATTTTCAGAGCCTCAGGCCTCGCTGCCTTTGGAGAGGAGCCAGAAATAACAGAGAAGCACTGACATGATTGATTGCACCTTTGGCCGCCGATTACCACGGAGAAAGCTAATAATAACTTGACATGTGACCAGCTTATCAGAGTGATACCGCTCCTCTGCAGACATGACATTTATAAAGCTCACTGGACCTCCAAGCAACCAGATTCAAAGCAACGGTCAACAGCTTCGGGGTTTCTGTGCTGTTGCATGTTTTGTGTGCATTCGCTGACAGCAGACTGACAACTTCACAACTTTTTAAGGGAGAGATGACTTTGACACTGCGCTTGTTAATCAGTCCACCAGAGCATTAACCGCACTCTCACTAATATCATGTTTTTGTCATGTGACACAAAAGCTCATTTGACTGTCATTCAAATACGTTACCCTGAAACTACAGTTCTTTAATTGAAACCCACTGTACATACCTGTGCATCAAGAAGGGTTTAAATGTGCCTTTTGGCAGCATATGACTCAAACTGCTAAATGGCAAATGCAGGTGTGCGTGTCTCGTTGATTTCCAGGAAAAAGAGGGGCAGCATTTCCAACTGCAGCATACCTCTCTCTATTTTCCTAAACATTTATCGAATGATGAGAGACTGAAGGCGAGCCTGGATTGCATGCAATTCCCCTCCTAAACAATAAACTGCCACAAGTGTTTCTGATGGCTTGTCTGCATGAACCACTTAGGAAAAATAAATCCCCTTTCTCTCCATCTGCATTACAACACAGAAATATCTCATCTGTCCCTCTGGCTTAAAACACAGCTAACCGTATGCCACGAAGCAGGAAATCCTCAATTTTCTGGCCAGGTATGAGAACAGTCCTAATAAGAAGAAGAAACAACTGGTTTTCTGTCTAAGCCACACAGGCATCCCTCTTCTTGGTTAACACTTCTCTCTTCCCTTATCAGGCTCTTCTCAGCCACCAAAAGACGTTGGACAACTTCCAACTTCCATGTAGAGGGAGTGACTGCTGGAGCCGTACAGACACAAGCAGCAGGCCAGAGAAGAAGGTCTGCTCGCTGTAACAGTAGCTGACGTGGAGCTCTGCGTGAATCTCACACACACACACACACACACACACACGCGCGCACACACACACACACACTTTTGCAGCTGGAGACACTCGAGATGCCTGTGTGACAGCCAACCAGTGAACATCGAAGTCGAGTGTGGAAGAGCGCGAGAGCAGCGTTTCATTCCGAAAATATGTAGTAAAGGCTTGGGAATGTACACAGATTGACAGGTACATATAGGCAATGAACAGAGTGATAAACACAGATGCACACACACTCTCGCAAATACCAACACCCATGGATCACCAGGACATACAAAACCCTTTTTTTTGTCTCACACAACAATTTGAAATGAAAAATGAAGACAAGGGTCTTCATGAACTTTCACAGAATCTATTCTGATTGAAGATTTACTGACAAACCCTGACTTTTGGCATCTATGTGTTTCTCTAATAGCAGCAGCTGTATACCCAGAAGTGAGGTTCTTTTTTTTTTTTTTTTTTAAAGAGTCACAGGTAAAGCTGGTGATTCATATCAAGAATGGCCTTGTTTATTGGAAATGCCTGATACAAGATTGAATGACTATGAGATACTCTCTTCATGTCCACTGTTTCCACAATGGTTTTGTGTTTCATCTCTGAATTAATTGCAGACCACGGCCTACCACAGACGGAGAGGAGTAATGGAAAAAGTCATTACGATGTGTCTTGACAGCAAAACTTTCCAAGTCTTGGTAGTGGTGAGTCAATGCATGGAAAACTCATTGTGCCCCCAAATATCTGCCGAGTCTCTCTTGCTCCTGCACTCTCTTTCTCTCAATTATGTGACCAAGATGAAGTCATCATTACTTAATCTTCGTCATGCGGATGACAATCCCTGAGAAATGTTCCCTAAGCACTGTCCACATTGTGGAAGTGGCACATAGAGCCAGATATGTTTGGTATGTGATTGGTCTGGGTCAGAGATGGGCTATTTTAAAGATCCAGGGAGGGGAACAGTCCCTCATTCCTGCATCCATTCAGACCTCTTCATTGCATAATCCACTCGGATGCAGACTCAACATACTTAAAATGTCTATCGGGCATATGTGAGAATCATTAGCCAATTGGAAAAAAAATGACACGTAGTTCAAAATATGGAAATTGAGCAGTTGATCACAGACACTGTTAGATGGCATATAATAACTATATTATATTGTGGTTCACACATAAACAAAGGCATCTAATCAAATATTAAAATGTTTAGCTGAGATATTACTTGAGTTTAAAGATATGGAGATGTACCCGCATCATGCAGAGGATTTAAACTGTGAGGAAATCCATGGATGGATGGATGGATGGAAAACATTGATGTCTTTTCAGGAGTTTGCATGTGTAGAGTTAAATCACATTGACAGTATACTGCAGTTGTTAGCAGTAGTCTGACATCTAGTGGGCAATATGAAAAATTGCTCCCACAATGTGTCCCAGATGGCAACACTACATGAGCATGAGCATGAGCTGAAAAAATGCAAAGTGCAAAAACATTTACTTTGGGCAGTTATTGACTGCTGTTTGTGGTAATTTGTTCAAATGCATATTTGTTTTAACAGGATTTTTCTACAACACAGGTACCAGCCAAGTACTAATGCAAGGTGAAATGATAAGGACTTAAGCTCCTTATCATTTCAGTTGACATTGTGTGTAACTGTTGAACAATTAAACATTTCATCAAATTACCTCAAATCAAGCGATACACAATAAATGGGTTAGCTGGGCCCCTACATCTCTGGAGTCCTGGTACAGGACCGGGCTGAACTGTGTCAAGTGACAATATCTATTACTAGGAAACTGCACAGCTGTTTATAAAAGCAAAGCAAGAAATGCTGTGGAAACGCTTAAAACACTGACTTCTTCAGTAAATCCAAGCCAACCTAAGAAAACTTGAGTTTAGGCCTACCTCTCCAGAGAAAAGAGCCACTTGTACTTTTGGCAGATGAGTAGAGCCTTGAAATGTCTGGTGTGAATACAACAGCAGATCGATATTCAGATCCAGTTCAGATGAAATAAATGATTTAAATGGTGATACTATTACTAAACAAGGTTTACATGAGATTAACTGTAGCTTGATCAGTCGAACCACTATCGCGTCAAATTGACGGATATTCGATGTATCTATGCTTCCATTTTTGAAAATGACCAATTAGTTAATTTTTATTACTGAGATGAAGATTTTACTTTGAGGTATTGTACTTTTCTAAAGTGTCAAAATCAGCTCTATAATATCCAAAGAATCGAAAAGCATCACCGGAACCTTTTACACCTACAACCGCTTAACATTTTCGGATTCCTTCGGGGACGGACCACACTTGGTGCCACACCATTTGCTATCCGTCACGCAGAGCAGCGGATGAGCATAGGCATTGCTGTAAATTGAGTCATTTGTTTCTAAAACCTGTATTGTGAATACTTTTGATGGACTGCATGGAGCAGAAAGACACAGAAGCGACGGCGCCGTCAGTTATTGACCGATATTACACGCGATGGTTCAGAGCCGGTAAGTTAAACCTCACTGAAATGTTTTTTGTTTTTTTTAACAGTTAGCTGTCCGGTGGCTAAGTCGGCTAACGTTAGTTGAACTTCAGACCTCAGGGAGAGTACTGCATATTTTTGATTTGATTAGCCAACATAATGCATTTCATGGAAATACGTAAATGTATTGTGGTTGTTTTACTTAGATCTGAAGGGGAAACCGTGTGAGGACCATTGCATCCTGCAGCATTCAAACAGGTAACAGGGCTATGATGGGAAACTTGAGTGGTGAAATCAACACCAGGTGGAGATGATTACTCAACGAAAAGTTATTTTTATAGCTGGTATTGAGTATAAACTGCAATTCCTTGTGACAAATACGACAAAAATGTTCAGTTTTTTTTGTTGGGACTACGTTTGATTGTATCAATATGGTTGAATTGCATTATGTTGAAAGAGTTTTCTAAAATATTGTTTATGGGTGAACTTAAATATCAGAAACACCTTCCATAAATATCTAATGCAAACCAATAAGACGACAACACAAAGTGAATAAAAAAAAAAAAATTTAAAAAAGGGGGATATATTTACAGTGTATAGGGTTTCCACTGTTTCTGGTCACCCAGTGTGTTTAATTGATGCAAACTTACCTCAGCGCTTTGTCGCACTGTTTTTAACTGTATTTAATCCACGCGCAATAAAAGTGACTTGTTTTTACTGATATTGTTAACTTTTGTTTTTGAAGGCCCGCTTTTGAATTTGTGTTTCTTCTCTGCAGACTGTGCGTTGTCACGTTAGCGGAGACTCACCCGATCCTTCAGAATGGGCGAACAATCAAAAGCATCAATTACCAGATCAGTAATTGCTGCAGTCGGTTGAATAATAAAGTCTCTGGGAAGTCCAAGCGGGTAAATTCATAATACTTCATAAAGCCATGGAAGATTTGGGTCTATGTGCACTCATTTATACTTGTGTAGCTTCACTTCATCTCGGCCTTTAATGCATCTCAATCATTCTTTTCCCATAATAGGGGGGTCAGTTCCTTACTGATTTTGCACCTCTGTGTAGGATAACGTGCACAGATGAAACCGAATACACAATTTACAGGTGAGATGATAATAATACATATATTTTTACATTCCACATGCTCGTATTTCATGGTCATTCACACAAATCTGTCTTTTAAGCTGCATCCGGGGCCGTCTTCTCGAGGTCAATGAGAGTATTTTAGAAACACCTTCTCTCTTGCTGGAAAAGGTAAATATATATTTTTAATCTGTAGTTTTATCATTATCATGTGCACATCTTGATACCATGTATATGTTCGTCCTTCTGTGAATTGAATCATATGTATTTCTAATAATTAAATGCCCTCTTGATTTAGGCCATGTAAAAACCTTTTTGAATATGTTATTCTTTTGTCAATATAATTTATGACTGAAAGATGACCACAACCGCAATCATCTAATGTTATGTTATCAAAACAAATGTTTGAAATATTTTAAGAATGCTTTGTCTGTCAAATCTGAACAGCCATTCACTGACGGATACATCGCTGTCATCTTGCCAAAGTTTGAGGAAAGCAAGAGCATAACGGAGAATCTTCTGAGCAGAGAGGAGTTCGAGAGCGTCGTCTCCAAACGTACTGTTGCCCAATCTCAACCATCATGACAGTTCCACGTTCTTGCCTCTTTTTTAAGGTTAAAACCGTTCCGTCACTCCTCCCAGGTTGAGTGAAGACTGAAGACGTTATCGTGTTCTCACTTCAAAAGGACTGTGGCATATAATGCAAGCTGTGCCTCTATACCTAAATTGTTCATTTTTTTTTTTTCAGAAATTAAGGAAGCACTCTGCGTTTAAGTTCTTTTTTTTTTTTTTTAAATGTTATAATTTGGAAAAAGAGGAAAGCATGACAAATTACTTGAACGATGTTTGTTTAATACCCCAGACTAATATTCTGTGTGAATTATTTTTCTAGAATGTCAATAAACACAACAGTGATTTAAGAAAAAATATTGTTTATTTTTTTTATGTGTCACTTTTATTAACCTCAATTGTCAAAGAATAGATGGTCCAAAACTAGATCTATGATTTCTTCACATCTGTAGCGCTACTACAATACCCAGCATCCTTAGCTGCTCTCTGTACAAAGCAACTCTAAAGCTTAATGTATGTTATTCATCTGTCATTATCACACCACCACCTAGTACCAAAGTCATTAACTTAGGATACATACTGTGTGTTTGTATATATATATATATACTTCAAGTACCATATACATACCAATTACCATTCAATACATCTTGGCCTACAAGGCAGCTTCACAATGATAGTCTTCATAACAAGTACACTTCAAGGCTCCATTTGACACAGGTGCCAGTTAAAAATGATCTTTAATTTCTTTAGTGAGAAATAAAATGTCTGAGTATAACTATACACACAATATGATTTAATAACAGGACAGTATAAAGTAAGGTCCTGATGTCTCGAAAGCCTCTTAGTGATGAACTTTATCTTCATCTGACATTTGGAAAAGCCAGGCCCAAATAAAAACAGGTCTCCAGTGATGAACACTGGAGGTGTAAGAGCTATATATTTCATACTAGTAGCAAGCTGAAGATCACAGCGTCTTTATGAAGACAATCATATTTGGCATTAAATTGTGATTTTGTTACTAACATGGCACATGGCTAATATTCCATGGCAAACTATGGAAAGAAGTCATTAATCATACGGTGTGGTTGACTTTTCAAATACTTATTTATCCAAGTGAGATGACTAGAAGGCCAGTGATCAGAGACCAATGTATCACAATATCTAATATTACAGAACAAGTGTTAACATTACGAACCTATGAGACGTTGACCATAAGAGACTCAAACACAAGGGTTGGGTGCTAACAGCATCATGCATGGTGGGTTCTCAGCTGCTGCACCGTATCTTTTACCCCCCATTTGGCTAACATGTGCAACACGTTTACAATACACCACAAAGCAAATAGGCTTGTCACAGAGGCACGTAGTGAAGACAGATGTATGGCTGAGCATTAAGAAGAGTTCTTTTCTGATTTTTGATCAGTTCATCAACTCAATATACAGAGAAGTGATAAAAAGAGACTCCAAAATCAGGTTTGTGTCAGGCCCCTCTCTCTCGCTCTCTCTCTCTCTCTCTCTCTTTCTTTAAGGAGGCTTGCTGCAGATGGCAAAGTCATAACTGATTGTCTCCATCTTGTAGACTGGGGTGGAACTGGTGCTTCAGGTAACAAGTTACCCTGTATTAAAACTTCCCCTGGGCACAGCGAGCTTGGATCTGCCTTCAGCTTCATCATCCAGACAGCAAATACAAACTCTGAATGACCCGAGGCGACCGCCTTCAACACACTGCTCTAGCCCACTCTCTGGTGGGTGCATGACGATGAGGGGGAGTGAAGTATTTTTCTGGATTACATGTTCTCCAGCAAGGTGACGTTGGCTATGTGCTGCTCCGAGGGAGAATAGTGGACAAAGGAGGTGACTGTTTCCTGGATTATTTGCTCTCCAGGATGTTGAGACCGGCCATATGCTGCTCCAAGCATTTGACACCGAAGCCGTTGCTGTTCTTGCTGTTGAGAGCCCCCTCTTCTTTGACAGGGGAGGATGCATCCTGCCTCTCTCTCCAGTCCTGCGGGGAACCAAGGCTACTCCTTTCTGACTTGTACTGCAAATGGACACAGCATGGAGAGGACATGACTTGTTTTTAAAGAAAAGAACTTGCAATCTTTTGACCTCTCCTGTAACATTTATTTTATTTCTATTATAGGATTTTAGGCTAATTTATATATGTAGACATAAAAAAAAAACTAAAACTATATATAAGCAGACACTTTTAGCTATAAAAATAAGTCTACTTAAAGGTTCTCTATACGGAATTCAGAGCATATCCATGATTGAGGGATTGCTTTTACACGGCTCTCAACGCGGCAATGACTAAAAGCTGGGGGAACCGGAGCGTGTGCGTTACTCTTCTGGGACAACGCTGTCTGTCGGGACGCCATCTTCAGCTTTAACCACCGTATGAGCGCACTGCTAAGCAACGGTCATTAGCTGGCCAGTGGGGCACTGACGGGCATGTGCCGCTTCGTAAACTAACCACAGAGACGCTCGCATTACAACACACGCAGAAGGTGTCAGAAGGTGTCATTCAGTCAGGAGTCCTGTTTAATCACCTTTCTGTTGAGCTTGTTGCAGAACGGGAGGAGGGAGAGGACCACGGTCAAGATAGCTCTGGTTGTCTGAATGGATGAGTCCACCTAGAGGCAAAGAAATAAAATGACAAAGAAGTAGTTTAAGCATTAATATGCATTGGATACGAATGCACAAGAGCATACAAACACTTCAAAGTAGCAGCCTAGCAACCATGCACGCACATCAGCATATAACTTAACATTTCCTGATCAGTGCTCTACCGGCCCCTAACACACAGAGACACACACTCTCCCATTAGTGGCGAATGATGAAGTGAACATCAGGATGGAGAGACAGAGAGATGGAAGCCAGTACATATCAAAGAGACGCTCATTAATCAGCAGAGGACACGCTATTCTTCGTCCCGTCCTTTTGAACCAACCTTCGCCTTTATTACAAGGTGACCTGAGGTGGCTCATCCCTGCCCAAGATGCTCATTAATTTCTCACAGACACTCATTAATCGAGCGCCCTGTGTTCAATAATGGTGTTACTCGCAGATCACTCAAATATTATGCCGTAGCCAGTAATGAAGTAACGCAGTTAGTCATGCTCTATTGTGTGCTCAGTGCTTCAATGATGCCCGTCAGTTGTTGGGGATGTAGTTTTGATTCTTTTTTAAGCTAATTATTATAGTAAGAAAGAAACTACAGTCCTGTTTAAACACTCTGTGTGATGTTACTTGTTTGATGTCTACTAAAAACAACAAAAAGAATACAGACGCGAGGCAAAAACAAGACATTGATTCATTTTCTATAAAAAAAAAGTGTACACACAAAGAAGAAAAGGCAGAGACACACAAGCGTAGTATAAGCACCTTCTGGAAGGTGGCAGTCTTGCCCTGTACAGGAGTCTTGCCCCCCATCTGCAGCTGTTGGCACAGTGCCACCAGTTTCTCCATCTCTGTCATCACCACAGACTTTTCCTCATCAACCAGCTGGAACAGAGAGAAAGACAGAAAGAGATCGTTCAGGATAGGAGAGGTGGTTTATGACGGTTAATCCAGGGAGACATTGATAGACTGAACTGGATTTACAGTGCTCCTGTTCAAACACACAAAGGAGGGTGAAATAAATGAAAATTTAGTGTAGCTTTATGTAATCCATCAGAAACAGCCAGGTCATGATCTACTCCCTAAGTCTGTTATCCAGCTGGGTTAATCCCTCGATTTCAGTCACGGGGGCCATCAATCTACTTCACTTACATGCCACCAGCGACCTAAAAAGCACAAGCTCTTTCATTCAGCGTAGCACTACTCATGACTGACAAAAGTACATAAAACCTCTCAAACCTCAATTACAAATGCTCAAGCTAATTTGCATAAATAGCCTCATAATTTCAACGAGGGCAACGCAGGTGTGCTACAAGTGTGTGCCAAAGAATTATGGGAGGGGAGGGTGAGACAGAGGGACTTCGTTAACACCAGTGTGTTTGATGTAATTAATCAGAAAGCGTGAGGCAAGTTGAAGAGCTGGGCCTCCTGATTATGAATTAGTCCTCGGCGGTTGCAGTCAACTCCCCCACCCTCATCCCCTTCACACATGCACGTGTGCACAAACATGCACACCCACAGACGCAGCAGTGATAAATGGCAGTCGTTAATGGCTGTCAAAAACAGCCATTTGATTACACTTGGAGGACCTGGGAAAGAAGTTGGTGGAGGGCAAGAGGATGGAAGACGCCGAGGCTACGTTTGTTTGTTGGATCTCAACTCAGAGGGGAAAAGAGGACGGTGAAAGTGTGTGACAGCCTTAATTTCCTGCTCTCGCTGTGTGATTTATAAGGCAGACCTGGCACCGTGGCATGCCAGAATGGGTGATAGGGGCGTGTGTGTGTGCGTGTGTGTTTGAGAGGTGTAACGTGAGTGAGGGCACAGGTGCCAGTGTGTTTGTGTGTGTCTGTATACAGATGGTTCAGAAGAGTCTTCTTTTCTCTATGGCTTCATTCTTTTCTGATACTTACTTGTATACTGATGTTTATAGCTTCATATCACTATACTATAGAAGCAAGAACACACTGTGTACAAAAATATGAATTCTTTAAGATTTTACTCCACTCATTTTATTGATACTTATACTAAAAAAACATCTCTTTTTTATATACCACGTACTAGATTTTTTCTTTTTCTAGAGGGCTTAAAGTGCAAAAACATTTGTAAATGGTTTCATGTGAGCTCATCGTGATTTGGCATTCACCCTTAAACTGTGTGTGTGTGTGTTCAGGAGAGAGAGATATTTATTTGCAGTGATATATACCTGAGTGGAAAAAGTGCGGAAAGATGAGCACAGCTGGAGCCCCTCTTCAGAGAGAACCTTAAGAGTCAGAAAAAGGACAAAAAATAAAAAAGCGCACACAAATACAAGTGAAACTATAATTCCTTTAACTTCTACCGTTTGATTGTAAAACAAAAAAATAAATAAATAAATAAGGCACAGGCGGTAAAAATGAGATTTGACTTTTTCTTGGCTCTTCTTATCAGCATGCTTATCTCTTTCCCATCTCGTCCCTCTTCCTCTCTTATCTCCCTTGCTCGCCTCAAATGGAATAAATCCTGGCTGACATTTTGGGGCTGATTCTACAAATTACTGCACATTATTGGCAATGATCCCAATTCAATAGATACACTCCTCCATGCAACCTTGTCCGTTATCATGAACACACAGCACTATATTTCCATCATAATGATAAGTCCTACTAGTCGTGGCCTATCAGATGCGAGAAGGAAGTTAATGAAGGTATGCTGGCATTTACTAATCTATAGATCTGCCAGCCACCGTATGTCTTCGGTTTAATGAAACAACAGTTGCATTCATTTGCAACTTCCACAAAACGGGATGAAAAAAAAACAAAACTGGAAGGTGGAGAGATTAGCAGATATGCACGCACATACCTCAGCTTGATGAAAAAGATCTAGTGTTGTTTTCAGCAGCCCCTCCCCTCTGGGGAATCAATATGGGAAACAAAGAGAATGAGGAAGGAAAACATGGATGAGAGAGATGGATGAGGACAAAATACATCCTCAGCAATCAACAAAAACTGTGACTGAGATGAATCGCGACTATTTTATTGTCAGAATGAGTCATAGTCACATCAGCTCTAAGTGCCTCTAACTATGCCTGGTAAATATCGATAGCTGGGGGCTCGAGAATCTTATTAACAGTAAGCCTCTAAAGAGATTCATGTGGATGCTTAAGAGGCTTTACAATATTGAGCTCAGAAATGAATGCAACAGTTCAATCGGAGCATGTGCGTGTCTGTGTGCTGTGGGGTGCTGTTCGGTCACCTGGTGAACAAATACATGGTGTAGGCCATACTGGCCAGGCTCTGGCTCTGCCGGACGATGTCGTGCTCCTGCTCCTCCCATTTCTCCACCTCTGTGTCCACGTCTGACGACAGCAGACGGAGCTCTAGACCCAGCTTGGCCATGCTTGTCTGCTCCTGCACGCACACAGAAAGACACACAAAGTAAATCTATATGGGAACGTCTGAAATATGATGGATGTCACTTCTAGAATTGTATATTAGCAAAACAGTGTTATTTTCATTTGTTAACACCATAATAAGTTCTATAATCAGCATAATCCCGCTTCCTGTGGTGACATAGCATGTGAGAAACTGCAGACGTGGCAAAATCGCAGCCTATTAGCATACGAACACAATACATTTTTCAAGTGAGCGACACAAAGTTTCCTGGAGATGAATATACTGCTGTCAGAACAGGGTACAGGACGTGTCATGATGTATTGTGCTGAAGTCCAGAGGAGTTTATGATATATGCTACCTCTGCATCCAACTTGACGGCCTTGGCAGTCTTCAAGTTAGCTGAGTGTTTCTGTGGGAATAGAGAGTGGCATTAATCAGGGGATTACACACCGTTGGATCATGGGAATATTCATGAGGATGGGTGTGTGAGATACTCACCCCGGCTCTGGGAAGAGACAAATAAGGTCTTTTGTCTGTCAAGTCAAAAAAAAAAAGAAGTAAAACATAAAATAATCACGTGTTATGACTAAATATTGACACAGACAATTAGGGTGGCAATTATGGTAATTCAGTAATTATAGTACTGAAATTGTTTTGCTTTTATTACTGTCCGCCCTTCACACATCTTTATCTTTCGTCATAAACACGAGCAGCGTGGTTTGTTTCAATCGACCACGGGGACGATAAACCGATGTTCATGGGGGAAGTTTCCGAGAAAATAATAAAAGCAATCTTTCCACTGTCAATACAACCCTTTAACATTTAGGCTTCACAGGAATACACATGTGTGATGGATGCAATCGCTTTCAGCCTGCTGAGCTGCACTTCAAAATATTTCCTGCGTTTTAGCACAAGCCACATTCTTGAGGGGCAACCACGTCTTGGAAATATGTCAAAACATCTTTCCCCTGTCTTTGAGATTTCCCAGGCTTACAGTGTGTGAAAATACAGGGTTGATACAAACATAGATCTGAGTTTACACAGACAAATAGTATAGTAGATGCAAATATACACACAGGCCCGTCAGCGAGGATACAAAGTGATTTGTAAGAGAGGTCGTTCATGATTTGGACGCTTCAGGTAGCTGGCACAATAATGAATAGAGACAGTACAGAGGAGGAATGAATGCACGGGTGTTTAATGGCATTGACGTCAGTCTTCTTACAAAATGCTTCCCACAGGCTATGATGATACATTTGTTAAAAGATATGTGAATGCATATGCTGCTTGCTTTGCTTTAAGTTTAACTTTCAACAAGGCCATTGAAATGTTCAGGGACAAAATGATCCACCAAAGGTTTTATCAAAGAATTTCATTCTTTCAGGCTAAAATGCCATTGACAGCACATTTGGTCTGTGCTCGCACCTGCTTCTCACTCTTCCTGAAAGACTATCTGATCCTCATGTGCAGTATATGCTGACCCACCTTAATACACACAGGTATCCATTAAGTGAACAAAAACGCACCTCGCCTGCCTTCAAAGACGTCGTTGATCTCTCTCAGCAGCAGGGCCATGTCGCAGAGCTGCGACTCCCACGCCTCGCAGAACACCTCCAGGTTCTCCTTAGCGATCTTACTGGACGGGTGGAGGGCCAACGTCTGGGCTGCCGAGATGATCTAAATGTGAAGAATTGCGACATGAGAAAAGTAATATTTAAGTAAAGTTGGTCTGTAACCAGGAAAAAAAAACTATGCAAGTACAGTAAAAGACAGAGGAAAACATTTTTGTGTCATTCTTGTCCAGAACTGGGATGTTCACTGTGGTGATTTTCAATTAATCAATTAATTCAATGAACGGAGAAGTGGGTAGCATTCTCCCACCTCTCTGGGCTGTAGGTTATGAGTGGGCTACACTTCTCTTGGAATAATCTTCTTTAAATCAACACCAACACTAGACAGTAAAACATCGAGTTCACTCTCTCTCACATCTGAGCTTTGGTTCTACTGCTGCACACATTACACTCAATACTGTTACGCTCACAACAGGCCCCCGTAAAACAGGCAGGTAGGAAATAAAATTGCCCAGAGGAAGCAACTTGAATAGACATAAATATTAATAATAGTGCTGTAAAATATAGTGAAATAATATCTATCAGTGTAATCATATTACAATGTAACTCTAGAACTATGAGGCCAACACTTATATAGTGGATAATATTAGATAGTAATTTCTCATACAACTTAATTACAGAACATACAGTCAGATGTAAATAAAGTAACCCAAAAAACAATGTTTATGGTAACCGAGGTTACAGCTTGTTTACACCAGCTACATTTATGTTTGTATGGCCAAAAGAATTAAGCATTGAGCCTTCAAGGCTTTATCGTCAACCTTGTGTTTTACAAAATAAAAGGATTAAGGTTGACAAGTATACTTCAGCACATCTCTGATGCATGTCTCATCCTATAAGTCACCGAGCTCAAGCTTGCGATATGTTTTAAAAACACAATTTATAATATCTGCAAACAAGTGTCTGGGTTACAGCTACATTTGACAAATAGAACTGAGAAAAATACCTACCACACACACACACACACACACACACAATGTATTATTTAATAGCCAATTACCCTCTGGGCCACCCCTGTATTACTTTGGGCAGACACACATATCACCACGGCCACCCCATACTGCAGTGTTATTGATTGGTTGACCTTTGAACTTAGGAGTGGAGTCATCACTGCCGAGTCATAGGGGGCCTGACATTAGCACTGCAGGAAGGGAACATTCTACATCGCTAGATAATTACTGGCATGGATGGTTTCCAAGAGCAAACATAATTAGATCTGGGATAGGGGGATTGGTGGACAGCATGTTCTCAGGTGAGGGAGGCAGACTGAGGAGACGTGAGGTAATTTGTCAATTTTCCCTCCCCGCTGTGTCTAAGTAGAATATTGCTCAGGTTTGATTTCACTCCCAGGCCACTGTGTGACCGGTTTGATTTCATTTACATGCAACAAAAGTGTTGAGTGGAATTCTTTGGGTTAGGTTCACTTAAGGTTAACCTGCATGTATTTCTAGACTAATCATGTTTGCTGCCAGTTAAATAGGGTCAATTTCACTCTAACAAATACACGTTTGGAGGGTTAATGTTACCTGTGGACCGATGACATGGAAGGTCTCCTCGGCGTGTATACAGGTGATCTCCAGGGGCTCAGTCCCCGACACGTGGCAGAGCAGCCGACATGTCTGAAGTCAGAGGCACAGGAGGAAAGAATTATTGACCGGAAGTGCTTCTGAGGTCTGAAAGTTACACAGCAGGAAGTGGTTAAATGTTCAAATTTGCTCTATACTTTGCTACCAATTTAACTATGGCAAAAACACAATCACAGCTGATCATACCTAATTGTATCACAGTGGATGAATTATGTATATTTAGCTGTTTATACAGTAACCTTATCACTGCATTGTCATTTTTTCTGGTTACTTGAATTTAGTTGCATTTATTTTGACCACACAAAATTTTTATTTTGTTTTTAATTTGTGGTTTCAGCGTGAAGGAAAACATACGTCAAGGGTGTTTTAGCTTTTTTTTTATAGTGTGCGTGGATAATGAGTTAATCTTTAGTCTGCATAGTTAAGAAACGGTGAACTATGTGTATGCTTTTTGTAAATGAATCTTAAGAAAAATCTTTTTGAAAATCCAAAAAAAGATTAGACATTATACAATGATTATTTTTAACTATACTGTACTTTTTTGCTTGTTAGGGCCACTAACAAAGACATGACAAAGCCTGCATGACATTTTTCTGCTCGGTGTTTGCATAACAAAGTCTCCTGCTGACTTTCATTTGGTCGAGGATTAGAAGTGTAGTCTACAATGTCACTCATTTCAAGCTGTTTGTGTTTGCTTGCACAGTGTTTTTAGTGACTTTGCAACTCATGGCGAACTAACTTTTTCTCCTGGAGCCAGCTATTTTACCTTCGAAGGTAGATTAAGTATCAAAACATCTAATCCAAACAAAAGTTTCCACTGGTGTATCTGTTCACCAGTTTAACACCTCTACTAGGTGGCACCACCATCAACCTTCTCCCCACCTCCCTGGTCCCTTTGCCCCCGCTTACCTCCACCAGCTGCTCCTTCTGCTCGGTGAGGGTGCGCGAATACTCCGCCACTGACTCCAGGTTTCCCTCGACGCCTGAAGCTTTGAGAGCCCGTAGAGGCAAATGCTCCCCGTGAACTTTGAGCAACTCAGAGGCGCGACAGACTGCCACCTTGTGGAGCTGGAGGAGGAATCAGAGATGACATAATGACGAAATTACATATTTGAGTTGACAGAGAGACCGGCAGGTAAACTGAAGAGCGATCTGAGGAAGGAAAGGGGGAAACCTGCTACAGAGGCAGAACATCGAGTGAGAAACATCCCAGTCATGTCTGGGTCTAACTCTACATCTACTCAGACCCGGAGGGCAGACGAGCAGAGCAGAGACAGACTGCAGCTCACCTCACGTCTGAGGTCACCGACGCTCTGGCATGTCTTCAGGATTGCCACCTCCATGTCCTCTGTGGCTTCTTTGGCATGGACAGACTGCTGCTCCAGTCAGACAGAGAGAGGAAGAGGGGAATATGAAATGAGACCCAACATGGTTTTACATGCCCACACTCAGATCTACATTATTATCTGGACGAGGATGGCAATAGAAAAAGACTGGATTGGAAAATGAACTTGGTTGCATGGTCTTTGACTTTCCAATTACATTTTTATGACCTATTGTGTTCTGAATATGCAAAAAAAAGCCATGCATTTCAACTTGCAATTGTGTGAAATCAAACTCCAATGATTTTAACTAATTCTTTAATTTAAATATTGTACGACAATTTTCTAAATGTTATACTTTCAGACCCATAACTCCAATTGGAATGAAAACTATATATTTCACTAAACTTTCCACAGCAATAATCTAGACCACAAATTGCACCGTTTAGAACACCCAAGATTATTTACACATTCAGATGTGTTCTCTGCAATTTCAAAACATTGTAGAGTTTTGATCTTTCAAATTCTCCAGATGACCTTCAACTGCAGAGGCTGGAGGAGGCACAACTGTACAATTATGTCACAGTCGTTCTGTGTACTCTGAACACACTGAAACAAAGCAGCGTATGTATGTTTAGAACCTCATCAACTCACCATCATTCCTGAACCCGACAACAGTAATCCGTCCAACATCTCTTCTTCTTTGCTTGGATAACTCTGCTTTGCATCTTATTATCATACTTTTCTTTTACAAGGTTCTTACAGATGAGGCACTTATTAATATTCTTCATATGGTAGCATATGTTTTTATGAATAATCCTGTAGGTGTATGTGCATCTGTGCAAGTGTGCCTGCTTGTGCCAACATACCGCCTCTACCCAGGCGTGCACCAGCTGCTGAGTGTCCTGGCGCGCCAGCTGGCACAGAGCTAGGATGGCCTGCCGCTGCTCGTGGCTGGTGTAGGCCGAATCAGTGAAGTCCTCTGTCCGCTCCACCAGCGCCTCCAGCTGGCTGCCCATGCTCTGGGGGGACAAGGTGTACAGGTTCTCCCGCAGGCACTCCACGCTGGACTGCAGGTGGGGGAGGGGGAGGGTTGGGAATTAGGGTTATGAGTTGAAGAAGCATTTGAAGGATTGAGGTGGCAACACACACACACACGTTTTACTAACAAATGTCCTGAGAGGGAAAAAGACATAATTTAGTATCTCATTACTATTATGCACTTGACCTTGTCAATAAATAACAGGGATTGTGGGACCTGTGTTTAGCCTAATAGTCACCTTGGGCCATCACAGGCACACAATAAATTCTGCAAGCAGAATCTCAAGTACAGAAACATGAAAGCGAAAAGAAAAAAAATTCTTCAGATTTGTCCTTCTTTTCTTTTCTTTTTCAAAAAAGATCTTTTTTGAAAAAGAAGCCACAGTCTATGTTTATGTGTCCTTAGATGACAGGTTTACATAAGCTTTTAGTTAAACTCTGCCATTAAGCGCTATGAAGCCATTTATTAAAAGCAATACGCATCTCTGGGCCCTTTCATTAAAATACTTTCTAGTTTCGTCTTCTTTTATCTCAATGAAAAAGACCTCTTCAAAACACTTTTTGTTGTTTTTCTTTCATTTGCCAGTGCAAAAGGGGGAGAGAGAGCATTAGTCATAGGGATGTAGGTTCCTGGTGATTCGCACAACCCCATTAACCAAATGATAAAATAGGTACAGTAGGTCTGGTCCGACATTGGAAGCTGTTGCAACAAACAACAGTGAATGTTAACATGTTAATGCTGCAACCAAAAATCACAACTAGATCATTTAAGGATTAAAACCATGGTATTTCTTATTATTGATATGAATAGATTATGTTACTGACATTTTTAAACGGCTAAAAAGAGGAGACTTTTTTAACTCCACCAACACCTTCACTGATTCAAATTTGTGATCCTACCTTGAAGTCCTTGATGCCGTTGTAGATGCTGGCAGGGAGGATCTTGTTCTCGCCACAGCTCCGTGCCTCGGTGACTATCTCGATGACCTGCTCCAGGGCACATCGCATCCGTTGGAACACGGCGTCCTTGTTGATCCGCGCCGACTCGCAATCTGGGTGCCTCAGGCAAGTCTTTGGAAGGAATTCGATGTGAAATGTCAAAATCTCGTTCCCTTCTATACTCTTTTCAACTTTTACCCTTTTTCATGTTTTACAAAAAAAAAAAAACATTATTCACTCCCTTTGTTTCTTTTCTATGATTATTCGACTTTGACTTTTGAGCATTACCACTGATCGCAGCATCTGAGAAGCCTTGGAATGAAATAAACTCGAGAAGGCCTTAAATCTTTTAAGCTGGACATAATCCATAACCCTTGCCCAGAGGCCCAGAGGTCCAGTGTTGGTGCGCCAACTGTTTACCTTGGAGGCTGTGAGGAGCATCATGGTGCATTTCTCCAGCACTGCTCTGGCTGCTGCCATCCGTGCTTTCTTCTTCTCATCCTTCAAGTCCTACAGCACGCACACGCACACACACACACACACACCAGATGGTAATGGGTGGCTTTACTTTAGTTGCAACTTCTAAGAACTCTCTGGGTGTCCAAGGGACATGAAGCATGAAAAGTATGCAACAAATCTCTTTATTGCTGGTATGAAGGGACACACAAATGTGACACAGATTCCTCTCCAAGTTTACCCACAGATGAAACTTCCTAAGTTAATTGTCTCCTCATAGAAAGAGATGCTACCAGAATAGGAAAGAAGATGCATGCATGACCTGCTGCATCCCCCTCCATGTATTCCAAACAGAAATAGACAGCTCGAATTAGGTATTTGGGGATTTGGAAAAACGCAGCTGAATCAACTCCTTTCCCATTACTTTGCCATAGATTACAAAGACGATGTGATTATCCGTCATTATTTTTGCCTCTTTGCTCGTCTGGCTTCAATAGACGAAGATGGTGGATTTTCTAAAGAGCTGTGTGCTTAGTGCGTGTATGAAAGTGCATGAGTGGGAGAGAAAACGACAAAAAAAAGATAAAGAAAACAGGGTGGCAAATGAGGAAAGGGAGCATAAGCTGTGTTACGCTGAGCAGCGACATGATGTGGGTTTCAAAACACGTGCCCCGAACAAATTCAGAAAGACGGATGGTCGATCCTCTCTCGCTGTCTAGATATCGCAGCCGGTGCACTTTACATCAGCTTCTGCAGGCAAAGCGCTTTAGCTGCAGAGGCTGAATGTATGCATCAAAGAAGGATTAGCGGTCTTTGACAGAATAAAGTTAGAAACCCTTGGTTGGACTGTTTTTTCGAAAACTTTAAGCAAAAGTTTTGTTTTGCAAATGTGCTATTCCCGAAGCTGATATATTGCCGAGAGAATGCCTCGCTCCAAGCATAGGTCAGTTATATCAACATTGAATCGTGATGTAAACAGTGTTAGAGCGCTATGAGTCATAACTGACATTCTTTTACGGATTGAGACACATCAATAGATAGAGAAAAAAAAAAGAAAATGTTGCAGAAATAAGAGAAAAGGCATTGTTACTTTGTTGTTGTTGTTGTGAAGAGTAAATATTTGATGCTTGAATTATTGATTTCTTCTGAGTTTGCCTGCACAAGTGCAGCAGATTTCAAAGTCCAATTCTAGCACATGCTTGCACGTTCAGAATGTTTAGAAAACCAGCGCTTGTTAGAAGATTACATCTACATGAGGAAGCAAAATGTGATCGGCGTGGCAGGAATGAAAAGGCAAATTACTGCATGTTCATAAACCACACTACATCCATATGTTAGACCACGTATACATCTCATTTATTGAGAGAACGTTCAGATGTGCTGATGATTTTGACACTCAACTGAAGAGAATCGGTTTGTTCACATGCTACTCACGTTCTGTCGGTCTCCGGTGAGGTGGGCGAACTCCACCATTTCGTTGCCAAACTGGCTAAAAATCTGTACAAATTCCTGGAAGGTGCTAACTCTTTCCAGATGGTCGAGGGTAACCAGGACCTGAGAGGAGTGAAAACATCACAGTAGTATGGTGAATTGCCACATATGGTTGTGTTCTTGAAGTCCTTCCACACTGTAACAACCTAGTTCTGATCATGCCGGATATCAGCAGGAGGTGCAAAAACAGCCGTGAATGTCATATATTAAGTTTATATACCAAGAGTGAAGCCTTACCTTACAACAGAACCAAGAATAAAAGTTATTGGACTGTACAATATATCAGTATTTTAGATTTTTGTACACTGCATTTGTTTCTCCGGTGTAAATATATCAGTGATATCCTAAAAAAGAAAAGAAAAAAAAAAAAAAAAGTAGTAGTTCCTAAACCGCATTTTAGTAAATCGTAGTCTATGTAGCTGCTAATTTAGCTGCCGAGTGTTTGCTGGCAGCGCTGACGCAGCAGCTTTTATCCTCGCCAGACAAAGAGGAGGAAGAGACGTAATTGTGTTTGCCAGTAATGGAGAACAGGGGGCTGTCGACTGTCTGTCCAAACAAGGCTAACCAGTCATGATAAGGCCACCTGTTTCCATTCTTGGCTCAGTCTACAGCTACATCCATATCACACTGTCTGGCTAAGAGCATAGCCAGGTACGACGGAGAGAGGCAATCTCTTGCTCTGTGTTTTTATGTGATCGCTAAATGCGCTACTTCCCTCCAATTACCTCCAAAGTACTCCTTCAGAGAGCCAGTGCTTATCTATTAAATAAAAGAACTCAGGAGGGGGTTTGCTTACGTGTGTATGTGTGTATTTATGCATGGATCACCGCGTGTGTGCAAGAGAGACTGAGCAAGAGAGCTTATGCATATCCTTAAAGATTATGACATCTCACATTCGCGTGTCTCACCTTGTTGCGTGATGTGATTATCTGCTTGATGACGATGCGGTCAGCCAGGACCAGGACTTTAGTGACTGAAGAGAGGAGCAAGCGTGCGGCCTTCACCATCCCTGTCCTATCACTGAACACCGTGACACATGAGTCAGACTGGGACGGCAAGGCTGAGCCCACATCTGTCAGCTGGGCTATGGCATCACCTACAAGAGAGCAGAGAAGGGTACTGTTTGGTTCAGCAACAGAGATAAGCTAATGGACTGGTCGGACCGCTATAGTGTGTTGGTGCACAGGGGTGCAACGATCTGACTTTTTCTCTCCTGCTACCGATTCATATAGCTAAACTCTGGGTATCTGCCCAGCACTGATCCCACACCAGTGCACTCTTTTCCCTAAATTTGTAAACCTGTATAAGGTTTCATCCCTGCATGGGAGGAAACATAACTTCAAACATGACAACTAAAGCATCATTTTTAACTTTAAGTGGACATTCGTACAACGCTCTTTTAGGCTTGAGCATATTTAGATTAAATTGATCTGGACAGTTTCTGAGACTTTTGGTTGGACTTGAAGACTTTCTGTCTGTCAGATGATTCAGGAAGAGTCCAGCGGGGGAGGCCGACTCAGAACATGCCGGAGGGGTTTACATATCCCATCTGGCCTGAGAGCGCCCTGGGATTCCCTCGGAAGAGCTGGAGGATGTGGCGGCTGGCCAGAAATATCTCGAGGTTACTTTGCTTTGCCTGCTGCCTCTGAGATCTGAACCCAGGCAAGAGGCAGAATATGAAAGGATGGGTGGTCAACTGATAATTTCCTAAATGCCTTCAGTCAGACAAAACAACGGCACGATGTCCTTCCAATCTGCCACTCTTCACCTCAGGGAGAATATATCGTCCTAGACAAGAGGAAACACAACGGTACTATATTCAGCACAGTGCTACGACAGCTAAGCTAGCCTGACCCAAACACTACTGGCATGCTTTCTGGGTGACATGAGACAACTAATGCCCTCAAATACAATTGGCAAACATGCCAGAGCAAATTCATACATAGACAAAATATGCAAATGCAAAATATTAGTACAGAGTCCTCCCCCTTTTCTCATTTTCTAACCTTCTTTTCTAACCCCCAAAAAGGAAAGAATACAAAGTTTTTAGGCTGAAATCCCATCACCAAAATAGTCCCTGTCAAGAAGAAAATGTCCCCAGTTCAGAGCGAGCGGAAGGAGGAGAGAACTCTCTGAAAGAGAGAGCTCAGAAAGGAGGGGGAAGGGGATATAGCTAGGTCTCTATCGTCTCATACAGCTTGGCTGTCTATTCAGTTTTGCTGGTTCTTTAAAAGAGGCAGCACTGACGCACTGATTGCATCCGACATGCTGCTTTTTGGTGCCAGCTCCACTAACCAGTTAAAACATCTAGGCCTACTCGCAAAGAATGCTGCTCAACCCCCGTGACACCAGCAGGGTGGAAAGCAGAGGGAGACAACTTTCCTCTCTAAATCCCAGAATATGGATGGTCTGGACTGGAGTGTGGATTTCCCTGACCTTCAAAGTAAAACAGAGCGCTTTACACACTTGTACCTTAGTTGTCATATGTACTTGAGACCTTTGTAGCTCTCTACAAGCTGTTTACTGTGTACTGTTTTTTTAAAGCAGCTTGTTCCTACATGGAAAATCATGCATCAGGTGTAATGAATTCTACTTTTTTTCTGTATGATAAATGTATTATTCATAGGTGAAAACTTGAAAGGCTGATCATGGATGTGTTGGTACAGCGCTTGCAGGCAGTCTGTCTGTCTGTCTGTCTGTCTGTCTGTTAACATTTTTGATTCGTCCAATACTTTGATTTATAAACAAATACGTTCAAACTACCAACTACCTGAAGTACTGCTGTGCCTCAGTACAGCCTGACATAATATTGTTGTAGACTTGTTTCTGTATCATTTATATATCATTCATGAGTAAAAAGTCTAAAAACAAGTAAATCCTTGATGTCTTGGTACAGCTCTTCGAGGTAATCTTATTCTTGTTCTAATCTTATTCCCTTTTTTAAAAAATTTTTTTAACCAATTTATTGCCTGCACCTGTAGTCCACTATTTAAAAACACTCACATACTGTATGTGCCATCACTTTACTTTGACCCTAACTATCATTGTATCTTGAATCTTTCTGAGGGAGGAAGATAAATTGAAACAGAAGCATGCGAATGTGAGAATGACACTGAGAGACTGAGTGAAAGAGACAGAGACAGAGATCCAGCACAGATTGCCTTCACTGACCTGCCTCATTGGATCTCTCCACCGCTCTGATGACGGGCAGCATCTAATTAAAGAGTGCTTTCAGCCTGCCTTTATTTCATTCATTATAGTGCACAAGGCTGAAGCCTGCCTGATTAAACTCTCCCCGCGGCTAGGTATTAAAGAAATGTCAATCCTTCACTAACTAGCCCCTCTCTCTCTCCTGGAGACTTAAAGCCTCTAAAAAGTATTTCTTTTTCCATCCCATGTCCCTATCATTTTGTTTAAATTGGTCGGAGAGACAAGAAGTTTTGGGTTTCTTTTCAATCAGGGAACAGTAGTAGAACGTCTGTCAGGAGAAGTGCAAGGGGTGTGAAAACGCCTCCCAAAGAGGAAAGCGAGAACTACAATAAATAAGTCGCAGCGGGTACACAAATCCAGACATTTGCACAAGCACAAACACATCCACTACACTTGGCCTCACCTATACACACACACATTCACACGCACATTTTCACATCAGTCTATTCTCCCCCTCCCACCAGCACTCTCTTTGTCTGAGTTTTAGCCGTCTTTACAAATCAACGCTGTGTGAGGATTAAACGCTTTGCTACACAAGCTGGTTCCCCCACCATAAACCTATTATCACGATGTTGTGTCTAAATTCTTATCCAATGTGATATTGTTTCTGGTCTGCTCTGCAGAAGGCTAAATGAGGTCCTTGTTTTGCCTGATAAGAACTCAGTTTGTGTTTCGCAGAGCAAGTGGTGACAACTATCTACACAAAGTATTGTAAGAAAGTTAAGATAGAAACAAAGATACAAGGCTGATGTGTGTCTTGAGTGTGTACTTATTTAGACAGTTTTAACAGGAAAACAAAGTTAGAAGAAAGAGCAGATACTCTGAGAGAAAGACATTTCTGACAAAACCATCACCTCTTCTTTCTCGGGTTCAATAAAAGCTGACAGTCCCGTAAGAGTGATCCACACATTCTTGTTCCTTCACACTGGTTGTCACTGTTTCCATCCCTCCCACAGCCCTCTGAACCTCTTTGTCTCTCAGTTGTTTACTGTTTTGCACTTGACATATCCATACATCCATCAAACGGATTATCTTTTCAGAATCGAGGGAGGATGGAGCCTCTGGCAGCGCACATTGGGCGAGAGGCAGACTTCACCCTGGATAGGTCGACAGTCTATCACCTAACATGCATGTTTAAGAACTGAAAGGAAAATGCAGAAATTCAGACGTGGGGAGAAATTTAAACTCCACACAGACAGGCCCAGCCAGCAGGTTCAAACCCTGGGCAAAAAAATGAGGGTTCCTGGCCTCGGGTGGAGAGATTGTTCTTGATGTAACACAGAACAAATCTAAGAGGCAGTGAATATTGAGAAACTACAACACTTGTGCATAAACTCTCTAAGAGCCTTTATCAGAATGTATTACGCAGTTTTTTTATTATTATTTGCAAGCTAGTATAGACACATTCATTCCCTCCTTCTACACAGCACCCTTTCTTCAGCCTTTACTTCCAACCTAATAACAACAATGTCTTTAGACAACTCTGGAGGTCCTCTGGTGTAATAGTATCTGACAGCCAGGCTGTCCAGACAAATCGAAACTTGCTTAAATTTGATAACACTGTGAAGCCTGAAGGTGATGCCTGATGCTTTATGAAACTGTCAGTTTGTCTTAACAAATAAACACTGATAAGTGTTATTGGCTGACGAGCTATAACAACATCAATGAACATTTCTGAACACTATAAGGCCATGGCCATGCTCATGACAGAAATATACAGTATCCACTATGAAGAAGCCTTCAGGATGAAGCACCCTCATATAGTTTTACAACAGTAGACAATGTGCAAGCCTGAAGGTGATAAAATTCAATATAATGTTAAGTACACAACAGGATTCAGCTGACCTACCTGCTCTGCGTGCCTCGAAGCAGGCTTGACCCATCTCATCCTTCAGCTCTTGGTTCTCTGTGGCGATGGCCTCCCCGACGGCGACAAAACGTCCAACAGCCACACTCACTGCCTGGCCCACCCGGTGTATGGCTGCCAGGGTGCGCTCTGACTTCTTCGGCTTGTCTTTATGGTTGATCAGAGTGGTGATCTGCAAGAGTGAGCGTGTGGAGAAAGAAAAGGAAAAATGCTGTTATTGAAACCTTGCGTCGTTAAGTACTTTTTAGTTACTTTTCCACTAATCCCATCTCAAAGCCTTGAGGAAGTTAAATGAATACACAAGTTGCATGGCTCTCACATTGCCTCTCTATACTATACCTCTGTAGAATCATAAACTCATGTTTGACAGTGAAAGTATGCTGTGATTATATCCAAACAATATCTTTGATAAGGAAGCATGTTTAGTCTGGAGCTCACACTCCATTTGCTTATCAGGAGAGAAGAGTTTCCTGCCTGCACAGCTAGCGGAGATAACAGTTTGGAAGACAGCACGTGCATAACCTATGAAGCGTGTCAGCAGGAGAGAAAGCATGTTAACAGCCTATCTCCAAAGCCCCTGACACAATATTTTATGAAATTTGTATTAAGAGCAGCAACAAACACAGTAGATGGGACATGCACGCAAGTGTTATGTGACATATACAAGACAGTGCGCAACCGAGTACACGGAGAAACACACACACATGCACACGCGCACGCGCACACACACACACACACACACACACACACACACACACACAGAAAGCAAACTCAGGTGGGGCCTCTTAGTGATAATTGAGGGTATGAATTATGAATGGGTAGAGCCAATTATCATCAATTATTCATTGATTGCTTTCACTCTCTCCAGCTGTTGTCATTGTGTGTGTATGTGTGTCAAACCATTTGGGTCAGGGAGTAGTGGGTGGGGATTTTAATTGGTCCACAGCTGCAGGTGGTCCAAGTGGGGAATCTTTTGCAGTCAAGTCTTTGTGGGCAACAGAACACACGCTGGTTCTTGCTGAGCTCAGGTGGCTGTTTAAACGAGCCGCATCCTGACACAGGGCTTTTTTGTTACGCAGAAGAATGGAAATGCTTTGAAATGTGTTCAGATATATTTGACACTGTATAACACAATAAGCCCTGAGATCTCATGGAAAGTCGACAGGGTTGTTATAGATCAGCAGGTAACACACACGCACACAAAATGCTGCCCGAACAGGACACTGAGGTTTTTTTTTTGTTATCTGGGCCCTTAGTTTCGTTTTTATAATCAAACTAAATACAATTAGCTAGGGAGAATAATTGTCTGTCCATTCATAAATTGAATACTTGATCATTTCAGTTCTACAGTCAGCCCAACAGTACATGCGACAGCCAATGGCAGCCGTTTGTGATTATTTTTCGTCATCGATTCATTATCATTTTCTCAATTAATTGTTCGCTCCATTAAAACATCGGAAAACAGGTCTTCTTTTGTCTTATTTGTCTTTATTCATGCAAATTCATAATTGCCAATGGAACACCACAAAAGACGAACTATAAAGCTGGAACAAATGCCTCCTGAATCTAAATGCCACGGCGATAAATTAGCCTCGGCAAAGTCAGCAAACCTTTTGAGCTGCTGCCCTGTGAGACATGACCCACATTAAAACTGTACATCACACATCATCCACACTGACAGTTTCATCAAGCAGTTTCAAAGGTCTTTAAAGTGATATTGATGTTTAATGCTGCTTACGTTGTTTGCCATTATAGTTGGATACGGAGAAAATTCAATATCGGGTCAGACTTTCCAACTTCACATTGCTGAGAAACCGAAATGAACTGGGAACTTGTTAAAAAAAGATTGTACCTGGTTGAGCATGAATTCTGCATAACACAGACAATGTACTGCTTCCTTGAACAACGAAGGTCACATCTCTATACTGTATTGTATAGAATGGTAGTTCGGTTCAATCACAAAAAACACATTCACTCTGATTATGGCACTCATCAAGGAGTTCTAATAAGCATACAGGCCCTTTCTATCACATAACATAGAAGCTATTATGTGTCCAGTATGAGTATTATATAAATCACGAATAAGAGACATGAAGAAAAGGGTAAAGTTTTTTTTTTTTTTTTTTTTTTTTAAAGAAAAGAAATGAGAGTGCACAATATAAAGCTGCTGCTCTCTCGTTCTTTCTTTCCTCTAAAATCACCATGTCGCTCTAAAACGTTAAAAGAAGAACTTTTGGGGGAAAAAAAAAAACTGTGGACGGCAGTGAAAGTAAAACTGCTTTTGTCCCGAGGTATGTCTTGTGAATTCAACTGCTGGACCAAAAATAAGGAATTTCCATAAAATAAAAATTGAAGAAGTTACTCTGCATTCTCAGATCCTGAACCAAAAAGTGCTCACATAGCACTTATTACTGTCCGTCACTCATCACTTTATGTTATCATCTGTCTTCCTTATCTCAGTATAAGAGCTTCCGTTCCTGCAAGCCCAGTGTTTTTCACTGAGTCACCCACACAGAGCGGGACACTCCGTAGAAAATACCAAGTGAAAGAAGGAATTATGGCACACATGATTCAGACCTACGTCATAAAATAGACGGTTGTTCAACGTCAGGTGGCATTCATATTATACAAGAAACCTTTCTGCGACGTAAAGATTCTGATGATTCGAGCATCTGTGCACCATGGCTTTTCGGGAGGACTCTGTGTCTTGTGTACAACTGAAAGTGTGTATGCAAGGTCTTTTTTTTTTTGTCTGCAGGGTCCATGCATGTCTAAATGCAGGGAAAGCCATGATTGTTTTCCCAGATGACTTGCACAAGCAAATGGTGACACTCAGGCTGGCACTGATCCAGAAACCCGTGTTAAGGGAGGAGGGAGGAACTTAAGTGTGTGCATGTGTGTAGCACCAACAGCAGCACCTGAGGAGAGGGAGAGAGAGCAAAAGAAAACCTAATCACAAAAAAAAAAAAAAAGCTTCTTCTACACTGCAGTAGATGAGCAGAGGGTGAAGCTATTTAAACAAGTTGAACACGTTGTGTATGTGGAAGAAAAACAGAGTGAAAAAGTCTCGTCTGAATTACAAAGAGAGGCAGGGAGAGAGAGCAGAGAATAACCACTGCCTGGAATTTCCTCCATATACTAGGTGGGTACATTTACTGGGCTGTGCAAACAGGAACAGAGCCGGGTGGAGAGAACATAATATTGATACAGTGCCATCGCAGCAGAGAGGCCATTGTGTCTGTGTGTGTATCAGAGGAACTTGTGTCATTTTGCACAGACAAGAGAAAAGTGCACATTCATTTTACAATTGTTAGTGTATCACTTAAAAAAAACCAGTGAAGACCAAATCTTAAGTAATAAAAACAGTATTTCATAATACTTCCAAAAATATTTGAACAGACATTCAATGCCAACTTTCAGTGGTTCACAGATGCTGTTCTATGGACTCACATTGGTGGATAATTCACTCCGTATAGACACCTGTTAAAACATTGAAGCTGCATTCGGGCCAAGTGATAGGAGTTTACTGTACATTTCACTGAAGTCTATCAATTAAAAACCTCTCCTCTCAGTCCATTCTTCATCTCTCTGTTTCACACACACCCTCGCTTTACCATGCCGCTGTGCTCTGCTGCACTCCAGCAGTGTGTGAATGCCAATGAGCTCGACCAACCAAGCAGCATCCGGCCCATAGCCTCCAAAACTCCACTGACGATTTACACGATATGAAATCTGTGACACTTCAGCAAGCACAAAGGTAGCTTCTTAGATGCAAAGTCAGACCTTCGGCAGATTTGTTTGTGGACAGGACCCCAGTGTTGCATCGGCTCGTATACAGAGGGGTTTGCTGTGAAGACAAATGTCTTAATCTACTATCTAATGTAATAAATGTCGGGAAAATTCATATTTTAGGATTGAAATGAACAGTGGGACCATTAACACGGCAGAGCCTGTTCATCCCCTTCTTCTTACTTTCTCCCCTGGTACACAACCAGTCAATTTCCAACCATCCACCTCTCATCTCTTTGTTATCTATAATTAGGAGGACAATTACATGGCCGTAAAAACCACATCAACAGCTTACTCTGAGCAACACAATAACACAATACCCCAACAGAGCCCACCCATTGGTTAGCGGGAAATCTAGACTAACACCTCAAGGACACAGTGGCCGACTATAAATCAGAGGGTAACAAAAGCTGGAAACATTTGTGGCTGCCTCCCATGGCTACTGACTGAGTTCCATTGAATGGCCAAGCTGGGAGAAAGTTTGGTGTTATCAGAGTCATTCATTCTCTCTGCTTGGCTTTTTCTCTGTTCGGATTTTTGGATAAAGCAATTGTATGAATGTGTAGCAAAATCCAGTTTACGCAAAACAGATCCATTTAAAGCCTTTTTCTCAGAGGCAAATTTGTGACTTTTTTATTATTTATAAACAGCAAGATATCTTTCAGAAACAAAGACAGTGAGATAAAAGTGAGTGAACAAGCTCATCCTGGAGGTCTGACGGGGCTTTTATTAAACACTCATTGTAGCCATTCATCACAATAATTGCTTGATGGCAAGTGTTATATTGGCCTGCTGATTTTTCTGAATTATATCTCTGATTCCTTTAAGCATTAATTGGCCTGTTGACAGCCAACTGAAAAAAAATATGTTTTTTTTTTCCCAGAGCAAAAAGATTGAATAAGAGTAAAGTTTAGATTAGAATCAAAATCCTAGCAAAGAAACTCACATCACATTCAGCCATTAGCAGTCAAATTCAATAGGATTTCCACATGTGTGGATGTGGGCGAGTAAATCAAAGAAGAAACATTATCTTTCCGTCTATAGTGACAGCACAGTGGGTATGTGCGGATACAAGTATTTACTTTACTGCAGTATGTACAGTAGCTTATGTGTGCTGCATAACCGTGATGTATATGGGATGGAAATAATTGGACAGTAGCTTGTGTGAAGAGAAGGAGACAAGGAGGAGAGAAACAAAAATAGAGCTTTTGGTCGTGTACATTTTCTGATCCGATGAAACTGGCTGCATCGTTGTAGTTTGAGTGAGTTTTCCCATTTGTTTATGTGAAAAAATGTTTCCATAAGTGGTAACTTTGATAACCTCCTGTTTCTGTACACCTCAGATTGTCGCTCTCATTACACAAACTCTACAGCATATGGATCACTTTGCCAAAGTAAACAGGAAAAAGAAAACTTCCAGGTCTTATTTCGGGCCATTACAGCACAAAGGGATCATTGTTGCAGGGAGTGCTGCACCTAAAAGGACAAGGACATGGATTGTCTTATCCATTGCTCCTGGAGTTTTAACACACTTTTTGTTTTTTGTCTTGTACAGAATATGCTTTTGAAAAAGCTGTTTTTTCATTGAGTCAAGGGGAGACGTGGCTGGCTTTTTGCTAGGGACGGCAAGAGAGTAGAAAAAAAAACATAAGAGGAAAGGGATGAAAGTCACACTGAACATGCACTTTGATGGGTGAGCAAATTCCTTCCAAATTGGCTGTGAGCAGACGGGAGTTCGATGCCACGTTGGTCCACAGCCAGACAGGAGAAGCGACACAAGGAGATGAAAAGAGAAAAAGAGAGTTAGGAGCAGAGCGGATACAGATAGAGGGGGAGAGGTGAAGGGAGCAAGAGAATAAAGAGTAGGACATGTCACATCCACGTCACACTTCACTCTGACTTGCTCCTTCCTCACTGTGTATCTAACACCATTCTTTTCTCCTTCGAAATTCCCTCCCTTGTGACTTCAGCAGTCTTTCTCTCCACACATCCATCCATCTCTCCTCCAGCAGTCTGCAGTACTGTAAATGAAGTCTGTCTCTAGAGCATGGCTGCTGCAGTACAGTACAGTGTGATACACTGCAGTGGCAGCTTGTGATGTTTAAGCTGCATCCTTTTGGGTATACTGTAAGAACATGTGCACAGAACAGCAGAAATAGTAGAGCCGCTGCACCATATAATTCTTACACTGCAAAAAAGTATATTAAATCAGAAAATATATGCCCTTTGATTCCCCTATGAAATTAGTTCATACCTATGGCCACAATTTCAAGTGCACGATGCACACAGTGACAACAATTTGACAAATTGATTGGCTGAAACTAATATGGCCAGTTTCTGGACACAAAGTTGTACACCAGTTGGTCATTACTGAACAAAAACATTAGGAAAACATGCTGGGCTAGTGGCCAAATTACACCCGTATTCTGCAACAGTGAGTCATGCCCTCATCTAGCAAATGTAAGCTGCACACTTTCAATGCTCTTTCAACTGCCTACAGACACAATGGGAAGAGTTACAGAGTCAGCTAATGGGAGCAGAATGCACGTTTTCTGGTGTACCTTTTTAAATTAGAACCACAAGGCAGCAGTTCAATCTAGCATAAAAGCTGAGACGAACCACATCCATATGTAGTCTTGACTGTTCATGCATCCTTTAGGAATTAGATTGCATATGCAGAGAATTTTTCATTTTTGTACTCAGTCACACACACACACACGCAGAGATGTTCACACACACCACCAGTCTGTTTAAGGAGCCACCCTGAGGAGATAGTGTGAATTTTAATCTTTATACAGTTTCTAAAAACCTATAGGCATTAGCACCACGGCAAAATCCCTTCTACATTTGGCAGAAGTAACAGAAAGAAGCAGAAACTCAAGAATTATGCTGGAAGGAAAGAACCCCAAGAATCGGTGGTTATTTTTTGATTAATACATAAGAAAGTAGACACACACAAAAAGCATGTACACGCACAGTAAGGCTTTCTGGATGCACACTTAAAAACAGTAAATACATTTGAATTAGCTAGTGACTGTGTGCGGGTGGAGAGAAGATAGAGAGGCCGAGGGAACAGAAAGTAAAAGAGAAAGTATCTCTTATCTTGTTGTAATGAGCCTGTGGAGGTCACGCAGAAAGCATTAGCATCATGCTCCTCTAAATCTTTTCCTGAGTCAAACTGACCTCAGATCAGTCTGATTTTGGGGCTCTATCTAGGTTCCCCAAAGCAGTGATAGCAGCCTACAGGACTGACATTATGAGGCTGCATCAAACTAGTGAAACCCACTTTCCCTATCTACCTCTTCGCCGTGCACACACATACGTATCTAGCTGAGATAAAGATAGAGAGTGCAGTGATTTGGCAGTAGTAGCTGTAGCCCTTTTGGATGATTGAACACAGATGGGTTTACCCAGCAAGACAGATAATTCCAGAGAAAAGATAGTCAAAGCGCTGCGTGCCTATACAACAACAAAATGACAGGGATAATACCAGCTGATTGCAGAAGAGAGAGGCAGAGGGGGGAGAAGGGCACAGCATGCCGGGAGGTGATGGATATGGGAAGACTACAGAGGCCAACAGAGGGGCAAGCTGACAGCCATGTAGTGTAACCAACAAACAGATTAGCATTCCTGTACAAGGAGACATGCATCTCTATATGCATATCTCTCTTTGAGACTGTGAGATTTTCATTAAGTTATTATCGAAATTCAGTTGCAGTTGCATGAGAACACTGATTTTCGACTTCAGATTTCTCTTCTTTCACATAATTATCACAGCATTAGTTTTATATTAGGACTTAATGAAAATAATTAATATTGGACTTCCATCCCCCAAGTGGCAAGAAACATGACCAATGTTGCACCGTGTAAATAGGCAAATGTTTTAATTTAATGTATTCATTTATACGGAGATAATATGTTGCTGCTTTGTATACAGCTTTTTTCTGCTTACCCCAAGAGGGATATAAAATAAGTGCTGCTTTAAAAAACATAGTCGCCAACAATGCAATTATATGGACTCAATAAATTAGGATATTGAATTTTTGCCCATGGCATTGAATTATTCACCACATTATTCAACTTCTAGCGGACGAACTTTGCTAGTTAGTCAAGATTTGTTTCTTGATGCCTCAAGCCATTTTAAATATAGAATTACCCTTGGTTAAGAAATCTTCCTAAGTAGCAGCAACCGATGTTGGTTGTGTTTCCTCATCATTGTCATGTTTTCATGTTCCAAGTTGCTCACAGCTGGCAATCATGCAATGTGCTGAGCAAGTTTGGACTTTCTTTTAACCAAAGTCTGGTCAGTGGATAGACTCCGTACACACGGTGGGCAAGAAAGCGGGTGACATGCGATCAGATCAGTAGACGAGCACGTGACAGGAACCTCAGCCCCCTCGCTCATGACATGCAGCCAATGAGACAGACAAGCAGTTGGACACTGATGGAGGTAGACACAGAGAAGTGGGGGTGCACTGAGGTTAGCAGATACAGAAACAAGGGCTGACGGACAGTTAAGACAACATAAAGGGCATACAGGCTGTTGAATGAGTTAGAATGTTTTTTCTCAGATTGTAGCCGTTTGCAGTTGTATGAGAGAAGGGCAGTGTTTGGCCTTCAAGCTTTGGCTCAGCAATCAGAGCTGACATTTGAATATGTGGACAGGCAGATTGAATCCACAGCAAACATCAGCGAGAAAGGTTATCACTGGTAAATAATAAGTAGCTGCGACCCAGTGCGTGTAACCAACTACTCAAGAAGGACAATGGCCAATAATAAAGTATCATGTCTCTTTAGTGAGTCTGAGTGACGCATAGTGGGCCTGTTATGGATGCACTTGTAAGGCCTTTTATTCAAGAAAGAAATGACAGTTGGAAATAGTCAATACCAACACAATTTCTCGTGTACCGGTTACAGCTGGTTAGTGTTTGACTTTTTTAAAGCTTATACCAATACCATACATTTTATTAGCAATCTTTCAGAAATATGAATGTTTTTCTTAAACACTTTTTAGTTTTTTATTCAACAAAATCTTGGTTGGATTTTGTCTGAACACAAGCAGCTGCACAAGAATAGTGATAATAATTAAATAAAAAAAACATTTAAAATCGGGATTTACCTGAAGAATAATAAACATGATTAAAAATCTGTCCAGATATTCGATGCCAACTTTGTATACTTTGTGTTATACAGGCCCATTTCTGTCAGGAAAAAATGAGTATTTAACCATAGTGCCTGTGCATGCCATTCACATTTCCAGCCTAAAAAAAACCTAACTGCACATTGCAAGCGGTGAAAACACAAATCTCAACATGTTTTCTTCCTCTCTATAGAAACCAATTCTTACTTTTTCCTCAAGGTAGGGGCATTATGAAATATGTCTTCATTCTCACTGTGAACAATCACAAGTGCCTCTACTTCTGCAGCGCAGAAAGAGGTCAACCAAAGGCATTGCTGTCTAACTAGTATGTCAGAGGACATTGTGGTCTTGGGCTCTGTTCGAAAACATTATGCCAAGCCGGTACTGAGGCAGTATGATATGTACAGTGCCATTTTACTAGACTATTTTCCACTATCTACATTATTCAGTGAGTGAAAGATGTAGAAATCTTATAATGGAAACACATTTTTAGCAGAAAAGTATGCCACTGATCTTGTAGAGGCAAGCTCTGTGTGTGTTGCATGTGAGATTGGACCCTGACATATGGAAACGATGGTACATGTGACGCTGGTTAAAACAGGTTCCTTGCTGCTTTGACCACTGAGGTATGCCAAGGCCCATGATGTCTGCATAGTTGCATAGCATAGTGCTAGAGTAGAGAAGAGACAGCCACTGAAACACACACACACACACACACACACACACACACACACACACAGCTTGCATTCAGCAGAGCACAATACCTCTTTTCATTCCTTCTTGCTCACGTAATTCTCTGGATAGTAAGTGGGAGGGAGAGAGCGACGGAGACAGACAAAGAGAAAGTCAGGGAGGGGGTCAACCAAGGAGAGGAAAGATGTGCCCTGAACACAGCGTGGGTCAAACTCCCTCTGGCTGCCTCAAACGTTCACCTGTGTACCTGGGGATACTGTGGGGGTCAGCATCAGATACAGAGTACCTCGAGGCATTGGCTCACCTGGGCACTGAGACCTACATGCACCAAGGTTTTCATACTAAGACTTCTCTGTGCCCTAACCGTTTATTTTACTGAAGAATCTAACTGACTGGTGCACGTTAAATATGATTTATTTTTGAATTCTTTTGGCAGTCATGACTAGGGCTACGTAACATTTTTCATACTGGCGTCAATGCGGTACCCAAACAAGATTTTCTCAGTACCTTGGTTGGAGGTCTAACATTAGCAATGGCTATTAGAAAATATGTGATTGAAGAAGACTCTGACAAGACTTTCGATGCCAACTTTCAATATTTGGGCAGTTTTCAACAGCTCATTATTTACTCACCACATTTCTTCTCAATGCTCAAATAGTAGGCCTATTGTGTTCTAAACCCAGCTCTTGCAATGACACTCTTCTTAACCACTATTCTAGTAATGAACTGAGATTCAAGCTGACTCTTGCATTGTCATAGTCAAAGGTATAACATGATTTGCTAACTAAACTGTTGTATCTGTTTGCCGTTAAATCTCTGCAGGTGACAGTGACTCTCTCATTAAAGCTGAGCTGACATCTAACCCTTAGTCAACTGAAATGTTTGCTCCAGGCTCCTCGTATGACTCACAGAGTGGCAAACACTATACTTTTTCTCTCCTGTTCCAGCTTTTGTCGCACCACGGTACAACAGCAAGTGCTGCTGCAGTGTGCATCATAATTCTTTTTTTTTTTTTATTATGTAAGGAATTTAAGCTTGGTCGGATTAGCTGACACACGAAGTAGCCCCTTGAATATAATGAAAAATGCAGATATGTTTTACTCAACAAAGCACTTCAACTAATTTACCAATGAGTATATCAATAAAAAATGATTGCTAACAGTGCAGACTTTTTTGATCGGCTTTTATAACTTTGAAGCGGATATAGATCATAAAATGCAACAGCAAGACGAATGTTGGTTGTGTTACTTAAAAGATATTTAGAATCTGTTCTGTCTACCGTTACTTCTTCTGCAACTGCTGCGGTTGTAAAGGGCAGTTGGCCCCATATTACAGCAATTGAACAGTCAATATGCTCGGCATGTCCAAGTGTATGCAGAGAAGCCAAGACAAAGTAACAGAATAGGTTGGCACACAGTAGACAAACCCAATAAACTAAGCTCATATTTTCCCATTCGCTGTGAAATAAACAGCAAATATAATCCCACTTATTGCTTGGTATTACGCCTTGGCATTGATCCTCGGTGCTCTGCTACAGTTCAAGTGTTCATAGCCTCTCTGAAACCTCCCAGAGACGGATTTCCAAATAAAGGAATGGAAACATGGCCCAGGAATTTCATATTACATGTTTGTGATTGTTTCACATGAAGAGAAGTATTCATCTCCAGGGCTTGGCAGCAGACTGGTTTAGCATTTGTGTGCCATAGAGGGGTAGTGTTTCCACTCGGGAAGTAGAATCTAAAAGGAAAGCAGAACAGGCTGTGTGCTACCTGGTACTCCATCATGGCTGTCTAAAAATAATGGGAAATCTATCAAGTCTTAAGTGGGCCCACTGAGGGAGCTGAGCGAAGAGCTCTCCAGAGTCACTTTGACCTGAGCTCGTTGTAGTCACCGTGTGAAAATCTTTGTCAAGCAAAATCAAAATCAGTCATCTTTTATCAGCAATTCCCATAGTACACTTATTCAAATGCTTGGTTCCCATGTGCATAAAAACATACTTGATATTTGAGCGGATGTATTACTCATTGAAGTACAACATGTATTATGGGACCCCACTGACCTGGTTTGTTAGTGCACTGTAACACATAATCTCTCTTGAAAGCAGAGCATTGCTACAGTGTAATCAGTCAGGCTGATATGAGGTGCAGGAAGCCTAGAGGAACCAGCAGCAGCTGATGAGAGAGGACGATAAACCTGGTAGAAAAACAGACGGGCAGCTGTGATGGAGAGATAGACGGGAGAATGGCAGAGGGCATACAGTAAATAAGGGAAGAGGTGGACAGCTAAGACGGAGAGAGAAAAACAGAAGGCACGGCCGAGAGGAGCTACAGATGAAAAAAAGCAAAAGCAGTCTTTACCAGCTTACTCTACTGTATCCAAGAACTTTTTAAGAAATTGCTGTCTTTCAGTCAAGAGTGACACTGGGGACAGACGAGATGAGACAGTGCAACCTCTGATTCAATGGTCCTTGCTGGGGGCTACGCAAAAACAGCATGGCTGCGGATCAATTTTTGCTCTGTTAACCACGACCCAAGGTTAACTAAGATGGGAAGGGGAGCAGAGGGAATCGATCTCCCCTGTTTGCAGAGCACCAGACCATGACACAAACTACTGTTGTGGTTCACCGACCTCGTTTCTCTTCAAAACCCTTTACAGTTGCTGGTGGGAGAATAGTGAACAAGAAAATCAGATTACACCTAATTTAATAACAATAATGAAATTAAACAGTGCACCAAGAGGCTCTTCATGAGCATGATTGACAAGCTGCATCTTATCGAAAGGCCCCGACTCTCACTTGTTCTCTCAGTTTCTCCTGTGCACATGTAGCCATTAGACGTTACAGTTGAATTCCCTGTCTTTATAAAAAACAAAAAAAAAAACAAAAAAACATTGCATCTACTACCTTTAATGAGCTATTGTTAGACATTTTGAGAAATACAGTTCCACAGGGCTTTCGTGCCTTTAACTGATGAGATTGATTCCACTCTTGTTTAACTGACTGTTTAAACACATGAACACTGGTTTAATCCATTATAATTACAATTAGTTTTACAGGGGGTTATGAATATTTCTTGGCGAGGCCCAGTGACTTCAAGAATGTGTATGGATACAATAAACGAGATAACATGTTAAGCAGCGAGGGTTGGTGCTGGTGGGGGGATTGTTTCACCTTTGGACAGACAGAGCCAAGCTAGCATTGGTGTAGCCCCAGTTTATATGTTGGAGATGGGCTCAACTTTTTCCTACTAGTGTCTGGGTGATGATTACAGTGATGCACCGGGTATGGTGGGCATCTGCCTGCAGCTAAATACCACTGACAACATCTCACCTCACGGGTGTAACAAATATTTCAGAGGCAGTGAAAAATCTAAACATGCATCTCCCTGGTTATTTCAAAAGGATGAAAAATACAGTGAAATGCCTTTAAAAACAAAACCGGATGGAGATTAACAGGGTGCCTGACAACGCAAAAAATGTTCACTTGGATCTAACTGTGTTTACATGGATCTTTTATCATACTGAGCCTGACAGCGCAGACAGCAAGTTTTCGCAATACATCCAAGACGTAATATCAAAGACATCTCTGGCCCAGGCGGCAGGGCAATGCAGATGAGATGCCACCCATTTGGAAATGTACACCGTATGCAATTACAATTTTTCTCCAGGCTACACTGGGCTCTTTGTTCCATAGAAGACCAGGTTATTTCATAGAAACGTCTCCTACATACTTTTGCCTGGGAATAAATCTTTTACGGGGATATAGAAATTGTTTAATTTGGCAAGAAACATAGCAAAAGGGGGAAAAACACAGCAGAAAAAACACTGAGACATCAGATATTACATCCATATGTGAGGTCTCCAATCTCTACATCAGATTTGGCTGCTAGCAACATTCGGGGGAAAGTTTCCTAACTTCCAAACAGCATGCCTCATAAAAAACCTTTGCCTGGACACTGAAGTCACATTTCGTTTCACTAATTGAATAAGATTTGCAGCTCTCTAATATAATATTCACATAATCGCATTAGGCAAGTGGTTACATTCCAGGAAGTGAAGAGTTATAGAAAACAGACAAAACATTTCAGAGGAAGGTTTCATTTGCAGACATGGCCTGTTATTGGTGTGCATAAACAGACCAAAATTTGCAATTAACCCTAAAATTGCAAGGTACAATACATTCTGTATTATACATGAAATCAGACAAGCTCCATAAAGGCAACTATGAAACAAATTTTCTCCTACGAGTTGAATAACTTAGATCAGTCTCACCTCGTGAGATGACGCACCTTCAGAAGAAAGAAACAAGTTAAAACTGTACATGTACAGCTGTAACAAATCCTTCTCTTTAAAACCTCTGGACCCTGCCAAAACGCACAATGTGGCCCAGAGTACTGTTCACACTTTGTCCTTGCCATCTGACGCCAAATTTTGATTATACCGCTCCATGATTTATTTGTGTTGTTGAAACTTGATATGAAAGCGCTTAGAAAGGGCAAACTCCAGCTCTTGATGAGGCTCCATTGTGTTCGTCATTCTGCTGCTCAATTATCTCAGTAAGGATCTCCTGACCTGCCAGTAAAGATTGATGAGTACCTGTGTAAAGCCCAAAGAGGCGGAACTGTAAATCGATGCAGCCAATCACCAGATTCATCATCACCCAACATATTTTCGATGAAGACCAATCTATCAAGACAATAAGAGCCTGCATCCTCTCGTCATCATCACCATCAGCTCGGTTTGTAAAACAGTCCCCATTATCCTGAGAGTAAAATACCAGCCTTGGGGGTTGTTAAACTCCAAAGAAAAGCGATGCAGCAGCCATTGCTCGAACGACGTCAGAGCAACTCTGGGACAAATGTTTTTTGAGCAATTGGATGCAACATAGCATGGAGACAACAGCCTGCTTCTACAAAACCTGGAGGTACGAACACAACAACCGAGCCATTGGCAAGTCGCCCCCCCTCAGGTTGTCTTCACACTGAGCCGTGTTTAATGACTGGGTAATTATATAAAGTCCTCAACAGGATAATCCTAACTGCTTGCCAACTCAGCCTCGAAAACATTCCATCAGTCATCATGATGGGTAATTACAAGTAATGGACAAATAATAGTGTGCACTGAACAGTGTGTGAAAGTGGATTAACCAGGCTCTGTGACAGCCTCCTACAGCAATGGCATGTTCTGCAGAGTAAAAATAAAAAGAATGACTGCAGTGGCTGCTTGGAGGACGTTGACCAAATACACCTGACACTGGCTTGCTTCTAATATAATAAGGCTTGTTTTTCTTAAATGTAGCAAAGTGACAAAGAAAAATGGGCTTTGTTTCTGAGTCGCCTATTGAGGCACAAATCAAATAAAAGCTAAAGTATCTCATGAAAGCGCTGAAATTATTCTCGCAAGCTACCTCCAGGATGTTTTGCCCTCCCAGTTTTTCAGCCTCTGAAAACTCTTCACAGGTGAAAGGAAGAAGATGGAAAGATAAGATGTCATATGTGGCAGAAAGTCAACACGACTGCAAACTATCCCCTGAGCGAGACAAATCCTCACCGAAAAAGGACCAAAAAAAAAAGGGTATTTCAAATAATGTGGTCTTGAAGGTTTGACATCTGAGAAGAGAGGGACTTTAAAATATGAATGACTGCATTAATAAATCGATGAAGTGTGTCAAACCAAACATCAAAACCCTCAATGCAGGAGGATAATGGCTGAGCAGGATGATTCATTGATGAAAGTGGTGAGCGAACAAAGCAAGGCCAAGTTCAGGCCCTTAGGGGGAAAGGCAATAACTCATGCATACCAGCCAATATGAGTAGAGTGCGTAAAGGTTTCGTCCCACCCCTTTGAGACTACGACTTTTGACCCTAGATGTGATGCCCCTATAAACAATACATAGACACAATTTCAGACAGCACTCTATTATACATTGTAGGAGCTCGAAATATGAGTCCTGTGAAGGAATGCAACCCCCCTGACTTCAGACTGCATAATGGCCTGTGTTGTGACACACCGACTCTCACACATACTCACGGGGGACTTAGGGAACATGCTTTCACTACATGACACATACCCGTGTTTTCAAGTATTTGAAGTTCTGGTCAAGATCTTTTTAAACCTAAAAAAAAAACATTTATTTGTACCAGTACCAGGAGCCTCTATATACAAAAGCATCGATCCAATCCAAACCCAAAAATAAAGTCCCACCAATAATAAATACTCATATAATTCCAATCATAAAGTCTCACATTTAATCACAAGTAAAGTTATATATAAGTTAAGCCCTTCAGATTACTGAAACGCTTGAATGTCCAGAACAACCTGAACAATATTTATAGAAGGAGAGTGACTTTAACTTATTTATAGGGGTTGGCACTGTGTGTGTGTGTGTGTGTGTGTGTGTGTGTGTGTACCCATGCTGGGCTGTGTTTCCCGGCTGGCCGGCCCCCAGCTGACAACCACCGTCTCCAGTCCCCCAGAAACAGAGACAAGTTGAGTGTTCTCAAATCTTTGCGACCACTCAAAGCGCTTCACAACACATACACGCATTCACACACATTCAGCGGCTACCATACAAGGTGCCACATGCTCTTCAGTAGTGACATTCACACACACACACTCGTACCTTTGAGCAATCTTGCCCAAGGACACTCCGACATGTTGACCACAGGGGTCGGGGACTCTGAACCACCGACCCTCCGACTGGTGGACGACTACTCTACCTCCTGAGCCACTTGTCTGTGCAGAAACAGCCTACCACCACTGCGTATAATCTTATCGGCATCCAGTTAAAGTGATATTGTTCTGTTCCTGGGTCCTTTCACAATGTTTTAGATTATATCTGCTTAACAATTGTGCTTGCAACACTGCATTGGCTTCCAAAAACATTTCCCCTGAAGATATGTGTCGGTCAGACAAAAGATGGTAAGAATACCATCATCTTGATCACTCCCAGGAATTCTGTGTCAAAGAAAGGGACAGCCAAATCTGGGTGAGCTGGTTACATGCTGTTCCCGTTGCTGTTCCTCATAATGGTGCAGGGCTGAGGATTATGTCTCAGTTTACTGCACAAAAATCTTTCTATTTTTTTAAAGATCCTGAGAGAAACAGTAAGGCTGAACTTTTTAGCTCTGTGCACGACTTGTTGCCTCTGGCTAGGTTTTTCCGTAGGCTGCATGATTAATGAGGTGATACAGGGACACTGGTCTCTCTGGAGAAATTGAGATTAAAAGGAAGAAAAAATGGGGCTAAGTGGAGAGAGATGGGGAGAAACTAAGCACAAGGCTGAAGACAGAGAATGAAAGAACAAAAGAGTGAGGTGTGTGACAGGAAAACATAATCAGGAAATTGGGCAGAGCTACAGAGGAAGGGCGAAAGGCATACAAACAAGGTGCCATAGCATCTTACATACTGATACTTTCTCACACCAACACCCAGCACTCACGTCATAAAGTCACAGATTCCAGTGAGCGATCAGTACGAGTAGCTAAAGTTTTACTGGGATTTATGGCCTCACACTAAAAGTGAGTCAGATACTATTGTACAAGGTCAAAAGTGACACAATTGCCAAAGTGTACAGTACAATATTAGATAACTGCTAATCAAACAACATTGGTCAACATTTGTACTACAAATAGTATTTAAAAAAAACACATTCTCATATACAGTATATATAGGTTATACCATTGGAAGAAGATTGGAGTAACATAGCAGACTTTAACCATTTGAAATGTCTGACTATTCTGAATTAGAAAAGATAACAAAATGTTTGGTATTCTGTGTTCTCCCTGTCCTTCACACTCCCTTTGTTCTGTCATGTCAAACCTCATCTCTTTAAAAGAACTCATTATCGAGAGGGGAGAAGTTCAAAGACGCTCGAAGAAAGCAATTAACACATACAAGCCAGACTGAAGGATTTCTCTGTGGTACAGTCAGCAATATTGCTGCTGCAAAGGGAGAGAGGAACAAACATGATGACTTCGAGAGCTTTGGGATGTACATCAGATATTTCTGTTTTGTATGACCTTATAAGACAGAATAGTTAGAAAACTGTATTTCAAGAATTTATATAATACTCATGTCAAAAGCAAACAACGGCAAGTACAATACCAGACATCCTAATCCAGTGGTTTTCAACCTTTTTCCCCATTATATATTAGAAAACTTTTTTTGTGGGATAGAATCAGGAAGTATTGGTTTGGCCTATTGCATAGTGCAGAGGTTTTCTGTGAGGCGCTCCTAACAAGGGGGACGCAAAGGGAGAGATGTGAAGCAACTTACTGCGTGAGGTGAAAGGCAATAAAGGTACTTTAAGATACTAAAACCCTCTGAGTCAAACATGTACTCCTTCTCAGAGTCATAACTAATGATACATATATGTTTCGATTCAGTGCGACTTACACTTTGTGAAGATATCATTATCTCCATCATGCCTTAAGGTCCATAAATCCGCTTAGAAATCCTAGAATAAAACATTACTTATAAATCCAGAACTTCTCAAAAAGAAGAAGTTTATTCAGTATAAAAGTAATTCAGTGGATAGATAGCAAGCAGGAACTGTGTAATAGTTAAAACAGGGCTCTAGTGGTAGCCCACAGCTAACTGGCTGCAAGGCAACATTATGCTTCCTGTTTACAGTACATCTCCCAAAGCATTGTAGGATCTGTACATCCAAAACATCAACATAGTTATGGTTAGTATGAAATGAAATCCATTCATATTGCAGTATCAATATGTTTTACAGACAGCGGTGTTGGGGGGGAACACAGTTTGTCTTAATTTTGTGTTGGGGGGGCACAGTGTAGGACTTTAAAAACATCCGGCTAAGAGACTGGTGTAATATTGTCAGTGAGAAGAAGTGAAGCAAAAATACTTAAATAGCTTCACCTATTGAAATAGCTTCATCTAAAGATCAGACATGTTCCTGCAATTTTGCGCAAAATTGTAGCAATCTTTTTTAGACAACCTCACTGCTGGCAACGTGTCCTGCCTTCTCAAGGATTTGCAGAGCTTCCCCTTGCAAGGCCCATACCCCACATTGTGCAACAACTGTCCTAGTCAGTCATGTGCTCAAGACTGGAAATATCACTCCACTGAGCCAAGAAAAGCAATGGGATACAAACAGCTGCCTGCCAAATACTGTTCTGTTTACCTGTGGTTGTCCAGGCAGCAGACAATATGGATACGTTGTGTGATGTCTCTGGCAATACATGACAAGAGCAGTGGTAGGGTACATGCCAGCAAGATTACAGTACGTGGGCTGTCCTCTCACACTTTCATACAGCAGTAACACATCACGCTTCTGTCCATCTTCACATCTATGTACCTGCTTTCAGTTCTGAGAGGAGGAAGCCAGATAAAGGAATATTACTAAATTTCTTACATAAATACTTGTAGACCAAACAGTACTATTTTACTATCTTATCATATCAGGTACGTCCTTTATGACATGTTGTTATTGGAATATTCCCTATGTACAGCTACGGACAGACTGGCAGGGAAACTGTTGTGCCGTTTCCCTGAAGTTCACGGATGTGCTCTGTGCAACAACAGAGTAATTAATGTCAATAAGTATGTCCTTGTCTGTGCTTCTGGGCGTGTGTTTATGCATCTGTTTCAATCCACAGGCTGCTTCCAGAGAGGCTGGACAACACGAAAACACCATGCTACATTAGGCACTACATTCCCACTGATAGGAATCTCTTCCTTTGTCCTCACACTTTAAGATGAGCCGCTTTATTACTATCTAACCATCATAAACTATAAGGTACTGTAAATACGGGCTGGTAATGGGCCAGACAGCCACTTGATATACTAAACAAGAAGGCCTCTAATATCCTTTGCAGGCCTTAGAGGACCCTTTACATAGGATATATAAAGGCTGAGCATGGTAAGGAATATTTTAAACAGGATGCTGGGATTAATTAAATTCCATATAACGCAATAACAGAATTAAAAATGACATTTGACGAATGAGTGATGACTCAAAACAAATTAAACCAAACTATCTGTACGACCAAAAGCCCCCAGAGGACCCTACTTTGTAGAGAGCTGGTCCCTCAAATTGCTTTCCATTTTCAGTTGACACAGAATGCAAGACTCTGAGCTACGCGAGCACACAGTGCCACTTTGAGGATCTCTAATAATGGGAAGGATGTCTAATCAATACTTTATCAACCTCCCACCTTTAGTAATACGTCTTAGTAGGAGGCAGGAGGCAGACAATTAAAAGCGGTATCGCTATTAGCTACAGCCTTCAGATAAGTTAAACGGCAGAGGCTGAGATAGCTTTTTTCACCATTAAATTAACTCTGCTGTTCTCTCTAGGTGACTGATCCCTTTAGGTCGGGTTATTCGGAGGTTTGAGGCACACACGTGAAATTACTCACACACACACACACACACACACACACACACACATAAACGCACACTCACACTCAAAAATACACAACTTTCTCATGTGGAAGTATATTAGCCAGGGAGAGGTCAACATATCGACATGCGAGACAGACCCCTTTTATCGGCACTTAAAGAGAACAGCGATCTGTAATGACTCCCCTGATAGCAATAGTGAGAAGAGCAAAAGGGGGAGGACAAGGGGGAAAGACTGGTCATGCAAGCTGTTTATGTTTGTGTGCATGTGCATGTGTGTGTGTGTGTGTGTGCGTGTGTGTGTGTGTGTGTGTGTGTGTGTGTGTGTGTGTGTGTGTGTG
>CALSBV010012213.1:7528645-7544385 GCA_943590825.1 Bovichtus diacanthus
TGTGTGTGTGTGTGTGTGTGTGTGTGTGTGTGTGTGTGTGTGTGTGTTAAAGCTGTCTGCTGCTCTCAGCCCCAGTATTTATTTAAAACCCCAAAGCTATGCTTTAGTTTAACCCTCCCTGTTTACATAGGTTTCACTCCACACATACACACACACGCACGTACACACACACACACACACAGCATCATTATGAAGGCACAAGGCTGTATTTCACTTTGATGAATGGCTCTACTACTAACGAGATAATACCTGTATGTTTTTTGTGACTCCGCCACGAGGCTCTCTTCCAAGCGATAAGGTGATAACAAGATCCACTCAGGCTACTTGGATTGTGCTGTATCAACTTTTGCTGGTTTAAATTATTCTTGTCACAGCAGATAGGTTCAAGAGGCACAATAAGATAAGAAATATGATACATCCTGTAGCATATCAGTGGGAATAGTTTAGTTATCACCTAGACAAAATGCTTCCAATCCACAAGCTCAAACAAACCCAATAGTGTGCATATTCTCACTGAGTGTGTCAGTGTCATACTCTCGCTGTGAAACAGGCTTGTTTTTCTAAACAGTATCTCATTTGTACCGGAATATTCAATATTTGCTCCTCTGCCTCTAATCTCGTTTAGGCACATTGCATTTTGACAATTTGCCTGAAAACCCAAACAAGCAGGAAGTGCCTTTTGTGTATATTCATGTGCACAGTCCAAGGGTATTACTCATTATATAAAAGATGCTTATGCATAGTGTGATTGTGTTGCTAACGGCTGCTGCTGTGTCTCTCTCCCTCTCGTGCTTTAGAAGTGCTGACTTCTCCTCCCTCACTGCTGAGCCCAAAGAGATAGTGATTTTGCACCCTGCAAGATGTAAAATGAGTGCACTCAGTCATATTCCCCAGTTGGATAAGTAGATTGAAATGTGGGATTCAAAGGGAGGATTGTGGTGGAATATTCAAGGATTTTTCTCCCTGCATTTTAAAACGTAAGAAAATGTCTATCTTGAGTATATACAGGTATTTTTGATTATCTTCGTACATATTTTATACAACATTATGTTTTGTATTTGGTAGTTTAACAACTCATGTTTTTTTATTAAGTTTTCACAGCACAATTCACACTTTAAAATGAGACTGAAGGGAGCCCTGCTGGTCAGATTAATTTAGTTTAAAAGAAATATCACTCAGAATACTGCTGAGGGACCTGCAGCTGAACTCACCCACTTACAGTGATACAGTGAACGGAGAGGCCCCTGTAAGAGAGAGGAGGTCAAACTGAGCTGAGCTGCCCCCTGGTTGAATATTTAGTTGGCTGTGCACTGTTTTACTGACTGACCCTGAATAGTTGTACAGTTGAGAGCTTCAGGTGTTGTTTCAATGTTAGAGGAGTTTAATCCTAGCTGGTTAACAAGTGTTTACGTTCACTCTGAGCAGGAATAATTACACTGCTTCCAGTGCAAATTATGCGCACCACAGAATTAGAAAACTGAATAAAAATCAGACATTTTAATATGTTCAAATAAAATTACCAAAGCAGCAGTGCTAATAGGAAGGGGGTCATCTTTCTGTGTGCCAAATAGGCATCCTCAGGGACAAAGCTAATTTAATTGCACGTAAATAACAAGGCAGCAGCAAAGTGCCACAGCAGACTCATCCTAGTAATCTTGGCTTTTTTTTCTGCTTCTCTTCTTCTGTTGTTTTCTGAATGCGTAGAGATGTAATTCTTAAATGGACACATTATCCATGAGCAGCATGTTAATCTTAATGCCTGGTCACTCCCAAACGTTGAAATGTGTCCATGCACACAGAAATGAATACAATACATAAATAAAACAGTATATAAAGTCAATGCTGGTGTATTTTCATCATTCTGATGGAAACAGACTGAATTATATGAAAATGGGAAATGTGAGAATGTGTGGGTTTTCCAAGGATGAGATTGTGATGATTGCCTTTTAAAATCCAAGGTATAATTCCACAAGGAGTTTTAAGATATAGCTTCATGAGAAAATGATCAATTACTTAAGAGAAGATTTGAATGTGATTTTATCCACCAACAAGGGGATAAATTGCTCAGCCTGAGATTATATTCAAACGTAACAAAAAATAATATTAAAATGTGTGTGTGTCAGGAAACATAATCGAAAAAAGTTTATCCATCCATCTTATTTTATTTTGTTATTACATTTTGTTTAATTATTCAACATTCTTGCATGTTATAAAAATCATTCACCAAGATAGATAAATCCAGTTCTTATACACTTCATCTTTTACTTAATGCTCAGAGAAAAAGAATAAAAAGAGAAAGTCTAAACAGCTGCTAAATACTATTGTTACCTGAGATGTTAAAAGTGTAACCTACATAATAGTATAATTAGTCATTACATGCACTGTTTAGTCTCAACCGCAGTGTTAAAATACGCTTGATAAGTGAGTGAGGAAATTGCATTAAATGAGAAAGACACTTTAAAATCCCCAAGAATATTTTAATATTAAAAGAAAACTCTCTCTTAAATCCCTCAAGCCTTTTAGTACGTTCATTATAGTTATTCCCTTATTTATTACTCTCCAGGTTTTCAGAGCTCCTCAGGTAAATTTAGGTATTGAGCACTTGGTGGCAACATATGGCGCAATGAAATGAATGAAGAAAAAATTGTATTATCTACACTGTAAAACATTTCATTTGCTGCTTTCAGAAATGATTGATGCATACGGCAGTGAGGTGGAGATCCTCTTTTATGCATTACAGAGTTCCTCTCTCAGTTTTGTACCTGCTATTCACTCACACAAGCACAGATGCTACAGCTCAATCACTAATCATTAATCCATACACTATGTCTCAATTGTAGATATGCAGCTAGATAGCATGGCCAAGATTTGAGCATTTAAAAATGTGAAGGGTTTGCAGGCTAATTTAATTGGAGTTTTTAATTGCTTCCTTAGCTAGATCCGGTCTGTCCTCTAAGGCAGAGTGTGTCCAGGGGCTGAATCAAAGAGCTTTCCCTGGATGACCCACGATCACTGGCTGAACAAACAGTTCCCTTGCACCCTGGTGCAAAGACATAAATCATCTCACTTAAAGGTTTATCTTTATCCTATTTTGGAAAAAGGTATTGGAAAACAGGACAGGATCTTTCGAAAATAAACCTCCCCTGTCCTGCAATGACCTATTACATTTGCTCAAACTAATCCTGCATTGTGTAAGCAGGTAGAGAGATTTCGCCATGAGAGGATGATTAATGTGCAGTACAAAGATAATAGAGATGTTTTTGCATGGATGCAGCTGTTTGGCTACATCGCCTAGCTGCCACTCCTTAGATGAGAACCATAGATGCATGGGTATCCTCCACAGTGAGGTCGTCTCGCCCTGCCAAGTCTGTCTAAATCCTGTCTCCCTCAGACTGAGTGAGGAGGGACAACAATAGCAAGCGAACACAATCTATTTTCTCCCCAAATGTTGGCGACAATGTGTCTGTTTTGTCTTTGTCACACACATATACCACAAGTCAGCACAGCCAGAGGCAAGCCAAAACCCAGCCACCCCTCCTCCATCCAGTCTCACTTCCTCATAATATAGCTCCCCGTTTTTCTTTGATACATTGTCATACATCATATCGTCTCAAGGGTTCACAGATGCCATCACATTTTCTCCCTGATCTTGTCAAGCGGGTGTCTAGAAACTCTTTGTGACAGAACTGTTGCCTCAACCTCTGAAATCCATAAGGCCGACGGCTTTTTTTTTTTTTTAACAAGCTAGGGCAGCTAGCTCAGCTGAGACCAGTCACCCTCAGTCAACACTTGGCAGGGGGATAACACAGTCCGACAGAGCAGCGTGTGTGTACCGTGGCATCTTGATTGTTGATAGACCAATTTCAAAATAATGCTAAACGTCATAAGCCAACTTGACTCACCAGTCATTGAATATGTTGAAAGCTAAAGTCCCTCATAAAAATAACTAATGTTCCCAGATTAATGCATAATCTTGGGATATTTATTCTCCAAAAGCATATTTTATATCATTATTACTATTATTATTATTATATTTTATTCATATCTTTTTTTTTTTGTTTGTTTTTCTTTTTTCTGACTTAAGTTGTGAAGTGTGTGCCTATGGTTGTATTTCTAAGTAAAAAAATATTAATAAAGTATTTTTTTTAAATGTCACCAGCCATTTGGTTTATATGCTGTATATTTTATCTGGTTCTCCTCTGGCTGAGACCCAGGCAAAAAATGGAAATGCACAAAGATTTTGACATTTGACATTGGTAATATGTGCTTAAATTATATTGCTAAATAGTCCCGTTTTAATAGTTAGTCAAAAGTATTGCCATTTCCTATTTGTATATTTTTCAATAAATGCATGGGTTGTCTTCAGTGACATTTACTGCTGCTCGACAGATGCAGCAGGGTGGATTAATGAATGTGGGGACCAACCTTCAGCCAGAAAACCAATCTTCAAGCATCCATCCAAATCTCTACAAACAAGCCGCCACAATCCCCAGCAGCTCTGTTTTGGTCTGACCTTTGGCTCCCTTTTGAGGTGAAGAAAAACATCTATTCAGACCAATATATAATCACCTCATTATTACCTTTTCTCACTTCAAGCACATCTAATGATATCATCTTTAATACTGTAATCGGCTTTGGTTAATTCCACTGGCCATTACCTTTGCAGTCTTGTCTCATTATGTTGTTAAACAAGGCCCAAAAATATGATAATAATAGTCTTATAACAATTTTTTAATTGGAGTAGATTTTCTGGATTTTGTGATTGACGTACGCCATCTAGTGGCCAATCATCAACAGTGCACGTTAGTGAGTTAAAACGCTTCATTTGTGCTTATCACCGACGTTCAAACTACTTTGAAACGCACTAGAAAGAATAAGATAATTGAGTAGGTTTTCGTGTATGCGGAAACTACTCTAAAACAATGTCACCATTCATGTCTACGGTCGAGATGAAGATCTTTGGATGCGGAACTTTGGTTCGCACGGGTTGGTTTAGCTACAGCCACATTTACAGCAACACCACAACTACAGCTTTCAAGATGGCGGCGCCCGTAATTGAAACATGCCATATAGCTTGTTGTGCAAACAGGACTCCACATGTTGTTTCTTGGGGTCGTGGAGGGACTATTGCTTTTGGGACATGTACCTCCGTCGCTCTGTACGACCCACAGGTAGTAAACTCTGTCTAATTTCTTCTGTCATGTTAGCTGTCACAGCTAACGATAGCCGAGCATCATGTAGTTGTAAACTAAAGTATATTTTGTTCGTTACCTTTATACACCATTTGTTTTTGTTTGACCTCAGGAGAGAAGAGTTGTGGCTGTGCTGAATGGACACACAGGAAGAGTGAACACAGTCCAGTGGATTCACAGAGAGGACTGTGGTGAGTGTGGCGCTCCTGCTGTCACTGATGGACCTGACTAACTGCTGCCACTGATGGACCTGACTAACTGCTGCCACTGATGGACCTGACTAACTGCTGCCACTGATGGACCTGACTAACTGCTGCGTCTGTTTTTACCTGTGTGTCGTTCGTTTTATTTACCACAACACATGTAAAGCGGCGTGAGGGCGAGTAGAAGTGAGATGTTTTATTCAGACTTCATTTAATTTGGTCTTGGAATCTAAAATTGAATCACTAGTGTAAATTGATAGTCTTTAGCTAATCTTTTTATATATGGCTTAAAAACGGTACTAAAGAATATGGACAGCCAAACTTTCTAAAACTTTTTTTTATTTATTTATTTTTTTTTACTTGTTTTTGGAAAAGGGAAAACGTGTGTATATATAACCTGTAAAATGTATCAACTTCAACATATCACAGCAAACTACACCTAAGACAGGACAAGAACAGGAAACAAGGACAAACAGAATATAACAGAGGTGGAGTGTTATTTATTTATTTATGTATATATATATATATATATATATATATATATATATATATTTATTTTTTAAATTTATTTTATATATTTAATTTTATATATATATATATATATATATATATCTTTTATTTCATATATATATTTATATATATATATATCTTTTTTATTTCATATATATATTTATATATATATATATCTTTTTTTTTTAATATATATATATATATATATATTTTTTAATACATATATATATATTTTTTTTAATACATATATATATATATATATATATATATATATATATATATACTGTATGTACCGAATAGTAAATCATATCATATCAATTAAATAATACCCCAAATTATACATGTTATACTAAATCACATTGTATATTTTTATTTTTGTATTTATTAGAAACTGGAACTCTTAAGGACATCAAGTTTTTATTTGAATAACAATTTATCCATCAGCTTAAAAACATAAAACTTCATAGTAGGACGTTTTGGCTATTTCGTCCATCCATTTTCACTGATTTATCTCCTTAAGTTTACAGTGTCTAAACACTATCCTACATCCAGTAATAAGTGCTATTTTACCCCTTTGGCAACACCCAAACAACATTGATTGTTGAACATCTCATTCCAAAACCAGGGCTCTGTGCAGGCTGTCCTTTCACACCAAACCTGGGAAACCATTCCCCTTTGAGCTCAGAAAACCTTCCCCAAACTGTTAGAAAAATAGTTGGAAGCACACTATTGTCTAAATAAAATATGGTTGTATGCTGTAGCATTAAGATTGACCTTAATTGTAACTAAGTGGCATAGCACAAACTGTGGAAAACGGGTACTTAGAGCCATGTAGTGTATCATTACTTAATCGTGTGGTTTTCGTTGTCGCAGCTCCAGAGAGTCACCTCGTCTCAGGAGGCTCAGACAACCGGCTCATCGTCTGGGAGGCTCAAAATGGGAAGGTAAGCAGCCTCTTTGATCAGACAGTATTTCTCCATCTTTCTCTATCTTCTAAAATGTGCTCTGTTGTTTCCAGTTCATCCAGTCAGTGGAGTGTAAGGGCCACACTGGTGCAGTTTGTGCTGTGAATGGCATCTATGTGGAGGACTCAAAGATCCTGGTGGCCTCCTCAGCATCCGACTCCACAGTCAGACTGTGGCTCTGCAATGAAGCCAAAGAAGGTAAGAGACACAAAAAATAAACTGGCAAATACATTCTAGTGTCAGTCTGTGGAGTTGTTGTGGTACAGTACTTTTTACCATAATAATGTTGGAAATTATACAAAATAAATGTGTTTTTAAAGTAGCAATTTTGGAAGGATTGGTTGTTGTTAATTTGGGTGATTCCCAACCTTTTGTGTCCCTTTCTTTAATATGAAACCATGTCTACTTCAGACCCTTTTTCACAGGGCGCATGTCTGCGAGTTGTGAGCAGTTAAAAAGAATAAAAATAGAAAGCCTTTTATTGTCATTCTACAGAATACAACGAAATTAGGAGAGCTACAGACACAAAATAAAAACAGGAAAAACTCCACAAAAACGAAACCGCTTCAGCAAACAAACATCCACAGTCGACAAACACAGGTTCTAGAATGGTAAGTAAAATAGATTCGAGTTCGTTCATGATTTTTCCCTTCTCAGACTTTCATTTGATTAGTTTAAGGCGTGAAGAGGTAAAACTTCAGTTTTCCTCAAAATAAAAGTAAAAAAAAAAAAAAAAAACAGCTCATTAAACTCCCAAGTCAGGCATCCAGAAAGTAACAAACTTGTCTATTACTGGATAAATGAATAATACATTTTATCCAATCACTTACAGTTAGACTCTCTGCCCCCTAGTGACTGCTAGAGGACATGAGAATATTTTCAAACAACACGAGCATTTGCCTCACCTCTGCAGTGCTGCAGAACTGTTTAGCGTACATCACATCTATGACATTGTGTCTATATTTTTGTTACATAGACTTACAATAGACCGTCTTAGTTTAACCATTACTTGCCAAACTGCTGAAACACTCTGTCAGTGATAGAAAAAGTGAAATGGTTTTGGACAGAAATCAATGACCTTGTGTAATTTCTCCTTGCAATGTTTTTATTTCCATAAAAATGTAGCTTAACAGAATCACCGCAGCTGTATTAATTGTAATAATACTTTAATTTCCTCACATCAGTGGCGTTCCAATCTGTCATCCACTTTTTATTTTTTATTTTTTTAAGCTGTCACCCATAACAGCTTCTCTTTGTGCAAAGTTTCTGTCCACCTGTCAGTGCAGATGAACACTGATGCTGCTCGACAGCCGTGCACATTAAGGGTGTGTGTATGCAGACTGGGCGTAACCTTGGGGTGTATTCCCAGATAAAAATACTGTCCATGTTATGTTGTATTGTGACAGCTTGAAAGACCCTTGGCCTCTACAAATAAAGAGACTAAATAAAGAGAGTAAATATCTTTTTAGCAAATATTTCAAATGGGAACAGTCAAAAGAAGTATTTTCAAATTTAACATAATATATACATTCCCATGGGTTCTTTAAATCCTTGAAATGAAATTGAATCCTTGTGAATTTAAGGCTTAAAAATCAAGGCTTTGAATGTTTTTGAAAATAGACCTAAATAGACATGGGTCCTGGAAAGTGCTTGAAGTTATATACTTTTTTTGCATGAATAGAATATAAAGTTTTTTATTTATATATATATATATATATATATATATATATATATATATATAATATTATTATTATTTTTAATTAATGTTTGTTAAGGGTATACGTCCTGCTGTGTCTCCTGCAATTGCGTCAATGTTTCACACGCCGCCTGCCTAGAAAAAGCTGCCACGGCCGTATGCAGCAGGAATGATTGAAGAATGTGAGCTTCTGTAAAGCCTGCTAGTTCTCATTCTAACATTTTTTGTAAGTGTTGTAACAGTAATCAACCTTGATCTGTGTCTCAAACTATGCCGTATTGGGTCCTTGAATTTGAGGAAATTAGGCCTGGCAAGTCCTTGAAAAGGCCTTGAATTTAATGCTAAAGAAGGTGTGGGAATCCTTCTTTTTTTCTTTTTGTGTAGCAGTATTACTCTTAGGGCATCAGAAAGTTTAATTCCATGTGCATGTGTGTCCCTCAGCTGAGTGCCTTCATACCTTATCGTTCGGCAACAGTTTCATGATGGATGTCTCTCTGGCACTGTTGCCAGGCAGCAGAGGTAAGCCTAAGCTGTTCCTACATAAACATCCTTTCAGTTGTGCGCCAAAGACACACACAGACATTTTTCCTCTCATGTCATCCATCTCAATTTGCACCACTGCTTTAGCGCCTGTAACCGAATGTCATATTGAAAATGCAGCCTGCGTTTGAAGTGTCTGGTGTCATCTTGCCTTTCTGTTTTACATGCCGCTCGTCTGTTTGATGCTGTGCTTCATCTTTCCCTTCCACCGCGCTCCATTTTATGAAACCTAAACCAAGAGGTAAATGTATGCAACCTGCCATGTGTGTTTGCTAACATCACTGTGTAAAAACCTGGCCATCTTTTTTTCACAGTTCCCATACTGGCCTGTGGGGGTGACGACTCTCAGGTGCATCTGTATGTGCAGTATAACGGAGAGGTGAGCTCAAACCGATCAAACTCTGTCACGGGCAGCTCATTCATGTTTTCTGTGCCAACACTTATTACTTAAGTATGAGAGCAACATTTGACCTTTTTTTAAAAAAAAAAAACAAAAAACATTTTTAATGGCTCTACAACAGCTCCAGAAAACGATGTCACTGCAAGGACATGAAGACTGGGTTCGTGGCGTGTCCTGGGCATCTCTAGGTGAGCGCCACCGTTACTGTTTCATGAGTACTTACCTGTTTTGAATGCACTGTTACTATCCCAGCGTGCCTGCACGTCTCTCTTGACTCAAAGTCAGATATACATACAATATGTAGGCAGGTATGTTATGTTATATATGTATGTTAACCACGTTAAGAATGTCAGAACAGAAAACATACCAATTGTTTAAGTGCTCTTGAGCCTTTTTACAGATCACCAGCAGCTTCTCAAAGACTGATTACAAACGTCTTGTGCTGCCAGGGCTGAGATTGGAGCCCAGGATCTTTTTGATAGGTGGTGACAGTAGTAACAACTGATTGACCAGGGTTAGGTTTTGGCAGGCTCGCAAGACATGTCTGACACTAAAAATAAATCATAAGATTCTCAGATTTACTTTTTTTATATTTTCTTGAAGGCTAATTAAGAGTTCTGTAGACAGTATACGTATGGGCAAAACATTACTTGTTGCATTCTATTATTCAAGTCTTCATTCAAGACTTTTTCTTTTTTTTTTTTTTTTTAATGGCTTGTTTTCAAGTCATTAAGATGTTTCTAACATAAGCTTGTTTGATTTAGACAAACAGCATAAAGTTTAAGGTGTGGTAAGTTCTAAAGTGTGGTTAAGGGCCCAGATGTGTCCTTACATAACTACCTTTTATGCTGCATTTATTCCAATTTTAAGCATGCATAAAATATAATTTTTTTTATTTGGTACACCTGCTTGCTTTTTGATGATGTTTTCTCCCAAAGACTTCAAAGCTTGTGCTCATGGTTCTCGGTTCTAGCAAGCCTGCAAAGTGCATTTTGACCTTCTTGAAGCAAAAAGACAAATTTCTCTTTTTAGATCAATAGAGTGTTTATAAAAAAGAAAAAGAAAAAAAAAACCTAGACGCAGCCTTTAAAACAGTTTTTTTTGACTAGTGGGCTATTTACAGTATTGTGATAGCACATGGCAATGCATGGATCCAATCCAAGCTCTACTAATTCTGTAACCCTCTTCAAGGGCTCTTCATTACTGCACTGTTCTGACTGTGTAAAAGCTATTTCATCTCCTTACCCAGCCCTCTTCACCAGTGTCTCCTTCCCACTCACAGTCTATGACCTACTCCACGCTGCCAAGCGAGCCAGCAAAGACACAGAGAGAAGTTTGTTTATATGAAATATTCCCATAGGAATGACAAAACCCTCTCTCCACTGTGATAGTAGTTACATAAATCATTCTGTTGTTTTATGACTTGGCAGATGGCAAATTGCAGCACTAGTGGTGCGGTTTATCATAGCTGTTAAACACTGGCGTTCAGAGCGGGATGCTATTTTCTGCTTTTGTGTTTCTATCTTTATCCTATTTTCAGTCAAGATTTTCCTTCCATCAATCTTAGTATTAGAATAAAATTGGCACTGGTATAAAAGCAGCATGACATGCTGTATTTTGTAATGTTGTGATTTTTACTTTTGCAGAAAGGATGTTAGTCTGACTTTTTTTTGGGAGAGCAGGGGAGGGTCATTTAAGTTCAGCCTTCTCTTGGAAGATTTATTTTTAGAAAAAGGAGATCAAATAGTTGCATCAAAAAGCCAACATTCATGGGAGGTCATAAAGGTGTTTTTTAAAAAAAGATTTTACATCAGTCCTGTCGCTGTATCAGGGCTTTATTTTCCTCATCATCACCATCAAACGGGTAGCTTATGTCTATTTTGAAAAACACATGCGGATGCTATTAGTTATTACTGATTGAACGTCTCTAGTGAAGAGAGTCGCATCATAACAGAAAACTAGCTCAGCAGTAAGAAGTAACCTCGGAGTCTCCAGCTGCTGTTTCAAAACACACCTGGTTAACATGCCTATATATCTATCTATATATCTATATCTATCTATATATCTATATATATATATATATATATATATATATATATATATAACTCAGATTCATGAAGCCTTATTGGTTTAATTATGACGGACAGTCAGACGCCAGTTCCAATATATATGAACTTTTTCAACGCCGGTGCCAGTTGTAAAAACTGTCTGTCACAATCACTTTAATTTGCCGATGGTGTTAACACGTGTATACGATATAACGTTTGGAGCTGATACAATTGGTAGACTAATCGATTGCTCGAGCTACAAAAAAACGATTAATCGATAATATAATTAAAAGAATCGTTGGTTGCAGCTCTAACAACGTCTTCAGAACAGCTGTCTGGAGGAAAAGTTTTCAGCTGGACTTGGCATCATATTCTAACTTTATTATGACGGACAGTCAAACATCTGTTCTCACACAAATCAGCGGGTCTCAAGCGCCTCAGAAGCCACAGTTGGTGGCTGTAATAAAGAACAAATGTATGTATCAAGATAAGTTGGAAGTTAAAGTTTCAACTTTATTTGTCGCCTGCAGGTAATGTATATTGTCACAAATATCAAAAATCTGACAGGCTCAAGAAAGTCACCTTTTCAAGTCGTTTCAGGGAAGTAGCACAACAAACCATCAATGTCATTACATCGTGATCGACAAACAATTATGGTCCTTACTCCTGCCTCTTCCAGCATTCAGGAGGCCTTAGGTGGTCGCTACAGAGGAATTTGTAATCCGCTGTTTATCTTGGCAGAGGCGAAACTGGGCCAGTGGCCATTGGACTAAACCTGAAGCGCATAATGTGACAGACGGGAGCACTCGGAGATAGTGGCTTGTGCTTTGTTTACCACCTGTCTGTGTATATTTGGCCGGTTCTCCTGCTGTCTTACTGGACATGTCACAGTCGTCGCCACCATTCTTCTATAAAGCCTTGATAACACTTCTGACAAACAATTGAGGACAGGAGCCTATAGACATGCTTGGTGAGGTTTTAATGCTCATTACAAACCAGAAAACGAAAGTTGGTGTTTTCGAGTCCAAGTCAGAAAAGTTGCTTGTTAGACTGTTCTAAATGTTCCAACTTGGCTCAATTATTTATCACTCTAAACATTTTCAATTAAATTTAAGCTCAGCTGTGCTTTCAGGTAAATATGACTGTTCTCAACGTATTGTTAAACACCACAACGGTAGTAATAAAATACATTGTTTATAAGGCATCTACCTCACTTAAAAACAAATTAAAATCCATATTTCATTACACATTTTTTTTTTTTTTTATCCCATGAAACTCCTTAGATCAATACTGAGCTTGGTAAATTAGCTTTTAGTTTTTTCGCACCAAATAAATGGAACAAATGACAAGCGGTATTGAAAGGAGACAGGTATGTGGCGTTAGATCATTTTAAGTGTATGCTATGATATGGTTGTTGCACTGTGCTGTTCCTGCTTTGGTTATTTTGCAGGCATTGTTGTTATTTATTGTTTTTATTTGACATTTCTACATTTTGTTGTTTTGTATTGCTGTTGTATATTCTTCCTTCTTCGCAGACTCCTTCTTGTTATTTAATTGTTGTTATTTAACTTACCCGTAGAAATGTGAATTCAGGGCATTGCTGTAAAGCAGCTTAATGCTCAATCAATTTCCCCTGAATAAACAATGCTTGATGAATATTTGATAATAACACACATTTTTATCATAGCACCACAGGAGGGTAAATCTTTCAAAGGCAGTTTTGATCATGAGATCGTGAGAGGGTATTTTAAGAGTTGATAGAAAATGTCTTTCAGTCATGAAGGTTTTCATGTTCTCTCTCTGACTCGTTCAGGTGGGGAGCTGTTATTAGCCAGCTGTTCCCAGGACTGCCTCATCAGAGTGTGGAGGCTGTGTGCCAAGTCTGGGACAGACGCCCACATAGAGGACGATCACACCATCATCAAAATGAAGGAGGACGTTTTTGAAGTGAGGGAGAGAGGTGAGCGGGCCACACAGGCTTGATTTCTAAAAAAAGGGTGCTAATTAACCAAATGAATAGGCACACTTTTTGATGATATAATGGCACATGGTGGTTAACGACTACCATAAAGATCCAAGTGTCTGTGTGTTTACGTGTGTTTAACACATGCTTAATTGAATTTTCATGGAACGCTTGGAATTGCATATAGTTAGCCACAAACTGTTCACGTGCTCCCTTAATCAGCTTTCTCTTGTTCATACTATGAAACCGATTTCTTGTTAAGAGAATCTGGCCTCTCTGTTCCTGCTACAGATCAGTCCTCTGTGTTTGCTGTGTCTCTTGAGACGGTCCTGGCAGGACATGAGAACTGGGTCTATGGAGTCCACTGGCAGCCTCCTCTCTACAAAGGTACCTTGATTATCAACAAGGGAAGGGATTGGTCATTACTCACCAAAGTTTCAGATAATTGGCATTAGGTTCCTTCAAAAATATCTTGGTAGTGATTCAAAGTGAATCCAACTTTCAGAATCCGCCATAGTTGCCTCTAAACATGTCAGTCACTCATTCAGTTTCTACAGCCTGTGGAAGTAAATAGATTGGCTTGCATGCTAAGCTGAGAGATGTTGTTTCCCTCTTTGTTTTTACACTGCGGTTGCTTGCAAAAGGCAGCACAAAGACGGTGACAATTTCAAAGAAAAAAGAAAAAAAACCAGGTGTGAAAAGTTATTGGCATAATTAGATCTCAAGGGAAAAGGCTTATTTCATCAAGATCACTTCACACCCATATCAGCTTTCGTGCACATCCCACGTGGTTATGTTTAGATACTTCAAGGAAGTAAAGCTGCTCAATTCTGAGGACAAAGGTAGTCGCAATTTTTTTGCTCGATATTGAAATCACATTTTCATTATTTTTCCATTTTTACAAACTGTACTTTTTGATTATTATAATTAGAATATGACACCATGCATCCTAATAATAAAATAAATCTTTACATTAATCCCTAAAATCAAATACTGTTGCAGTTAGTCTTTGTAGGAAAAAATGCTCCTGCAGCTCCCACTGTGTTTGGGGAGACCAGCACCCTCTCCTGTGATCAGTCAGTCTTTTTCACTTGTTGTCACCTGAAAGAAGCACTTGATGTGATGCATCAGAGCAGGCAGGCATCCTAAATATAGTAACATGTGCTACCAATTCAAATGCATTGTGGAGACAAAAGCATGATTGTGATTTCCTTCAAACTTAAACATAAACCATAGAAGATCCCAAACCACTTGCATTATTATTGAGTGTTCTGTGTATGCTGTTCCTGTACGTGTCTATATGTCTCCCCCTGCAGGTGGTGAGCTGCAACAGCCTCTCAGTCTGCTTTCTGCCTCCATGGACAAAACCATGATCCTCTGGGCTCCCGAGGAGGGATCTGGAGTTTGGGTGGAGCAGGTGAGTGTTGACTTGCATACAAAGAGGGCGTATGATGCAGATACACAGAGCCTTCCCACACAGGGTTTGCACACAGACTCTCACGCCAATCTTTTGGCTAGCTTCCCTTTCAGCAGCTCTTGACATGATCCAGGAGCTTGAGCCCTCCCGTAGTATTCTCTCTCCTGCTGTCAGTGCCCCCGCGTCGGTTTCCACTCTCCTTGACATTGAGGTGTCAGGAATAGAAGTGATAGACAGTGATGAAGAAGTGTTGAGCCTGGCGCACCACTGTGAGTTTAGACAAGCCGAGGCTGTCCGCCCCCATCTTCCCTTCTATCACTCACTCACACTGAACCCCCTCTTTTTACAGCCCATTCCCCAACACCTCCAACAGGGGATGGAGAGGCCTCTGGAAGACATGCCATAGCCTCTGCCTGCACCAACATTCTCCTTATTTGTATTACTTCATGATATGTCTTTAACTTTCACTCCCCACTCCCGTCTTCCGTCGTTTTCTGTCCTCCACCTCGTCTTTTTTTCTCCGTCACTTGGCTCCTTCTCTCTCCTCCTGTCTCGTCTCCCTCTCGCACATTATCTCTCTCCTGCTTTCATTTCGCTCCCCTCCACCTCATCTCTCTGAGCTCCCAACAGCTGCTGTTGTGCTAGAATGCTAAATTTAACACAAGTGTGGATGGTGAAGAAAAAGCAGTTTTCTGCCCATCTGTCCCACAGCTTTTTAGTTTTTTTTTTTTTCTTTTTTTTCTTTTTTAAATATGCCTTGCAAATTCTCAGGTGGTTCAGGAGTACCTCAGAATACCTTTGCAGAT